>CAJFCJ010000002.1:1340447-1940447 GCA_904063045.1 Dimorphilus gyrociliatus | reverse complement strand
AGCATGATCTCCCAATATTTTAAAGTTTGTACTCGTTTTCTTTCAACTCCTATCTAAATTAACTTAATTATAACTGAACTGTAAAACATGTACGCGCTTGTTTGTTATAGAGACAATAGCGAATATGCTAAATAATTAAAACATTGAACTGGGGACGTAAAATTATGCGCTATTCGCCATTGTCTTCCACGTGGTGACATGTTCATATACATTCCTAATACGAAAGGAGTAGTTATTTCTCGTAAATTTCAGACTGAGCCTTCGGATAGTATTTCCCATGAGCTTAAGAAGCAGATATCAGCCCTTGAAGAAAGGTAAGCACTTCCCACTTTAGTATAATTTGTTTGAAATTTTCAAAGATAAATTAATAAAACATTGATAGTCATAACGTTCGCTTTTCTTTTGATTAGCCTTCAAAAGTCTTTGGAAGCCAATGAGCAATTGAGGTCTGAAAAAGGTTTCCTAGAAGATAGAATTTTAAGATTCGAAAAATTAAGGTATGTACACAATTAGCGCAGAATGGAGGACTTTTATACTTTACATTACTCACTTTCTAGCTCGGAGAGACTTAATAAGGACTTAGAAACATCTACTCACATGAAGGAAGGAGTTTCTCTTGTAGAAAATGCCATATTGGAGAGAGATCAATCCCTTATGCGTGAAAAACAGCTCTTAGAAGAAATTGAAAGATTAAAATATGCTTTTGATAAACTTGTAGATGAAGCAGGTGCTAGAACTGTTAAGGAAGTTGATCTGATAAAGAATGAATATATTCAAAAGTTGAATAGAATGAATGAGGATTTGAAAGCTCTAGAGATTGAAAATGCAGAGAAAACGGCTCAATTAGAGAGGTCTATTAGAGAAAAGAGGGCCGTTGAAGCTGAGTTAGATAAGTTATATCAAGAAGGTCGTATTCAAGGCTCTAAGGACACAGGAGCTTTACAAGAATTAAATAGAAGGGCTTGCGAAGCCGAACGCCTAAGGGACGAAGCAACAATAAAAGCAGAGTCTTTTAAAAATCAGTTGAAACGCAACGAAGTTCAATTTAAACAAGAAAAAGAACAAGTTCAACGTGAACTCGAACAATTAAATGGTCACTTTAATAAATTAAAGATTGATTTTGACTTAGTTAATGACGATAGAGTAAAACTCTTGGAACAAGTAGATGATTTGAAGAGAAGGTGTTCATCGTTAAGTTCGGAGAGAGACTCAGCATGTAGGAAATTACAAAAAGAAGTGAGAATCAATTCAATCAGTTAAAGCATTGCTCTAAATCTCTAATTTAATCTTTTTTAAATTCTTTATTCAATATTCAAAGCTTACATGTGCTGAAAAAGACTTAAAACTAAAAATTGAAGAATTTGAAATAAGAATTCATACATCCGAAGACGAACATCGGAATGCTATGAAAGATTTAAGAAATATGCTTACTGCTCAACAAAAGATGAGTGCCAGGTTTGCGTACAAATTTAATAAGTCTATCTCAATTTCATTGAATAAAAAACTTTGACAGTTTCCAACAAAAATATTTGATGAAATGTAAACGAAAATTTTAATATTCTCTTACAAACTTTCACATTGAAGTCACAAGATTAATATATATTAATCTTACTTTTTTATAATCTCTTTTCTTACATTACTTTACACTATTAAAATTTGTATTAATTGTCGTAAATAATCCATTTAGGTGGAAAGAAGAGTGTGAAACTATATCTAGAAAATATGAATTAAAGGTCAAGGATCTAAGGGAGGACATGTCTAGAGAAAAAATTAGGAATGAAGAGTTAAAACGCCTTCTCAAAGACAGTAAAGATAAGGCAATGGAGGTCAGTTTTAAGAATTAATACGACATATATTAGAATATTTCTAATTTGCTTTTACAGACTGAAAGTTTAATATCCGAATATAGTCGTAATATTAAAAATATGGAAGATCGTGTAAGAGAAGCTGAAAACAGGGCTAAGCGTACTTCAATGCAGGTATTCATAAAGATTGTAACTACTTTACTATAAAATATACATAATTGATATACTGCTTAAATAATTTCTAGATCGCCAATCACCTAACAAGAGAAAGGAAGCGTCAATTTGATAAAAGTGTTAAAAAGTAGTTATTGTTATTAATTTATTTATATTTATAATTCAGTTTGCACAGCACCCATTTTTATTTAAATTTATGATTATTTTTTCCTTTTGACTGCAGCCTCGACGATTCTAAAGAGAATGTTTATTCAACCGACGATCTTATGTCGAATAATTAAAGACTTTAGTTTTTTTTTTTGTTAGAACACTGTCTCACATTCTTTTATAATTTATTTTTTTATCTTTTAGGTGCAATGCGCAATACAATTTCTCGTTGATAGTTTGAAAAGATTTTATAATTAAATATATAAAATTGTCCAAAATCAGAGAGTGGGAAGGGGGTATTCAATGCTTTATCTTAAATGGAGTTATTAGCAAAATTTATGTCTCGTTAGAAACGCAGCCAAAGTTTCTGCAACCTTATCTGGATTATCTTCGTGAATAACGTGACCACAATGCATTAAAACTTGCATTTGAAATTTTCCTTGCATTTGGCCAAGCGTTAAATCTCTATCAAGCCTGTCCGTGTTTGCGAGTAATAGTACTTTTGGAACGGAAACGGATAAAAATTTTTGTGATAAGCCTTCAAACCATCCTTTCCAAAACTTTTCACTTTTAGAGAGATCAATTCGCCATATGTAGTGATGTGTCTGGGAAGTGGCTTCAGTTTCTTCCTGTTGAATTTCGTTTATAGGCTCTTCTTGAATTACGTCTGAAGAGTGCTCCAATTCTTCTGTAGCTGTTTCATGTGTATCGGCTCTAAAAAAGTATTTTATATAAGCAATAACATATGTTCGTCATGAATGTAGGACAGAATATATACCTCAAAACTTGACCAACCATTGAAACCTTTGCTGATTCTACATTTCGCACTTGACCGGTTCTTACACTACAACAGTTATTAAATTTAGTATTTATTAAAGCCTCTCCAAACGTGCATTAATATACTGACCACCACTCAATGGCATACTCTAAGGATTTGAATGTTTTTGGTCGTCCCCTCAAAACACCTTGCATGTGACTTAAAGCATCCATAGCTGTTCCTTCCACAACATCAATAACGCATAAACCAACCAAATTAGGTATGTGATTATTCACAGCCGCATGAACAGCAATAGCACCACCCATACTATTATGATAAAGATTAATGTATATGAAAAGTGCTATGTATAGAAGTTTGAACAAACCTATGCCCAATCAATACAATAGGAGGTATCTCATCTTTATAAAATGCATTTAACACATTACCAACGTCCCTAAAGAGTAAATTACATAAATATAGATATATTAAATCTAAAGCACTTATAAAGAAATATACCTTGATAGTGTTTCTGCAGATAAATCATCTTCGTCTTCGGCTTTGGAGTCACCTAATTTGAATATATTTTGCATAGAGAAATGATTTAAAAACTAACTTTAACCTTACCATGTCCCCTAAGATCTATAGCCACGACCCTACACCTTACACTTGAAATCAGATCTTTCTAATAAAGAAATAACTTTTAATAGAAAACTTTAACGTTCAATCATGGTTGCTACTGTCTTACTGTAAGAACGGCCCAAGAGAGTCCACTATATCCACCACCGTGTAGGAATACACATGCAGGACCTTCAGATCCAGCTAGATAAATCCGAAATACCTGGCAAAATCAAATAATCATTCAGAGATTAAATAAATTCGAGTAAGGAAGATTTACATCGTCACCAACGCTAACATCTTCTTTGCGATCAAAGTAATCATTCCATTTTGATGGTGTATAATCTCTTTTCATGGGACCTCTGAAGGAAAAACTAGCTTAAGTATAAGCGTCTTGAGTTTTTCATTAATAGAAAAATTCATCTACTATAACATCGCTCAGGAGAGGGTCTAACAAAGATAAGTTTCTTAAGATATAGTTGTTATAATAAACCGGTCGAGGTAGCCATATACATAAAAACTATAATTAATAAGTTACCTGCGTCCACCGGGTGGTTTACTTAAACCCTTCGAGGGTAATAACTTAGTTTGAAGATGTTTTTGTAAATTTGACATAACGGCAAAACACTCATAAATTTTAGCTAAACTTCTGGAAAACTGTTATTAAAAAACTAATACAGCTGGGGCTTTATCTTATGAAATATTATTAAAATGGTGAAATTTACTACAAGAATAAAATCTAGCAATATTTCTAATCCAAATATAACAAAAATGGAATATATATTAATATCTAGTTAATGTCAAATCATGCATGCAATGTACTCTTCCCTTCCATTTAGATAATCAATTCTACAAAGTGAGAGCAGACCTCTAATATGATAAAGACTAGATTTTGAACAATAATGGAAATAAATTTACTGTTTTCATCCTAAAATTAGAGCTAACTCTTTATTTTTGATAAAAATAGTTTGTACAGAAAAAAGTTGTTTCTTTCCAACTACGTATTTCGTAGGTGCGATGTCGCAATATTTCGAATAATAATATCGATCATCTCATGTAGAATTACATCAGAATTACTTTGTTATATGAACTAAATAAGTAATTCATAAAGATTACTCATATTTCTATTTCCATAAGTTACGTCGAAAACAGAAATACTTAATCATAAAATATGACTATAAAAACATTTTTAAATATACTATTTAAAGAATATTGCCTTTATTCAACATAAAGGTTGAACAAGTGAAAAATATAAATTTTGTACAGCATTTTAATGCATAAAATACTTAGAGATAAACAGAAACCATAGATAAAACTTCCGTAGGTCAGCTATATAAAAGCTTAAAGAATAATTGAAAGCACAATTTACAATAGAAAATAGAGTCGAAAAATACTTCCTGAAAGAATAATAGAATTGAACTTCATTGAAACACATCGTAACCAGAAAATAATATTCAACTTTACATTTATGTCACAACAAATAAACAGAATGATCAGAAAACTTTGCAGAAGATATTAAACAAACCATAAAATTTAAGACGCATTCTGATTTTCTTTCTCTTCTTCAAATACCTCATCAGTTGAAGATTTATCTCGAGCACTCTTGTATCTAACACGATCAATAAAAGATAACTTCTTCTTCCTGGATTTGTTAGTTGCTAGCGTACTATCACTGAAGTGACGCGTACGTACATCAATATCAGAACTAGATGCTCTACGTTGGATAGGTTGTAAATGATTTATGACAACGGGACAAGGAGCATGTTGAATAACGTATTCAGGAATAGAAGACACAAACAGATCCTTCATCTTGTGTTCGCAGCGTGCCCCAATTATTACCATAGAGGCACTTTCCTCATGTGCGACTTTGCAAATCGTCGCACCAGGTCTGCCTGCGGCTGTTCTAAGAACTCCGCTACACTAAACAAAAAAAACAAAATACTCAAGTTCCGTTTTAGAAAGTAACAAAATTTTCATAAAACTAAGTATTGATTACATACTTTCTTTTCTTGAAGCAGGCGTCTCATCGTGTCTTCTATTTCCAATGTTCTCTCTTCCTCCTTTTGCCATAGTTCTTGCAACGTTTTGGGAGATACATGCATGTTTCCTTAGAACATATAAAAATTAATTATAAGATTGACCATAAATTAGCTTATACGAGACGAAATAATTGATATAATATCTAAATAATGAATACTATGTACTTGGTGGATATTTAAATACAAAATAGCATTAGTGACATATTTTAGATATAGTATAGATTACATGAACATATAGTTATTACTATATACTGTATATATATAGTCGTTAGAATTAAAGCTGCCATTTAATATTTTTTACATATTAATATGTGCAGTATTCATGCTTATCATATCTTACCCATTGTATGTGTTAGATTACCACTAACATGTTCTATTCAAGTGAAAAGAAAAATATAAAATAAAAGCGGAAATAAACAACTTGACAGAAAAAAAAAGTATTTTCCCAAGTACTTTTATCTATCAAGAGCATAGAGAAAAAGAATACAAGCAGTATAAAAACATGCTTATCTCACTTACTAGATGATGAGGTTCTCTGTTCCGGTAATTCGATAATATAGACAATAACGACTTGATTACCTTTTCTATGAATATTATCGAAGTACCCTGTTAAAAGAAAAATATTATTAGATGAGAGGCAGAAATAAGAATGTATTGAAATTTATCAAGAACAAGACGGATACACAAGGATACTTTTTATGTACGCAAAAGAGCGGATGAAAAGCACATTGCCAGTATATTTTTTTTGTTGAATGTAGTTCAGTATTTGTTATTCTGTTTAGAACAATAGTGGAAAAGGCGAAATTTAAAACTTCCAACTCCTATTATTCTTTTATTGTTTTTTATCCTTTAGTTTCCCTCTCCAATATGGTTAGAATTAAGTATATAAATATAATCACTATGATTATCTTAGCTTGGTTTTAAAAAAAACCTTTCTTTGACAACAAAGCTATATCAAAAAAGAAATGAACAAAGAAAAGGAACCAGGAAGTGGAGCAAGATGCTAAGGGAAAAAATCAATCATCAATCCTAATCACCTTACATTTCTTTTTAAAAAAAAATTGTGATGGATTGAAATGATTAAGTAGAAGAATTTAAATATCATCTTAATTAAGGAGAGTTAATCAATAGCTTACTAATAAAAATCTAGCATGAATATTCCTTTCAATCCTATAGAAATGACTTGCAAAGACTTTTAAGTGATAAAATAGGCCTATTTTTATACAGCTGACTCTATACTATTCATGGCAGTACCATCTTGTTTATTGATACTTACATTTGAAGCTATACTCGCAATGTTGGCTATTTTTTGCTGCAATCAAAACCACCTTCGGTTCGCTTGGGTCTCTTTCCATCAGTTTAATTTGAAATTCTGATTTTCTTCTTGCTTCCGAGTGCGTCTCGTCAAAAGACGCCATTTTTCCCAATTTTCGTAGTATCGACATTATTCAACGTCTTCCAATTAGGACAATACCTATTACCTCCAGATAAATGTGAGAAATGTCCTGCTGAAGGGGCTGGCAAATTTCTAACAATAAATGTTGACAGTCTCTTCAACCGCGTAGAAATACCCCGAGAACTTTTTTCAATACAGCGCAAAAAGCTAGAGAGCATACAATGTAATATAGTCCTCTTCTCAATTCTAATATTTACTATCTTAATACCTCATTACTATTTTAATCATTTAAAAAATGATTATTTACTTATTAAATAATAATTTGTTGATTAAATAATTATTATTAATAACGTAATTGTTAATTATAACTTTAAAAAAATATATTAAGCGTTCTATAGGCCTAAAAAAAAGAAGCATGAAAATAAATAGAACAGATTGAAAATAACAAATGTTGTAGATAGAGTATTTTTAAAATGTATTAATATTATCAATAGATATAACTAGATTTATTTTACATTCAGTTGTTTTGTTTTATTTCAATCAACACATTTTTTAAAATCAATTAAGAATATATTATTTGACTAACAGTGTAAGTTTTAATGCGATCTAATTTGCATATTATTTAAACACAGTATCTATATCATCTGGGAAAATAGTAGTATCAAAAAGAAAAGTTTCAAGGTCTGGTCCTAGATCTATCAAATCACTTGCGGTGCTCATTTCTGGTGATGAATTTTCGGATACAAAGTCTAAATCTATATTTTGTAATTCAGATCTTATCTTGTCCATATCATATGCTTCCTGCAGATCACTATACCACATTTCCCGTATACTAGGAGGAAAATCTACATCTGGATATTTGAAGAGTAGATTATGTTTTGATTGAATGAGATCATCCGAACAAGTTCTCAAGTCTGCTAAAACAGTTAATAATTTCGCTACTCTTTTACCTTTCTGTGTACTGTCATACTGTTTCCCCACACAATATTCTAGACATTGTAACAATGTGTTTTGTATCTTTTCGATGCTTACTCTATCTTCAACTTTCATTGAACGGTCTGTATGGGTTAATGTGAGACCACTGAGCACAACTCTTTCCTCATCAGTAAGTTGTAATGCGTCGAGTTTTTTCCTAACGTTTCTAATTCTTTCAACTACTTCTTCACTTAAATGTTCAGTTTTTCTAACATCCTCTACAGCGCATACAATCTTATCGTTAAATAAGAGATATTTTCCACTATCTTCAACTTTTACTAGGCTGTAAATCATACGAAAGTCTACCCTGTTGACCTTAATAAGCTGAAAAAGAAATATCAAATAAGAAATAAGAATTCTATATTAATTAGAGTGGTATTACTTCATTCTGATCCTCTTGCGTTAAAGATGAAAATCCAGGTATATCTTGTGTTACTTGGAATACAATAGTTTTGAAAACTTCTGGTTTTCTAAACTTCCAAGAAGCTGTAAGACGCTCCCTCATAGGTCTATGATGGTTTTGCCTGTTGACTTTGAATGGTATTGCAAATCTTTCAAGTTGTGGATTAAAGGTTTTTTTGATTACAGATCTTTTTTCCACTAAAGTTTTAACAATTTTTTCTATATCTTCGTTTTTTAGCGTGTGATTAGCATAAAATCCATTTTTCTCTAATTCTCTCTGTCTTTGCAATTTCTCAACTTCTCTTCTGCTTTCCTCCAATTGTTTAGCCGAGTATCGTCCAGTTTTAATATTGTTTATTGACATACCAACGGCAAGACATTTTATATATCTACATTCAGCACAATTATTTCGACGAGCTGGAACAATTGTGCAATATCCAGGTTTACGGCACTTGTTGCCTTCAGGAGGTTTCTGGTTACACCGTTTAAAGAAACTCTGTAAAATGATAGTCTTGTAGAAAACCAAGACAAAATCTCGTATCACATAACACTAGATATAGTTTTATACGTTGTGAAGATCAATAAACGATAAAAAGCAGACAAGCATTTATATATAGTCTGATCATGCCACTATGAGTAAGACGTAGTTATACTGAATACATAAAATACACCCTAAATTTCGTTTTAAGTTCACTTCTAATGATTGCTAACCTCACCTACAATTTTTGATTAGGGTTTTACCTTGCAAGCTTCGCACGAAGCGACCCCATAGTGGACACCAGCCGATTTATCTGAACATATCTTACAGGGGATGGTTGGATCCATGTTGAAAGCTTGTTTTAAAATTATTTTTTTATTAGAACAGTCTCATATCCGGCGATTGGTGCAAAAAAAGCCCTACCAGATCCAAAATTATTCTTGTATTCTTGTTCACAGCCGCCAACCTCACGAACGACTAATTCACTCTCATGTGATATCTTTCGTATATTGATTAATGCCAGGTGAGTCTAACAGTTTTCTCTGGAAACCTGTCTGCTGTGTCAGCACTTTCGAGCCTTAATTTTTCTTTATGTAATTAATTTTTTTTTTGGTAATATAATTGGGCAACTGAAGTTTGTATTTTTTGACGGAACGAAGCATTCAATACTTTGAAGCTATAAACTCAGCAAAAACAAACAATAACATATAACCTATATATAAATTAATATTTATTTATTTATCTATTTCACTGATTAAATACATTGGTATTGCATCCCCAGATTGATAATTATTGGATAAACAATAACGATAAGGTGGACTCTTAAGTATACCGCATTTCTTGGATACTGCACAGATATAAGAACACCTTTCGATAATGCAATTGTAAAATAAATCTAAAAGTATATTTTTAGACTGAAACTAGAACAAACGAGTACACCAAAACA
This sequence comes from Dimorphilus gyrociliatus, assembly GCA_904063045.1. NCBI lineage: Eukaryota > Metazoa > Annelida > Polychaeta > Dinophilidae > Dimorphilus > Dimorphilus gyrociliatus. The sequence continues at coordinate 1,930,713 of CAJFCJ010000002.1, read as the reverse complement.
ATAATGGCGATTAAAGGATAAAATTGAGAAATTTTCGAGAATGTCAATTAGTTATATATGCAAAAATAAAGATGTCTGAGTCAGAAAAAATAGAGAAATCTGGGTATAAGGTAAAATTTTGTTGACATTTTTTATAATTTCATAACAAATGACCATGTGGTTTTAAATCTGAAATCATCAGACTTGTATTAATTGTTTACTTCTAGATAATTGATGTTCAGGAAGTATATGCTAAAAGCAGGCATGAATATCCGCTATCGAGAAATGCTGCAGTATATTGGTATTTTAATAACTTAAATAAACCACTACCGCTGACAACTGATGCTATGGTAAAAGAAATCTAAAACTTAAATTTAAAAAAACAAGAATCATATTAATTTCATCTTTTAAACTAGCTTGGTGCTGTTGATGAAGAAGTTGAAATTTTATCAATTGGACTTAGCAAAGTTCACGAGGATGAAATTGCTAATCATGAAGACATTGAAAATGCTTCCATTCACTTGAAAATTATACCCTCAACAAAAATAACATTTCTTTCTAATTTTTATAAATTCGTCATTGTCCTTGATATGAAACCGTCCCTGTTTTCTTCTGTAAGTCTTTATTTTACGAACATTGTATTTAGATACTCTAACAAGTTTTGTTATAGGTAAGAAGTGAGTCTGATCTGGGTGTTAATGAAATGATTCGAACTGTGATAGGTGTAATCAAAAGTTTAGTAAGCTCGGTAAAGTTTATAGTTTTTTTTGTAATATACATATACGTATACTCATAATCCGTTATGTTTTCTTTTCAGTGTCCAATATCATCTAAAGTTTCGTTTTCACCAAAAGTTTATATCACAGTATTAGCGTTTTGTCCTCATTGTAAACCTCTAGTTAGTCAGGTTTGCTATTACAATATTTCTGTTTTTATTATGCATAGTTATCATTAATCTTTCTTTTTACAGGTGCTGTTACAAGGGGTCTGTACTACTGAAACAAACATAGAAGAAGTTACAAAAAGTCTTAAAGAACAATTTGATAAATTTATTAGCAATTTTATAGAGGTAAATAATATAAATTAAATGCTTTACATTAGATATATCTGAAGCATTTTCTTTCAAAAAATCTTATCAGGTTAGGTGCTTAATAAATGAAGAATACAATGGGCAAGACTCTTTCCCATTAGATGTTGATCAAATGGGAAAAGTACCTCATGCATCTGCCCATCTTATAAACATGATAACATATGGATTTTTTGCAATGAATCTATTACCAGATGTAGCAAGCCCTGGTAAACTTTTTATTCTAACTATTGTTCAGTATTTTTAATATCCTGATGAAACTCTCCAGGAATTGTTATCGTTTCCGATGGTGTTTTTAGTCAGCCTGATCCTATTAATTTGGACAAATTACTTACTCAACTAAGAAATGCATCTGTAAGAGTGTTCGTGATTAATATGTCCGAAGTAAACAATGGAAATCCATCGTCTTTGAATGACTTTGGGGTGCTATCCTCCTCAGATTTTCTTCATTTCTTGACAACAGCAACTGTTGGTGCTTGCTTGGTATGATAAAAATTTTCGAAATGAAAATAGCGTAATTGAATTATTTATATGTCACATTTTATTTTCATTAGTCAAAAAGAGATATAGATTTAATAGATAGAACTTCAAAAGAAACTGCTAATATTTGCCAAAAGCGATTGTTTTTCATTCGAATTCAACCTCTAAGTTTGTTTGGGGTAGTCCATCAATCGAAGTTTGAATTTCCTCAGTTAAAGAAAAAATATATTGAAGGATTTCCTGTAAAAGTGAATGCTGCTGAACTAATATCAGTTCGATTGCGAGAGGGTTATGTTATTGAAAGACTTCAATTAATACCAAAAGGTATTAAAATTAGTGTCTAGATGTATTAGATTATAATATATAAAAATGTTTTAGGGGAAGGTCAAATTAATGTTTACCTCTCTGTACCGTGGAGGGACTCAGTGAAAATTGCATACATTATTCGTTCACCTTGGCCGTTCAATAATAATAAGTATGTATCTATTCATTATATAAATTTTGACTATACAAGTAAAGTTTTTTTATTTTACGTTTAGAAGTACTTATGTTGATATATCAATAGAAGGAAACTATAGTGTGCTTCATGATCTTATTTGTGCCAGAAATCAAGCACTACCAAGCAAATTATTAACTTTAATGAAAACTCAGTTTTGGAAACATTTAGCTAGGTTTGTTAAATTGAAATAGAATATTAATTATTAACTAAATATTCGCTTTTCTTGTTTAAATAGTCTTACGGAAACCGACAAGCTTCTGCTACATTTTACGTCCTTTTTGTCAAATCCTATATTCTTTAACATTCCTAATAGTTTAAAGCAAGGTGTGAATTTATTTGATTTAGCCAGCCATCCCAATGCATCGTCAACTCCTCAATTATCAACGCAATTAAATCCAAAGTTTGTTAAAAGAATATATTTTGAAATAGTGGATGAATTATTTTTAATCTCTTTTTAATAACTTTATTTAAAACAATTTAGTGATGTAGAACTAAGTGAATTCGCTGCTTTCTGGGAGCCAACAGTCATGATTGATATAAGAATGTGGTAATTTACTTTTTATATAGATAAATTATTCAAATAGAAAAAAAAACTAAAATATCTTTATTTGAAACTTTGAAAAGGAGAAAATGGCTACATGTACATCAGATAATTCTTGTACTGGAGCATGAAAGACCTATTGCAGAAAATGTATATTATCCTAATGCCAGTGGAAGATATGTATCAATAACAGCTCGAAAAGCCACAACCGACATCACTTTACATTTTCTTGGACAGTATTCTTCATTTGTCCTGGTTGAGAGCCTCTCATATATAAAATTCATATACGAGTTAGTATGAGGAAATTTTTCAAATTACAAATAAAACTTCTATAACTTCTTTATTTTAGGGATGATGAAAAGTCAGAGAAACCTTGTTCATTTTGCGTTATAAAAGTGGCTGCTAATGGTCCACTATTTATATTAAAACTAGCATTCTTGGGTGGAACCAGTAGCGTAATTCGTCATAAGGTCTGAATATACTATTTGTATAGGATTTTTACATAGAAAATCCTTAATTTTATAGTAATTTATTTAATTCTCTTCTTTAACAGACGTACAATGATTTACGTATGAAATTGTTAAATTTAAAACTTCCAATTTCTGATAGTGAGAGAGAAAATTTTAGTCGCAGTATTCAAAAGCAATTCAGAAATGATCATTCATTAAATGAATCGTTGGGCAAGACAGGAAAATCTAGATCAAGAGTAGGAAGTGCTGTTGAAGTATTGACTTTACTATTATTAATTTAACACAATCTTATGTAAATATCATCCCTTTACAATTTTTTTTAATCTTCAGATTAACCTTTGTACTCAAATTAAAACCCCATTACAACATGCTTTAGTCAGGTATGATGACCATAAAAATTGTCAGTCGAAGAAACGAAATATAATATGTTATATTTTGTTATAGATACGACGATCTTTTTAACGGAAAAAGTGATAGCCCACCGTCAGCTAGTTTACAAAGTCATTTAGCCCTTAAATACTTGCTATATCGCCGAAATATTTGGACAATTCAGCCATGTTCACAATATTCCTTAAGCAGCCGTAGTTTAGGAATGATTGCTTCAGTGCTTTCAAAGTAACCATTCGCATTCATTACTATTTTATGTAAAAGGACCTTGTATCATATTTTCCAGGAAAAGACAGAATGAGGGTTTTAAATTTGCTTACGGATGCCAAGGGTTTGTTAATATGGTTATAGAACTAGATATGACGGTAAGACACATCCATACACTTTTAATGGAATGATAGGATAGAAATTAAAATTCATACACTATCGTCTAATAGGAAAAGAATAGCACAATACCATCTTGTTCATTAGAAAATGATCCCAGAGAAAATGAACTATTATCCTGTTTGGTTCAGTATGTTTTGTTACCACCAACATCAAATATGCATGGAACAAGTGAAAGGTAGAATAAATTGAAAGAATTTTTTGATCTAGTGTTTGAATAACAATTAATTATCATCAGAATATCAGAAAATGGAGAAGAGGAAGACAACGAGAACTCGGAGACGGATCAGGAATTGCAATTAATTACCGAGTGCTGGGTAAAGAATCTTTTCTGTTTAGAATAAGGAAATTTAATACAGATCTATCTGCACTTAGGTTGAACCACAACATGGCTTTGTAGAAACGGAGGATGACGAAAAGCAGGATTTAGCAGGATGTACATCTCAGGAAATAACAAAAGCTGTAAGTAAACGATATATATATATTAATTTAATTAGTACAATATTTAAACTGAAAGTTCCAATTGATACACCCTCAGTTCAGTAGCTAATAAGTCAAAAATTGTGACGTTAAAATAAGTTAACTGATTCTTATCAAATCTTAACTCGTCGACAAATTTAGGTTTTTATCAGTTGTTCTATTTACACCGTTATCATTCGGCAAGGCGTTATCTAGGAGGGGGATATTTGTATTTGTGCAGTAAACGCAAGCGGTTATGAAGTGATATATAAGACTTGGTACAATACATATAGCTTTGATAATTAGTTTGCATATTTAAAAAAGAGGCGTGAGGTCATTTGATAACGGCCAACTCCTCTAAGATAAAATAAAACTAAGAAATTTGAACTTTACCTTTGGCGTTACAAACTTTGATGAATAATTTACCCTAATTAGCAACCAGTAATAACTCGTAAACGCTCATGCATCCGAATCAAATTACAAACGAGTTGAAACATGCTACTCTTTAAGTATAAAATTGAAGTAGATACAAGTACAATCGTATCGGGCGATTTTATCTATCTTTATCAATTCTTATCATCAAATCGAGTCAATGCAGAGGACGTTTCAGCAGACTTTGAATTGTTCTTTCTATTTTGACAAGTTTATGTTAACTAATTGGTAGGGCAACTCTCGCCATCTTGTGTTGGGCTTGGGCAGTCTCATTGAAATAACGGCTTGTGTTGCTTGTCATGCACAAGTATAGTTAGTTGTCGCAGAGCCGCAGAATACAGTTCGTTCGTTTGAGCAATAAATAGGTAAAATTTGTATGTTGTGTTGGATGACATCCCTTTACGAACAAAAATGGACTTGACTACTGATAAGGACGGTCTCCGTCGTAAATAACGCTAAGTGACAGGTTACTTGTGCATTTTATGATGATTTTATGATCGGTAATGATGAGACATTGAAGATTTTATGACGAGTTGGCCAGTTGGAAGGTAAGGTCTATGGCACTTTGCAGTCAGCAGTTGCCAGATCTAACTCTTCCAGCTTGTTAACCGACCAACTTAACGTCGTAATTTTCAGGTGGTATTGTATGTTTTATTTGATAATAGAAAGCAGAAAAATGTTTGGTTTGTTTGTTAAATCTTAAGTTGCTGGTTTTAATGAGCATGTTTATTAGTTTTTTTTCGTCGGATTGGTGACAACTTATTTTCGCCTCTGCCAAATATCTGCTATTTCACCATCTGTGATTCATTGAGATAAAGCTAGAGATAGACAGAGACAGACTTAGACAGACTGAGACATAGACAGCGACAGGGACAAAGACGGAGAATATGCATATACGATGAGCAAGACAAACATTTTCTATAAATGTATGTTTATACTCGCATACTGAAAGACTATATAGATTTGTTTAGCATATTAGATGGATGCGCACGAGCACATGCTGTGCGTTCAAGAGATAAAAATGTTCAATGTACAAGTATTTTATCATTAATTTTATCATTGTGGGAAATAACTTATTGCATTGTTTTTGCGTTTTCGTAATCTCTAAAAGTTCTCTCATTTTTGGAAAAAATTCGTCAGCTTAGTATTATAGATTTACTAAATGTTTTCATTGTTTGCTCGAATTGTAGATGGTCTGGTTTCCTAACATTCATTTTACTTGTGCACATTTATCTCTTGGTATCAGATAACGTCTGGATCACGTGCGCTAGGTCAATGCGCATGCGCTTGTCACTTTGTCGCTTTCCGCTAATCGTTTACGTTTGGCGCAAACAGTTTAGTTTTTCTGTCCGTTTCTTGGTTGGAGAGTAACTGTTTGTTGTTTGTCATAGTATGGATTATTTGAAAGAGCTCGCATCAGCAACGATATCAGCTTAACTTGATATTTACGAGGAGAATTCAAATGATAATCAACAATTTTATCTTAATTTTCGTTTAAAAGGGACAAATTAGATTTCTATTCTCTCTTACTTTTTTTTTTTACCAAAAGATCGTTCGGTGTTCAGTGGAGAGAGTTCTATCTCATCTTAAAGCTGAGATTCAACTCCTCCAACTGACCAACGTCCGATTATCGTCAAATGCCGAATGTAATAACGGTGTAGAAGAGAACACTTGATTTTTAAAATTATAAAATAAATGTCTTAAATGTTTTACTGTTTTAATTTATTATTTATAACATTCAAGTTAAATTTTTAGAAAAGAATAAAATGGACCATTTAAAGTCCAATAATTCAGTATTAAACCTTTGGAAATGAATTGTCTTTATAAAGTATCCTATTTAACAATATCTTTACAATACAAAACACTGTAGGTGGCTAGTATCGAATGGAACTTTCTCTTATCTTTTTCCCGCCAATTTATTCCTACCGTTATTTTTTCTTTCAGTTCGATCGCTCAGATAGAAAATGCGTATCTTGTCTGTTAACCTTTGAACATCTTTTTACCTATTCACAATCCGATAAGACTAGAGCAGCTGTAAACTTTTGGTATGCTTTACAAGATTTTAAACGTCATGTGATTTTTAGGCCTATAAAGACAGCCGTTGCCTTTCGGGATTTGAATTACAGGCAGAAATTTATTACTGTCAAATCTCCTAAAGCTTCCTACCACATTCATTATTCATAAAGATGATGCTCTTAGGCATATAGCCCATATACACACATTTTTATCAAAAGTAGTATCGCATTGTTCGAGACAAACAATTGTATAGTCACATGACGTATATTTAAAAGTCTAACGTTAAAAGTAATTAAAAAAAATTGTTATTTGCAACAGTCAAGCCGTAAAAAAAGCCTGTGAAAAACCAGGCGAAAAGAAGCAAGTGCAATTTGGTGGAGTAGTGGAGTATATTCCTTTCTCATTTAATCTTCCTCTCTTACTTCCCTATTGCCAATTAGTTGAGCTTACGTTTTCTTCTTATGTACAGGGTTTGTCAAGATTTGCAGTGAAAATAAGGATTTTTGTACAAAAAACATTTTTTTTTCACTCATTTCAGATTTAAATTCCCTACCGATTACGAATTCTAAACTTCATAAACAGTTAAATTTAAGTCATTCCCAAACCTCATATTTAAAAATTGATGAAGATGGAAATCATCCAATTGAGATACTTTATAATCAATTCTTAAGCTCAATAGAAAAATTACATGATAAACAGTATGATTTAACAAAAAGTGATTGTGAACAACTAATTGAATTGATCAAGGCACGTCGTAGAAGTGACGATGCTATTTCTTGTCCTATACTATTTGATCGCAGTGATAGCGATGTACCAGAATGGAAATGTTTTTTAAAGACTGTAGAAAATCAAGGTCAACAATTGTCAATAACCTTCGTCCCAAAGTCCTACGCCGATTTTATTATGCTGGTCTGCGATAATGAATTTATAAAGGAAAGGAGCGAAAAACCTAGCAGACGTAGAAGTAGAAATAAGGGCCCTGATGTTGGCCTATCACCTAAGAGTAGCCCCTCCACAGACGAATCCTCAGCGAAAAATATTACTGACTCTGATAGTGACTTAAAACGAGACTTCCCGGAAATAGATAGTTGTACAGAGAAAGGGAGTCAATATTCTTGGAAATCATTAATTATACCTGTTTACGTATTCAGCTCCAATTTAGATAGCTTAAAACAATCTCTATATCGAAGAGACGCTTCTAGGCCGTGCGATGTTTACGATAATTTTACCTTTCAACGTCAACCTAATAGAGAATCAAGCGAAAATTCAAAAGAAGATAAAAATAGAAGAATAAACAGTCCATATAGAAAGAAGCGGTTAGATTCTGAGGGTGATAGACGCTGTCGAAATGAGAGTGAGTCCAGTTGGAAGGGTAGACAACGTAGTAAATCTGGTGACAAAAATTACATATACGACGCCACAACAAGAAAACTTTGTGTATACCTAAGGGAAACCTATTTACGTTGCTTCGTAGCAGGTTTGTAGGAGTTTAACACAATCTCATTACCATTATCCCTGTTCACCTACTTAACTGGGCATTCTATTTTTAGGAATTTTTAAGAGCCTAAGAAGAAACTTTTATGTAGACAAAAACGATGCAGAACGAATTAACGAGATTTGTGAAGAGCATATCCTTCATGAAATAGATATTTCATTGTTCCTTCAGCATGTATGCGGTCATTGTACTACAGAGGAAAATGAAGATGACAGGTGACCGATTTCATTCAACATTTGTTAAAGTATACTTGAATATTTTTTTTTAGCAGTGTAACAAAGCTAATAAATATTCATGAAGATCTTTGCGAAAAAGTTAGTGATCTACATCAAAATATTCAGGAACGCTATCAAGCTATACTGAATAAATATTTTCAAAAAATCCCGACTGCACCAGAATTATATTATTATTGCGGTAATAAACCCCAGAAAGGACAATATGAGGAAACATTTAAAGTTGATACAGAGGAAATTCTTAAGTTTTCTTTAATTGATGATAAATCTCTTGATAATACTGCCACTTGTCCTGAAGATAAAGCTTCAAATCTATCAATTAAGGATGAAGAGAGTACATCGGAAGAAGATGATGACGATGACTTTAGTTTGGTTCAATTTGATGGCGAATTGGGATGTAATGAAGCTGTCAATCCGTTATTTGTCACGTTTTGGTGCACAGTAAGTTAAATAACACAAAGAGAAGTATTCACTAGAAATCATGGCCACTTTTCTTTCAAATAGATAAGATTATCAAAAAAGTCTTTAGATATGGATAGTATGCCCCTAACAAATTTACCTGTTTGCTTTAGTGAGTATTTTACTGTATTTGAATTTCATCGGGTTACAAGCTCATTAATCAATGTAATTTCTCTATAGAAAATTTAGATGATTGCATAGATCTTGAACAGGATCTAAATCTGAATGATTTTCGCATTACCCTCGACATATATTGCCTAACATTATCACCGGTTGATGAAGACGTATTATCAGATTCAGCAGATCGCAGTTTTTTACAGAGAATGACCTCTATTAATTCTGATTATATTGACACAACAATACCCAAAGCCGAGGATGAGGAAACGCTTGAAGAATACGGAGATATTCAGTAAGCTAATTAGACTCTTTTATATAAATAAAACTATATCAATTCAACAGTACGAAGATGATATTTTCTCATCATCACTATCCAAATATACCTCAATCACAACAAAATTCTTTATCAAGTTGTCGCAAGCGTATTCAATGGCTTTTGGAAGATGAAATTGTCTCTGCTAAACGTTCTCTACCAGTTTCTGAGCATAGCCTATCTATGGTTGCAGATCATGTTGACGGTACTCGAAAAATGAGAACCGAAGAAGTTTTTGACAATGACTTAAACTTAAGTACATTTTATTATGAGGAAGTTCCTTTAAGGTTTGTTTTTGGACCGGACGAGAGCTATGAACATTTCGTAGAACATTTTGAAAATATTGAATTGAAAAGTTACAAATTAGAGAAAATGGGTCAATTTTATTATGCTTGTTCTAATGAAATACCAATAACAGTTGCTGAAATAAGCGATGAAAATGATGATATTCTGGTGATAACAGATAGTGGAGCTGAGCCCGTTATAACAGAATATATAAGACAAAATAGCTGCCCAATCTCGGAAGCAACAAAAGTGATAGTGGAAACGACAGAATCAAGGTCATCATCGCCAAATTCTGAAAGTAGTAGCTCAATATTAGTATTGCACGATGATGATTCAAATAGGAGCTCTTTTTGTTTGGATGAAACTGCATCATGTGCTTCAAGTTTGACAGTTGTAGGTACGTCGTTCAAAGAGGGTTTTACTGAAAATCCTAAGCTAAGAGAAGACACTGCTTCTAACCTTCTTCTGGCCGCCGAAAAAGTGGAGAAAATTAGAGATAACACTTTAGCCCAGTCACCTACCAGAGATAAAACAAAAGTTAAATCTGATTCAATTCCGACGGTTAATAAGCAAGTTAATGATTTAAAAAAGAGTATCAGTACTCCGGTCAGCAGACAACCTTCGGGAACTAGATCAAGGCATCATAGCGGACTGCATACACCCTTATCAACAGTTGACTTGTCAAGTAGAGGGAGTGCGGTAGGTGAAGAGGGATACGATGGGGATGAGAGTAACATAGGTGAATCTGATATTGATATTGGTCCACACGATAAACACTTAAATGCAACACCATATAATTTTTGGCTTATATTTAAACTGGAGCACGATAAAGTTACAGTCTATTTGCATACTAGGTTAATATCTTGTTTGTTAATGTTTTTGTTTTTACTTTAATTATACGAAATTTAACAATTTTTTTATTATTATAGAGAAATGTGGAGTAATGAAGTGACAAACACCAAACATAAATCTCTATTCACAGACGTTATAAGACAAATTAAAAAAAATAATAAGACAGTCAATCAAAAATTATTACTAGACGATTTATTTAACACAAAAATCTGTGATATGCTTTTAGTTGATAATGATGAAGGAGATGTAAAATGGTCAAATGCGAATGATAAGAAAAGAGGATCCGATTCTGAATCGGATCATGAAGAAGAAAAGAATATATTTGATAGAAGGTTTTACCAGCCGGGTTTCTTTGCTTGCGATAGTGTTTGGCATCACGAATTTAAGTTGCATCAGAGACTACAACAACGAGCCACTTCGAGTAAGATAATTAAGCTATATCTTATATTTTTATTAGCTTATACATTTTTTCTATTGTCTTACTATAGACTTGAAGAATGTGTTTGAAAAGGTTATGAGACCTTTTAAGGTTAAGAATCGCGGAAAATTATACGTTCTTAAGGATGAGGAAAAAAATCGAGTGTTTTATTTTACGTTTGTAGAAAATAAGATTCTTCAATCCTTTTAAAAATCTATGTAATTGCTCTGTTTTCTTTGTTTTCTATTCTTAACAGATTGGAAGAGAAAGATAAGGATGATAAAGAAGGTATAAATATAAATTTATATGTATATATATAGTGTATATACAGTATATCTACATTTATTTGCTAGTTTTTATTGGAAACACACTTTTTGTATAAATAAATAATATCTATTATTTTGTTTGTAGTTGCCCCACAAAAATCTGGATCGTCTAAAGAAGGAAGTAGCGAAGTATAATAATTAACTATATTCTTTATTTATGCGTTATTTATCTCTTTCTATGCTTATTTTTAGGCTGAATACGTGGAATTAGTTGTTTACGGAATCTCTGAACCAAGTACTTGCTTTAAGTGTTTATATCTCTTTAATTTAAACATTTTTTAAATATTTTCTTTAGCTTCGGCCGTAACTCAAGATTTAGTTAAGCATATACAAAAAGCTTTAGATGATCAAGTATTGAGTTTATTATATCTTTTACTGGGAAGAAATGTATCGGCTAGACTTAATTCCAAAGATGTCAAGGTATTTGAAAGAATTTTATATTTATAGCGTTTGTTCAATACATATACAGCGTATACAACAGTATGTTTATTAATGAACCTATAACTTACTATACAGTTTCTTCAAGGTGAAACTATTGACGATCAACCTGCAGAAATAATACAAGTGAATATACCTCAGCTACCAATAGTTGTGGTAAACGGAGAATCCCTAATGTATTATTTACGGCAAAACTTAAAAGTTTTCCTTAATACGCCTAAATATCTGTACGTCACGCAAAAATCTATTTATTTTCGATTTTCTAGAAGGTTTAATAATATACTAATGCAAATAGGAGTAACGACGAGGATAATTTGTTTCGAAACTATACAATAGATACAGCACCGCCTATTAAGGAAACGGATATATTCATGAATAGATCAAATACCAATATAGGTAAATGGTTTTTAAAAACAATATATTACTATAAATTAAGATAAATCTCGAATTTTTTTAGGATTGGCTGTAATACATTTGTCAGTTGTTGATGGGTCGGGCAAAGAAACTCAGTTCTTACGCAGTTATCTTAAGCCTAGATATGATAACTATAAAAGCTCTCCGCATAAAGGTTGATAAACTTTTTTTTAATTTAATTAAACTATTAAATTGGCAGTTTTATAATAATTTCCTATTTTATTATTTAGATTCATTGTTTAGTGTTGTAGCAGCATCTCCTTACGAAGGAGAAGCTAAACAATCTCCAGGTCCGACTGCTCTAATTAAATTTAGTATTTGGGAAAGAGGTTCAGTTGGTTTATTACAATTAAGAGACCAACTTATCCTTGCGCTAACACATTCTATCTGTGATGTCATTATGGAATATCAGATTTTAACCGCTCCAATTTGCCAATCTGATAAATCTGATAGAAATATGGACTCGTTTAAGTCAGCTCCACCCTCTCCATCTTGCAAAAAATATGGACCATTTCATCAAGCAGGTAGAATTGCTGTTATTAGAATAGAATGATAATTTTTAAGTCGACAATAAATATTATGTTGCTTCTCTAGAGTCATTAAGCCCGGTTGCGAGAGAATTGCAATTTGACACCAATCTCAAAACAAAGAGGTCTAAATCTTTTATATTTGGTGAAACAGCCAAATCAAGATGGAAAAGTGGTAGCTCTGTTCCAAAAGTAAACTTACAGGTATTTAACTTTAAATAGTCATTTTACACTTATATAATAATTTCTCTTCTAGTTGGAACCAGTAAGTCTCTTAAGAGCTGTTCCATCGTCCATTGATGCCGAAGATCAACATCATATAGCTTTGAAATACGAGAAAGGAGAAATTGGAAATTTACATTACATAATGGCTGATCTCATGCCCCAATGGTTCTCCTGTTGTGAATCTTTAGGAGTTCCATCAATTAAAAAAGTTTCTCTCAATCTTCAATCACAAACTGCCATCGATTACGTGCTACACGATTTACGAGTAAAAATACAAACACTACCTTATTTCTTGACATGTCGCGTCTTCAAAAGAAATAATCAGAACGATTATGTTAACTATAAGCCTAGTCGATCACCAATACTAGTAAGTTTTACATAAATATTTATTCTTTTGTTCACAAACGTTTTAACAGATGCAAAATCCAAGCCAATGCAAAGTTGATGAACTAGCAAAGATTGACTATATTCTAGTTGCAAGAGATTACGATCATTGGTGCAGTTTTATCGAATTTGACGATAATTTACACGATCCAATTAAGTCTATTAAAAAACGTTAGAGTTAAAAACAAACAAATAGAAAAATAAATTAATAAAAGAACTTAACAGGTAAAAAGGATCTGCAAAAATGGGAAGGCGTTTCGAATACTGCTCTTGCTGAAGATGCAACGGAGAAATCGCAATCACAATTCATCCCTAGACAAAATTTCCTATTCCTAACAGAAAGTGATAAAACGTTTAATCTGTGGACTTATAATTGGGTAACACAGACGATGGATACTTTATCGGATTATTTAACAAAGATAATTCATTGGCATAATCTTAGAGATCACGTTTTGAATAGCATCGTTCATCAGAAAATGGGCCTATTTCAACATAAAAAAATGACAGAGTTACCCAACGAATTAAAGGTATTATTAAACATATTTATATATAGAACGCTAATGTATACTTTCTTTCTGCTAATTCTTCTATTTTTATCTATTTTAAGAGTAAAAATCATCTTACTACGGCTTCGTCTGAAGTAGATTTATTAGTAAAGTATACGTCTGCTCCTACAAATGAATTAAATAAGAGATCTAGGTCGAAACAAAATCTATCAAACTCTAAAAGTAGATTAGAAGAGAAAGGAGGATTCGATGCTATTTATAGGTAATAAGATATTTTTACCTATTGTAATATTATAAGTTTATATTATATTAATTCACAGAGGAAGAAATCCGCCATTGCCATTGCATGCCGATCCAAAATATGGTATACTTAGGGATCCTTTGCACAGGCATGGTGGACAAATGCTGGAGCTACGAGGAGGGGCTGTTATCGGTAAACTTATAAGATATCTCTAATTTTCTTGCAATTTATTTTGACCTAATTTCTATTCTAGAACGCGAAGAAAACGAAACTTTAAGACAAGTCCAAAATAATTGGAATAAGAATAAATATTCTGGACCACCGCCTATATCCGTAAGAAATTAAGTTTAATTCTAAAGCTAACTTATTGATTTTTATTTATCTTTTAACTCAGAGAGTCACTGTTGAATTAATTAAGAAAAAATCACGTCTTATTCATCAAGTATCAACACCACTACTTTTCGAACAACCCAAGAGAGAAGTACCAATTACCAGCCGGAGGCCATCTTTACAAACTTCTGATTATACAGATGGCAATGGTAGGAGAATAGTAAGTGTAGACGAAATTCATTAATTATTACAGCTGCTTAAGCAATAGCCTTCTATTTTGAAAAGAAATCAAGGCATAATTCGGGAGCGAGCAATAAAAATGTCAAAGTAGATAAAAGAATTGATGATGTTGTAGCTAAATTGAAATCGGAGGAAGATTCTTGCCTAAATAAGATAAAATTTGAATTTATACTCCAATATATTAACTATTTTGAGACTGAATTCTCATTTAAGAGAGTTACATTCCTTTCAATGGATTCAGGGTAGAGAACTAATTAAATACGAATAATTAAATAAACTAATTGAAGTCATTTATTTTAGTCCTCCTACATCAAAACCTTTGGCTAGACGTCGGAGTAGTGTTCTATCAAATAATTTACAATATTTAACCTATCTGCAAAAAGTTGCTTTTCTTGGTGGAATTGTTCTTTTGGAAATTGGCTTTAGTTCGAATAGTTTTGTTGTTAATGTATTCGCTTACGAATGCAATCGGCATATGAGTTACCGGCAGTTTCCCTATCATTCAGATTTATTTACGAAAGACTGCGACAAATATAAAGAAATTACTCACGTGCATTCATTCTCGAATGATTTTCATTTGAGATTATTATCTGAAGATGTTAAGGCTATACTTAATGGACAAAAGACAGCAGTCGATTTTGATATCATTACGTTCCTCCACTCTTTAGTTCATTACTTTCAGTATCCACCAACTTTTGCTAGAAACTACGTTGTAAGAGGTACTCAAAAAGTTTTCTTTCATTAAATCTATACGGATAGATGATAATTATTTCTTTGATTTCTCATTTCTTTCAGGAGAATTCTCAAAAGCTCTAACAGGAACAAATAGTGAACAAGTTTTTGAATATATGTTAGCCCATGGAAAAACGTTTGGCTTAACTGAGATTAAAATAAGGAAAACTGACGATTTTCATTCATTCTCTGTACATATTTTCATTGTTTTGGTTAAATTCTTATTAATTCTAAAATTTACATTTACAATTTAGGCAACGGACGATAGAGCATTGGTAGCTCAAAAGATAATTGATAGAGAAAATCTTCCAAATAATATACCGGAATATGTTGTTACTACAATAATATCTAGAGATCTTTCCACTCCACCTGAACGTCTGAAATTTACATTCTTCGTTATATTAACAACGGAGATTGTAACGTATCCGAATCAAAGTTGGTTTGACGAGAAAAAAGTAACGGAAGAGATGTCAGATGAAACTTTTAGCGCGAGTAATTATATATTTATTATTACATATATATAATTTATATATAGATATATGTAGTCGATGGTGACAAAATCCTCACAGTATGCCATAAATTAACGGTCTCCTAAATGTCGATATATGACACAATATTAACCCTTCTCAAACTCAGAGGATAAGGTTAGGGTTCGAAATTCGCAAACTACACCAGCGAATAAGAACTCTAGATGTCTATGTACAGAGAACCAAACATGACTATCGACTACATATATACATTATATATATATTTATATACAGTATTGATATTTAAATAACTAACAAGAAAAAAAACAAAAGAAATGATCAAACATAATAATATCAATTTAAAAAAAAAAACAATTATAATATTTACAGCTGATCAATTAAAAATGTCATTAGATGACCATATTTGTAAGTAGAAAGGAGTGAAAATAATCGTCCTTTTCTAGTTTTTCTTTGCCAACTAATAGTAGTTTTCCACTAAGAAAAAAAAAGAAAACAACGATTGACGTATAATAAAAACTTTTATTTTCTTTTTTTTTCTTTCTTATAATTGTCTTAGTTTGTAACTTAATAATAGAAATATCTTAGTTTAATAAAGTGTATTTTCATGCACCAGATATATTTTTATATATTGCCGTTGTTTATATAAATAAAACAATTGATTATAACTACAGTATACTTCACTGTAGATTATCACTATTTTATTATATTATATTGTTTATTCATTCTTTTATATTTATTTCATTTTTTTAGGGGCTGATAAAGAGGTTGTTTATGATCCTAAAACAAACTATATGGGATTTTCAAACGCCCATCAAACACCCGTTTATAATATTGCTGTTAGAGAAGCTGACGGATTGCGTAAAAAGATTGTAGAACTTACTGATGTAATTTTATATCGAATATTATCTATTTTTTACAACTTTTGTTGTTTTTTTCTTAGATATTTGTTATGCACCAACGAATTGACGCTCTTTGGGATAGGATTTTGGAATTACCTACGACTACGAAAGAACAGAAAAGATCTAAAAAGAAAGAATTAAAACCTTTAACTGTTGAAAGTATTAATCAATCGTTAAAAAATGTCGAAAGGATAGACATCACCCATATTGATCGTAGACTTAGCTTTTTGAAGAATTTAAATTTAAGCCAGTATATATCTCTTGTTGATATCATACAGCAAAAGAAATCTTTACAGTTCCGTCAATACATTAGCGAAGGTTCAAGATGCTCCATTGTTATTAGCAAGAATAAGACTATACTAATTTTGCTAGAAATTGAAGATGAGATGGGAGTTACAGAAGTGAGTATTGTTCAAAAGAAACCTATATCAGAGTCAAAAGGTCAGACGGATGAAACGTTTACCGATTTGTCAGAACTGTATGATCATATTGAAGAATTTGTTGACTGTTGCTGTTTCTTTCTTTGGTCGCATTTTGTATGCTGAACGAAAGTCTCTATTCAATCGAGATATTTTAATCTAAATAAACATTGAAGATTATAATAATTATTATTATTTTTTTATGTGAAAAATAAAAAGCTCAAAAATTGACTACAAATAAAATAATAACCCATAAACAGCGTGCTTAAGTTGAATTAAGAAGAAAATAGGGGATGGCGGGAAATTACCGGAAATAAAACAATTTTACCAATAGAAAATACCAGTTTTCTTCTGTGGCCCTAGAAGCATTTCCGCTCTGATATTACTTGTTCTTCTGCACGTCTCTTAGCTATCAACATGCCACCAAAGGCATTAAGAAGTATAGTTGATATTAATATTCATTCGGTAAGATAATTTTAAGTATTTTCTGGATTATTTTAACGGCGTAGTGGCAAAAGTTTAAACTGATATATTCGGTTGCTAAGGATGCTATTCATCACAGATAAGTTGTCCTGGGGTCTGGCTGCCTCATAAAGAACAAGTCTACTTGTGCGTTCGACTATTTGGACAATATCGATGTACTCAACTGATTGAACCGATCTTTCCGTTAATATTCAACGAAAGTTTTACATTCGACAAGGTAATTGTCGAATATTTATGAAATAATTATAGTCAAAGTTATTAATTATATACTAATATAACAATTGATTAGATTTTCTATACCGCCTATAAACCGGAACAATTATGTCATCGTATGGAAGAAGAACTTGTCCATATCGAATTGGTTCAACTGTCGGATACGAGAGCCGGCCGGAGAATATTGGCAGAATACCAGATATCTGCAAAGGAGTTTCTCTTTCCTTACCCAACATTTAGCCCTTCCTATAGCTCTACTGATCGGCAAATTCTGTTAGAACGTGGTCTATCATTCCCCGTAAGTATTAATAACAAATTATTTTCGAAAAAATATTAAAAATAGCTGCTAGTTAATCTTTCCTTTTATCATAAAATAATCCTTAATTATTAAATAATAAAAAAGGGAATATCTCCAAAAATGGAATTTTCAACAAGAACAAATATACAAGAAACGTGTATTGCCGCTGTAACTGGATTCGAACCGTCGATTTTTACCAAAAAGGTGCTTATTTGCAAAGTAAATTTCTACTATGTCGTGTAAATAAATTTAACCGATAAACAGATGGCTAAAAAGTCACGATCAAGAATAAGATCAGCTTCGCCGACTCGTAGAAGTAACAGTAGGTGAGATAATAGTCATATACATTTAGACAAACTACCACCTGCTAACCTCCCAAATATCCTCCACCCTTATAAATATTTCCCTTTCAGCTATTTTGCTATGTATTTATATATTTCCTACCTTCCTCTCCTCCCTTCAATATTACTATTAGTTAAATTTTCCTTTTTCCCTCATTTATATTCAACTTTTAGTGGCACCAGACTATTTTTTCCATATTTTTTTCTATAAAATTAACTTTCTACGTCAGAAGCTTTTTTTTTTATTTACCTAAATCCGCCAGCAGTTTTTTCCTTTTTTTGATTTATTGATCTATTATTAATCCGCCTATTCTATGAGGATCTTAAATAAATTGTATAGAAAAATATACGTTTAAAAAGTCCGGTGCCACAGCTCCCCTGGTTACTCTCCTTCGTACAGTAGGCCTACTGTTGCTGCTGCAAATCACTGCAGATCAAGTTTGGAGGGAAGATTCAGTTGCCTTGATATTTGTAATGGTAATCCGATCGAAACAGATACGGACACTAGACCACCTTTTGTCGTTAGAAAGGTCAACTTTAAACATTTAAATTATAGAAAATACTAAAATTCTTATTTTATAACCACAGGTTGAAAAATCGCTAATTTCCAGAACACCTGGAGGTTTGGATTATAGTTCGAAGAGGAAGAAGAATAAATCGAAGCAGAGTGAGTGTTCGCACGTTTCTACACCCTTTCTCGACAAAAAATGCGCAGTTTGTCACTTATATAAACGATATCTTGGAAAAAGTTACATCGGCCATCCATTATTTCATAAAAAAATCAAGTCAAAGGTAAATTTGTAGTTGAGGAGAGGAATAGAAACACTTTTTTTTTAGTTGACAGTTTTTTTTTATTTGATACTCTTTCAGTGGTGCAGTTGTTGCTTTATAATTTCGTGTTAATTTTTTTTTTTGGCCCAAAAAAAAAAAGACAAAAATATAAAACAAACAAAACAACAAACTATGCAAACATTTACAACAAGAGACTGATATATTAATAATAACCTTCTTTATAGTAGATAAATAGAATAATACAGGAATAGGGTTTTAATGAGCTTGAAAAGGAAAGGTTTACTTTTTTATAGTAGATCTATTTATCTACGCCTATATTTAATTTTTTTTATAGAAATAGTTTAATTTTAATGCATGCGGTTTTCTTTTTACTGCTTACAGGTAAGGGAAATAGGAAAAGGTATCAGGTTGGTGTTCATCTTTTGCTGTGCAGTTTTTTTCTTTTGTTTATTAGTAATTATACAACGAAAAAAAAACAACCAGTTTATATTTTTAGGTCTTATTTATTATACTTTTAAAAAAATAAATGGAAGTAGACAAACACTCAATCGTTTACTTTCCTTTAAATCCCTTATTTTACATTACATTCTTGTATACTGTATCAATGATTTTTCTGGAATAGGTTGTGAAAGAACCAAATGGTACTCATATTCACTTTCACGAATATTCCGATGATGATTGGACTGATGAAGATGTTCCCGAATTGGCTACTACTAATGGGAATTATAGGCCTTCTTATAGATCAGCGAGCCCAACATTGCACCGTCCAAGTTTAAAGGAAAGATTTGCCGATTATGTAAGAAAAGTTTTTTCAATTTCAACTAAATATTTTATTATATTTGAGTAAGAGATTAATTTTATTTTATACGGAATTTTTATTCTTTATTAGGCAACTTCTTTCGATTCGCTTGATCATTTGGCTGTCGACTTTGAATTGGCCAAAAACCGAAGATATTATCCTTATTATTAAAAAGGTATATATATATATATATATATATATTGTATTAAAATAATAGGCCAAATTAAAAATATTCCATATTCATGCCTTTATTTGTCTATGATAGAGGTATATTTGTTGAATTAAATCGTCAATAGACGATATAGATTACTTGAATAATAATATTATAATAATTAAATATATATATATATATACAGTACTATTTAGCTATTTGAAATTATTTAAATAAAAGTAAACAAAGGACTATGTTATGGTAAAAACAAATAAAAATAAATCAAAAAATCCAAGTCAGAAGCGGAATGGTTCGTCTTCAAAAATTTTTACTTTACCTTGCCAAGTGAAATTTCGAATTGTAGCGCCACCAAGAGAATTAGCTACCGACTGTAAAGAAGGTGAAATCTATGCCAAAATTGAAGGGGCAGTTTGCGACAAATGGCAAGAGAGTCTACCTAGAATTCTTGATGATAATTCAATATATAAAGGGATTATTAGGAGGAAAGAAATTGAAGATAAACTTGCTGAGTCTATCGATTCAATAAAAAATGGTACAAAAAGTGATAGTAAAGTTAAAAATGGTTTAAAATCATCTAAGAGAAAAGTAACAAAAAAAGATTCGCATAGAAGTTTTAGTACGGAGAAAAATTTCGTAAAGAATATTCAAACAACTTCAACACCCAGAGATTCAGTTCATCAAAATTCAACTTCGAAATCGGAAGAACAACGTGTTTATTATCCAACGCCAGTCTTCAAACTTGTCTGCAAGGAATGCGAGAAGCATAGCGAAAAAATTAGGAAAAGAGGTGAAAAATCTGTTCTAAATGATAACATTCCCGAAAAATCAATGGAGATTAGCGATAAATTGGCTAATTTAAATGAAAAATTCAGAAAGTTACAGTCGAGGGCAGATGAAGTCTTAAAAAGAACTATGTCAAGATATAGATCAGAAAGAGCCAATGATAGTTCAAATATTGAAGAATATACTAAACGAAAGGCGGATAGTGCATTCCGCCATAGCAGACTAGAGATTAGTGACGATGGTGACGATGATGATGACGATGACGAGGAGGACCAAGAGGAGGAAAAGGAAGACGGGAAAGAAATCATATGCCTTTCTCCAAGAGTTCTCAATGAAAGTCCTCTAAGGAACAAAACAATTGATTCGATTACGAAGAAAGATACTAATTTTGTTGGTAAATTAACCTCATCATTCACGAAAAAGAAAGATAAATCAACTCTCAAAGCCAATGTCAGATCATTAAGACCATCAAAAGACACCGAGTGGTTTGGTTTGCTACCGGAAGAATCATTACAAAAGAACCTTCCCTCGACTGCATTTGCTCCGCAATCACACGGAGATTCCTACGATGATCAAGTTATTATAACAAAAGTTCCTTTAGACGATAAATCGAAAGGAAATAGCGGAAAATATAAATCTGCAAAATCTAGACATCCCAAATATTATGTAAAAAAGAATATAGCATCAAAAACTAAGAATGGATTAGCTCTCTCCGACGAATTATTACCTAAATGGGCAAAAAATTCCCAAAGACATCGATCTAAATTACATGAAGCCTTAATAGAGGAGAGCGAGAATGATGATCTATATGAAATAGCCGTTAGCGTTAGCTTCTCATCAGATAGTTCATGTCAAAGATGTAAGTGGCCAAAATGGGCATCATTTAGATAAATATCACAAAAATCTATAATTCAACAAATATACCTTACTTTTCAATAAAACTTCAAAAAACAATATATATATATTCTAATTAAATTTCTGACGTCATCATTGTAATTTTTTTCCAGGTAGAAGAATAGAAAAAGAGCTTGGTTGAACTCTGAAAAATTTTCAATATCTACAGTTTTTTTTTTTTGATCTTTAACTTATCTTTATAACTTTTACTAAAGCATTACTATGACACTTTTTGGCCAGTAGTACAACTGTTTCATAATAATTCGTCTTGTCAATCCTTTTCTTAGTAGTCTTAGTTTTTAGAACAACAAATTTTCAGCAATAATAATTGTTTTTAAAAGGTTTTTTTGCTATATTTTTTCCGTCCAGCCTAAAACTGTATTACTGTAGATTGAATTGTTTTTTAAAGGAATAAATCAATATACTTCATAATTGAATTAGTACAGAATTATATGAATCGTTATTCTTCCTCTTAATGTAATCACTGGCGTATGAACATGTTGGAAGTACTCTACCCTCCACTTCAATTATCCATTCCAAAGCAGTCTGTTTGAATAAAATTATTTTTATATCGATGTTATTCAATGAATTTATTTAAAAAATTACCTTCATTAATATGCCAGCTATACCCTGACCTCTATAACTATCTGGAACATATGTATGTGTGATTTCATAAACGTTATTCTTTCTTTTTTCATAATATAGCATTGCATTCTCATCATTTTCTAGAGTAATTGAAAAATTGCAATTATTCTGATCATGGTTAACAGTTTTTTCTAATTTCTGAGCCATATTTGCCGTCGTTCCTAAGTAATATTTTGCAGTTGCTGAGAGCCAAGAAATTCTCCGAATCTGCTTATAAGGATGCGATAAGATAGATCCAATCTTGAACATGAAGTTTTTGTTTCGTATTTTAAAGTAAACTGGTAAATACTCCGTGTTTACTTAATCTCACCTTGTTGATAACGTGAACAGGTTACCACATTAAGTTTAATATATTTGAATTGTTTATTAACTGGAGTATTAGAAACTTCAATATTTGTTTACCTAAAAAGACTACGTTATTATGAAAACGATGAACAATTATAAATTAATTTATTCTTATTATTCTTTGTAAGAATCCATAAGAAGCTGTCGAACTTCGCTTCTCTTCACTTTTCCCATTAATGTCATAGGCCAATCCGTCTCAAGAACTAAAATCTTTTCTATTTTCAACATTAATCCGTAATTCTCATCCGCTTTTATGTAATCGTTACATTTTTCTCGAAAATATTGGAGATCTTCTGAAGATGACTGCTTAGAATGAAATTGAACGACCGCCCCTAAAGTTTCTCCCAATCTTTTATCAGGGATACCAACTATTATAACTTTCTTAACTCGATCTAACTTGTTTAACTTATCCTCATATTTGTACGGATAGGTTTTCAAGCAGCCCACTTTAATGACGTCATTTTGCCTTCCTGACAAAGTCAACGTACCTTCAACATCAATCATTCCTACATCACCAACATTCAACCACCCAGAATTAACACCTGACGTATGATTTTCTCTACCTTTAGAATTAGGAGGAAAGAAATTCTTCAAATTGAAGCATCCCTTAACCCAAATATTTCCGTACTCGCCTCTTTGCTTTATTTGACCATCTTCACCTCTAATGGACAGTTCAACATAGGGATAAAGATGAAAGTCTTTTTTTCTTTTCCAGTACCTGTAGCAAATAGCTCCCGCTTCCGTTGAACCATACGAATCAATAATATCTATTTTGGATGATAATAGATTTTTCAAATTGTTCAGAATATTTTTATCAGCCATTTGTCCTGAAGTTAAAATAGTTTTAATACTGCCTAAACTGTTTCTTAAATATTCTCCATCTTTCTCGATAATGTCGCTAATGTTATACGCCATAAAAAGTGCTCCATCACATTGTTCCCTCTTGCATATTTCTAAAATATCATTTTTCTCCGACACAGATGGTATATTGGTAGAAACAATAGTTTGTCCCAGAGACGATGAGAATACCGAAAAAAATCCACCAAAATGAGTAAAGGCTCTATCGTTAAAGAATCGATCTGATTTAAACATATTACTTAAATAAAGTGATAAATTTAAATAGCTGAGTTGGTCTTTTTGAACCATTTTGGGCTGACCAGTTGAACCTGAAGTCAATAGAATAATGGTAGGATCCTCCGGATCGACAAAAGGAAGATTTTTGTCATTGATAGACAAATTACTTTTCAAAAATTGAGAGAAGTTCACGATATTTTCACTTTCTAATTTGTTATCATTTCTATCCAGCACTATCGTTTTGATTTCGGATAATAAATTAAGAATATCATCTGATAAGAAATCTTCATCTATGAAAACTGCTTTGATCTTTGAATTGAATAATGATAAAATGTTGAGAAAGTGGTCTCTCATTCCAATAAGCATAGTATTAGAGCCAATTATTTGTAGTGACGTGAACGAAATGATTGCTTCTTGAGTATTCTTGCAAAATAGCAAGATAAGATCGAATTTTTGTATGAAATCAACCAAGTGTTTTGCGACGATCATCGATTTAGAAAACCATTCATTATAGGTTAAAGACGTCCTATTAGAATGTAGATCATACCAAACATATGCTTCATTTCTTCCCTTTCGTTTGCATGTTTCGTTAATTGCTTCAATAAGCGTCTCAAATTTTTTCTCTACCTTGTCATTATAGCACAGATAAGCTTTATTCATTTTCACTATCGTGTATTTAGGATATTCGTTAGATTTTATACATGAATCAAAGTTCACGTAACACGATACTCTTAAAATTGTTTTGTTGCAATCTTTTCAGGTTTCAACAATAGCCTTATCTTCAAATTTCTACAGTAGAAAAGTACTTTTCAAAGAGAAGAGATGAGAAATACACTGTTGAGTCTAATAGAAATGTTGAAGAATTCCTTCATATAAACCCAGAACTGTATTATATAATTGAAAGTTAAGTTAGCAAAACGAAAAATTACAAACAAAACATAAAGTAATTGTTTAATTTGTTGAAAACTTTAAATTAATAGGATTAACAGAAAAAATAAATTTGTTACTTATTTGGTAAAACATAGAATACTGTATCTCCAAGTGATGATTTCGAGTTTTTTTTATAGCCCGATTTTTCATTACTTGTCTTTGTGTAACAATTATTTGTTTTATTACATACGTTGCAAAATACTTTTGCAGTTTTATATCTATCTGGATGAACGTTGGTTAAGGTAGTTATCAAGCTACTGCTTTTAGACTGCGAGTGAAGAACTAGAGGGTTTTTAGTTTTCTCTTTTTTCTTAATTGCATGACGTGTCTTTGGCGATATGCTTTCAATTTGAGAAATAACCTCAACAACATCGCTATCAGAGCTTGAAAAACTAAACTCGACATTCTGTTTTTCCGTCAATCCCGAAGGGTGAATAAGAGACTTATGATTATCCATTTCAAATTTAGTTGAGGTTGAAAAATTACAGTTCTCTACATTACAAAGAAATACCTTATTGGCGTGAACATTCCTCATATGAATTCTTAAGTCTTTTGTATCTTTCAAAATTTCTCCGCAAGTAAGACAAGTCAATGTACTAACATCGGACGTGGAAATTTTACTATTATTTTTAGAGCCGTGTGCTAGAGTAGTTTTCTTTCTTGATACATGTCTCCCTGCTGACGGTTTCTGACGGATTCTTTTTGGCTTGGTGTCTTTATGAGCAACTGCTGCTTGATTAAAGCGAACTTTATTTGGGAATAATTTAGAAACTCTAGGTTCTTGATCAACATTTGTATTTTTCACTTTATTTTTATCTAATTGAAAGCGAGTAACAGTATTGTTTAAGAAACCATCTCGTTCGATGAGTTCTACTTCAATATTTCTATTCGAATATTCTTTATGCGGCTCTTGGGATCTAATACCTCTATGTAAAGCAATAGGTTTTCTACAGATATGACTAACTTTAGTCTTATTTTCCGATATAGGATTACAGACATTTATTGTTTTGTTATGATTTTCTTCAATTGAATCGTTGTTAATACGATTCTGATACAATCTTTTTGTAGCTATAACTTGTTTTAAATGAACTTCTTGATTTACTATTTCTATTTCCACATTTTCATATTTGTCTTCCTGTTCAGTTTCTTCATATATATCCTGCTTCGTTTTAGATATTACCTTATTCGTAGACCTATTGCTATTTCGTGAAATAATGTTATTAACTAATATTTCATGAGATTGATGGTAATTGTGCTCCGACACACTATCCATAATATCCTTATCTGTTGAAGTTGTTAATTTTGCATAATTTAACCTATCAGAATGCTGATTAGTAGACTTACCATTAATGGTATTTGCGCTCTTCTCCCTTAATATAACTGACTTAATCTTAACATCCCTTAAAACTACACGAATACATTGGGCAGCATTCGAATCAAATGGAATTTGAAACACTCTATCAAAACTTTCGTTAAATTTTCTATAAATAATCTGTGAACCGGGTGTTAAACGTAATTGATTCTTCTTTTCGCCATGTCTTATGCGCTTTTGCTTTTTAAAGAAGTTTACGGTCTGTCTTCTCTTTGAATAGTAGTCAACTGAATGTTTCGTTACTAGTTTGGAGGTTGGATTATGATGATCAGATTTGGCTTTTTTGCGCTCTACTATCACTTTAATTGGTCCATTCTTAACTTTTGAATTACGTTTTGCTATACGGGTAAAGGTCTTACGAATAGGTCCATATGTTGGACGAGGTCTATTCACATTTCCAACGTTTCCCTATTTGAAGCATGTGTTTTGAAATTAGAAAGATAGTTATGGTCGATAGATATCAAACTTACTGAACATTGATTTTCTGTATTGTTGTCTTGTGTTTGATCGGATTTCTCAAAATTCAAATCGGAAGAAGCGCTCAATTTTAGTTCAGAATGTTTTGATAATTTTTGAACATCATCCATATGAATTTTTACCCTAATTTTATCTTCATCATTCGTTCTACTTACAAAATCAAAATAGAATAAAGTTGGAACGGCTGTTTCCTTAAGTCTCTTTACTTTTTTCACTCCATCTTTTGTTTTTACCAGCTGGCACTAGTTTAAAAGCAAAAATAATATATCAAGAATATTATTGTTAGTAATTAATTACCCATGATTCAAATTGATTATCTTCAAAGTGATTCTCACAAATCCAATAATTAAAATGCATAAATAATGGTCTTTTCTTGAATATACTTATTCTCTCTTCTGGAATTGCGCAAATCCATTGTAAACACCTTGAACCGAGAGCAGACATTCAAAAAGTGGAATAAGAATATAAGAAAATAAAAAAAATATGATACCTTTGTTCGTCCTTCGGAAAGCGGAAAAATCCTAAATAAGGATTAATCAGTGTACTTGCTTTACAATTTTCTATTAAACAATTAACTCCTGGTGGCAGATCCATGTTAATTGGCCTTTAGACAAACTTATTTGATAAATGACAATGTTTAACATCACACATTAATTAATTATAATAGCCTATGGACCTTATTAATATCCATATTTATTTAAATTATCAATATGACATAGTTACTAGGTAACTTTATTTTTGTATATTAATTTTTACTTATACATATATTTTATAATAATTATAATAAATTATTCATATTTAGGTAAATAAGAAGGAAAGTAATATGAATTTACTGTAGAATAAAAAGTAATTAATCAATGCGGTTTAAACTTCTTTTCTGAATATCGCTCAAAGCTGGTAGGATATTTAATTTCTTACGTCACATCTAATTAATATCAAGTGCTTTTTTTTTTAACTAACAAGTAAATTAAAGTATAGCTTATATTAAAATACCTTTCAAAAATATATTTTATTAACTTTGTAATGTAGTAATTACTCTTAGAATGACAAAAAAGAAGTTTTTTTTATATCATTAATATACTATACTGTATTGAGCAAATGTCTACCCTAAAGAAAAAATGGAAGATGGTAAGTCTTCTTAGAGAAAGTACTCATGAAAAAAAAGAATCCGTGATGAATAAATACAAGTGACATTTTTTAAATATTAATAAATTCAAAATTATAAAAAATAGCGTAAAGTTTACCATAAAGTTTATTACGACATTATTCGAAGTAAACAATGTTAATTATATTAATCTTTATACTTTCATTGAAAAAGATGATTTTATCATTTCCTGAGGTAATGGATAGATCATTTATGTTAAGTCTTTCAAACGACGTATCAAAAGGTGGTGATAAGTTAGACGAATATTTAAAATCATTGCCATTAGCACCTTATACTCTTAAATCAGCTTTGTTAATATTTCCTAAATCGGAAGTTATAAAATTCTTAGAAAAATGTTGGCCAGAAAATTATGATTGCAATTTTAAAGACTTGCCAAATATTCCAGGAAGTTTATTATATAAAAAGAAACTATGGACATTGTATAAAAGATTAAACAACAAAGATAAATTAGATCACGAAATGAATACCAATTTCTCTACTTACTTTGTCCCTTATAATTTTGCGAGAGCTTTTAACATTTTTAACTCGGTGATTATTGAGAAATTTATGAGAAATTGTTGGATTTATTATAAAGATATCTTTCGAAAGGCTTTATATAACAATAATTTAATAGAATTACCTTGTAAATTAGAAGATATACCTGAAATATCTTCAGATATTATGGATAGGTACATTGGATTTGAGAACTTTAGATTAGCACTCTATAAACGATACGAATGCACTATTCTCCTTAAAGTTTGTCCAGGTAGATCTAAATATCCTTTGATTATAACTTTAACAGTTTTCTATTCAATTAGTTGACGGACAATGGGAATCATGGTCCGAGTGGACAATTTGTAAAGATTGTTCAATTGATTCTTTTCAGATAAGAACACGTTCGTGCATACGTTCCCATTCTAATGAGAGTCTTCCGTGTTTCGGTTCAGGATACGAGAAGCAACTTTGTTCATGTCGAAAAGCCAATAGAATTGATAGAGACGCAATTAACCAAATGAATGTTCATATATTACCATTTTTAAAAGGAAATCGCTTTGGTAAAATTTTATTAAAGATGTTGTATTTGTTTTCAACTGAGCAAACTAGAATTTTTTTAAAAAAATGCTGGAATTCAAGTTATATTTGTCATATGGATGATCTTCCAGAAACTCCTAGTTTTGAATCCGTATTTTTAAATGTCTTTTCAACAAATAAACGAAAATTTATCTATGAATTGTATCTTTGCATAAGATTAAATAAGACAAACGAAAGTTGTACAAGTAAGTTAAATATCTAAACAAATAGAAAAATTGACTAACATTTCTAATCTATAAAATATTTAAGATTCTATCAAAAACTTAACAACTACATGGCCAAAATTTGTAGCTACTCCTCCAGATGTTCCAGAATCATTAGAAAAAGAGTTAATGATATTAACGAATGAAGAGAAGGATGGATTCTTAAAGAAATGTTGGAAATTTCCATCTTGTGATTTTGATACTGTATCTCATTATTTAAAACTTTTATTTTGGGTAAAGAATAAGGATATGAATCTAATAGAGAAAAGAACTTTAGCAGTAATGATATTTTTTATTATTTATATATATTGCTCATGTATTTTCAACATTAGAAAAACTTTTATAAGTTATATCTATGCTCATTGAGACAAAATGGTAAATGGTTATCTTGGTCAAATTGGTCTAAATGTAATATATTTAATAAAAGTATTAGAAAGAGAAGCTGTAAACAGAAGAATGATTGCAATATTTGCTTAGGAGTAGACGAAGAGGATAGGTATTGCCCTGGTAAAGGAATAAAACTTAGAAGAAAAAGATCTCTTAATAATTATGATGGATATCTCGATTTGGAAGAATCTTTAAAGTGGGCTGAAGAAACTGTTTATCGATATGGTTCCAATACAATATTAAATGGTATTTGTCAATTAAAAGGCGCATTCGTTTGTAATGATATTGAACTACAGAGAGATATCTATCAACCATTTCTTAGACATTCGGCAGATGTACAAATGTTCTGGACTGGCTACGTTTGTTTTAGAACTAGGGAAGGATGTCCAAATTTGGTAAATAGAATCATTTGGAGTGGTTGGACTAGTTGGTCGAGATGTTCAACTGGATGTGGCGATGGCATAAGAGTGCGAAACAGAGCCGGGAAATGCGCACCAGATATGAAAATCCTTTGCGACAACAACATTGAATCAATGAAATGTACATCTCGCTCCTGTCTAAACGGTGGTCATTGGTCAGAGTGGAATAAATGGGAAAACTGTAAAGGAACCTGTGGAGAATCTTATCGGAAAAGGTCAAGAGTCTGTCTGGATTCCGAGGGCATTTTATCGGATAATAATAAATGTCAAGGCAATCACACAGAATACAGTATTTATTACATTTTACATTCATAAATATATATTTATATATTTGTTATGTAAACTTTAATAAGAAACAAATTTGATGTATTTTAGATATCTGTTTCAACAGTTGTAAGCAACACTGGCAAGGTGGATGGTCCGAGTGGAGTCAATATATGAAAGAATGTCAAGCAGTTTGTGGCAGTGGTATAACAATGAGAATGCGAACATGCTCTAGACCTTTACCCAATAGAAATTATACTTGTAGTGGTCAAGGTTCTGAAATAAGACCATGTACTGCTAAGAGATGCCCGAATATTTTTCTCGACTCAACTGGTGTAGTTAAATTTAATGGATTATCAATATTAAAATTTGAACCAGCTTTAGATATACCTCTAAAATTTCCTGCTTTGGTTTTATCGTGCAGATTGCTCACTCTGAAAGGTTCAGGTGTGATTATTTGGAGAGAATCTTGTCCGGACAATTCCTTGAGATTGAGAAAATTTTGTAGTTTTGTCATTTTATCCCTTGAAAATAAACAACTTACAGGTGGGAAAAGACTAATTATCCATTTAAGAATTACGTATTTATTCTCTTTTATTCTATTTAAAAATAAGGCATCTTAAATATCTCTGGTATTGTTACAAAAGTTAAGGCTCAAGAGATTGTTCCTGAAAATGTTTGGTTAGATATATCTTTCACAATTTTCCATAGTAAAATGGTTCTTCAAGTTAACGGAATAGACTATGTGGCTCCTTTTGAGAAGTATGGTTTAAATACAATGCAAACATTAGATTTCAACCAATTAATGTTTATTGGTCGTTGTCCACTTTTCGAAACATGCGAAGGTTTCAATGGAAGTATAGCACATTTGAGAATTCAACAGAGAGAACTGGTACTCCGTCCGGGTATTTTCATACATTCTTTTAATATTATTGGTACGTAATAAGAAAGATTTTTTCATATTTAGGATCTACAACTTATCACGGATACGGAAAGCCAATGATTATTGATGGAGCTAAGCCTCCTACAATAGTAGAAAGTGGGAATATAAAAGAAATTTCCTATCCAAAATTAACTGGTTTTCATTATTTTCCATTAAAATTTGGTACTTGGAGGAGATCATCACCAAGTATTATAAAAATTGATTTTGAAAGTTCAGATAATGTAGGAGATGGTATTGTTCTACACAGCGCTTCCAGCTTATATGGTTTTATAGTTGGACTAAAGAATTTTCAAATAAAAACGTGTGTTTATCTCGTTCAAGACATTCTAATGAGTAAGTTTTGTTTTCTTAAGATACTCTGTTTTATAAAGCCTGCTTTTACTAAAATTACAAGGACGATGTATTGTCAATCCAACAAAAATTAATGCTTATGTTAATCTGGCGTTATCTATTCGTATTACTCCTAAAGATACTATTGTGACTGTAATGATTAACAATAGGAGATCTATGGTTCAAAAATTACTTTTTCCTAGGCCAGTAATCTTTGGACAAACAGTCTATTTTGGTAATACTGAACCACCGATAGGAGGATCAGTAATGTTAAATGCGGCAAAAGTATTAAATGATAATAAATCATTTATGATAAACGGATTTCATGGTTATATCCATTCGATCATTTTAAATTCTAAAACATATAGCTTGTATGATGGGTTACTTTATAGTTTAGATGGAAAAGCAAAATGGCTGACTGGACTCGGAAAAGCTGCCAATGTTGTATATGCTCCAGTATTTAGAGGTAGATCTAAATCTTTAAAATGTTTGATTTATAAATATAATTCTATCATAAGATATTGAAACGAAAATGGCTTGCGATTTGAGTCATATTATTAAATTTGATGATACACTTAGCGTAATCTGGGTCAAAGACCGTACTATTCTGAAAGAGAGTACTGGTGATTTTACTTTAGGTGAAGATAGGGACTTGGGATCATACATTTCATATTTACAACTAACTCCTCGTCATGAATTCTCCATTTATGAGGGAATCTATTCTTGCATTATCCGAAATTCAAATCTTGGTCATGATCAAATTTTTAAAAGTTTTATTATAACTGCACAATCAAGTCCAGATGAAAATATACTTGAAGCAAAAGCTAATGATGAAAGCTTTCCTTATACATATATTACTATTTTCTCTACTATTGGCTTGGCAACTTTTTCGCTATTTAGTTGCATTTGCTGTTTTCTGTTTGCAAAATATGTAGAGTTAGTTTCCCATTCATAATAGCTTAATAGTTATTGAAATTACATTTCCTCATTTATTGTTAGATCTCATCAAGATGATGTTGTCTGGCTAAGTAATGTTCGGAAAATACGTATTTTATCTATGATTGTAAGATGTCATTTACCTAATATTTTTGATCATCTGGATGAGTTGGAAGCTGATGAAAAAATCACAAAAGTTGTAGAGAATCAACCTCTTCTATTCAATCAAATGATGGAAATGAGGAAAGAATACGGAAATTACGATGGTAATGAGGTGGAGGATGAGGAATGGACAGAAAACACAATTCAGTATGATAGGAATGCATCGTTCGGACAGCAAAATAAACTTAATTCCAGAAATAGCTTTCTACAGTCTGTTAAACGACTTTCAACTAAAGATAGAGTATTTACTTTGAAAGTTGAATGTAATTAATGAACTAATTAGGCAATGTTATTATCCTTAGCCAAATATAATTGATACTATTGGCCCTGATGAACTTAACATAATTAATAATCGAGCTAGTATTGTTGATTCTCTTAAATCAGCATTAAATCCTAATAAAAGAGTATATGGAAAAGAGTTTCCTGATTTAATAGATAATTTTAATGAAACAGAGGATGGATCATTTGGCATAAACTATTTAAACGAGCAGATATCTCTCTTACCGCAAGCTAGAAATTCAGTTTTAGAAGAGAGTAATCGAAAGATAACACAGATAAACAACTTCAGAAGCTCTCTACCTAAAATCCAACCAGAGTTATCAATTTCCCTCCCCACAAAACCCATGTCTCCTCACTTCACTGGAAGTCAACTTTTGGAGAATGATATTGCATCTACTTTAAATTCTAATACAATTGAAGAAAGTGCAAAATCTGAAATATCAGAATACCAAAATTTAATTGAAAATAGCTATAGCTGTACGAAAGCTTGTTCTCAAAATTGTTCACTAATCGACAATGACAACAAAGATTATCATGTTAGAAGTGTAATATCAAATCCATTGGAAGATTTATTGGAAAATGATACTGAAAAGTACAAGCTTCAATTTCCAATTACCCCAAAAAAAGATAATGGATGACAAAGTTCTATATTTAAATATATATAAATTTAGTTTTCGTTCTAGTTTTGGTTTTATATTATGCTATTATATCTATTGTTTAATATTAAGTAATAAATAATATATAACACATGTTTATTGAGTAAGTTCATCAGGTGCCGTAAAACAGTGTGGGACATCTCCTTTAGAATTCCAGATTTTGTGTTCTACAGATGAAAACCCTCTATCTACAATGAAAAGCAAACAAGTTAAATATACTATTAAAAGGTAATTAATTAAATAAAAAGCTATTGTACTAACTAAAAGATGTTTTAACTTTAACAGGTGGCGTTACGTTAAAGCTATCTTTATCGACCATCAAACCACTGGCAGTATAATCGTTGATTTTATATGTGGCCTATGAACGATAGACATTGTAATATCTGGGTTAGATCATTTCAATCTATATTAATTTGTTGTTAAATATACCTGCGCGTAACAATTGTTCTCAATACAAAATTGCTCTTGATTAATGTTATATTCATATTTAGCAAAATTCAAATTTCCCTTTATAAAGGCTTCAAGTTGTTTATTATTTATTTTATTACCTGAAAAAGAAAATGATTGAAATTTTTCAATTTATTACCGTTAATAAAAATTTATAATAAACACTAACCAACATTCCATAAAAGAACATTAGATCTTATTGTATATTGACCTTGAGAACAATTAATATTAGAATCTTTGATAGAACCTCTATGAAAGAAGGGAAAACGAAGTTCTAATAGTTCAAAATTATTTTTCATTCGCTGAGATATCTTTAATTGTAATATAAATTCAACATTTTCTTTTCCCTATTAATAACAAATTGTTATTCATTTTAGTATTTTCTTTGGCGTAAAAAAACTTATTAAAAAGTTTACTCTAGCTTTGTAGAATGCCAAAATAGGAGGTTCAATAACATTATAAGTGCAACTATAATTACAAATTGGAAGTAATGGCTGCGATGGTAGACTGAATTTTAACTTTTTAGTAAATTTACCATCGCGTTCTCTATTAGTGTCTATTCAAAAATGAATAAAATAGGGAATAAACAAAATATTATTAAATACAGTTGTAATTGATCAAACCTTCTACTGATTTAATATTTGGATGTGTTGTTAGAGAATCAATTACATTTTCGCTTGAATAATTCTTATTAATTATAGTTATTGAAACTTCTGGATTAAAAGAATCGCTAATATCTCCTTGAACTGACAAACTTCCGTAAACTATCCAATCGTCTCTTAGATTTAATTTATCATACTATAAATGTTAAAATATATAAATGATATTCATCAATCGTTCTATTTAAATAATTTTAATTTAACAAACCTGAACGTATTTTATATTTTCAGAGAGAATAAAGTCCAAATTATTTACTCCTTTCTTTCCAATATTTCTCCAACATGGTTGCTAAAAATTAAATTAATACAATATCTTTGTATATAAACAGCCAAAAAAGATGTATTTTTGGTACTTTACTTTAACATCCGAAACAATTGGAGTAAGTTTATTGTTGACTATAGATTTTATTCTAAATGTATCAGTTTCTTGAAGTAAACCGAAAGGACAAGCTTCGGATATATATAATTCAAGTTCTAATAATTTCATCCAGGACTTTCAGTTTTTTTTTAAAAAAGAAACAATAGAAACTTATATCAATCATTAAATTAATAAATACAAACTTGATCCACATTGTTTGGTGGATTACCTAGAAATTCTGCCGCCGATGCTAATAGAGAAAGACTTTCAGAGATACTGCCGCTAAAGATATTTTAAACTTTTTATCTTAATATTTATCTTAACTAATAAGAGCATTAATTTATTTACTTATTTAAATCTCCGAATATTTCTGGTCCATCATTATCGCAAACACCAACACAACCGTATAATAAATTAAATTGAACGATTATAGCTAGAGGCCAAATGTAACCTTCTTCCGTTTTAAGTCTAAAAAGTGGCTTTTGATCTTCTGTTAAACAAGAATCTTTTTCTGCTAGATCCTATATACGATTAGAATATTGTTTTATTATATTACTATTATAATTACAAGTATTATTGTTATAGTTGATCTACAAACGTTTTCAGTAATTTTATCTAAATCTAATAAATGTATAACAGATCTCTCAAGATCCTCCCCATTTGGCAGTGCTACAAAATCTTTTCCTAATCTCTCTTCGCATAACTTTTCAACTGTTTCAAACTTCCTTAAAAAGAATTTTATTATTAATTTTGAAATGATAAATATGTTTTCTATTCTTACTTATAGTATAGCAACTTATTGCAGTTTAAATTAAGAATAAAAACTGCTCTAACTACCATTTTATGTTTCAAAGATAGTGAATATACAATTATCTACAATATCGCTCAGCTATATTTTGCTTGTGTTATTTAAATTTCCGTCGTCTGTTACTCTTCAAAATGGTGGTACTCAGTAAACTACAAACGGTTGTTACGCCGAAAAACACAGCTATAGCAGTTGCAGCTGGGGCTGTTCTCTACTCTTTTCTTGACAAAATAAATGAAAAGAAGAAAAGGTTCGAAATCATTGTTTTAATTTAATGATGATACATCTACATTACTACGAGCTGTAGTTCAACCAATTGTACTATATAGATAAAGTCAAAAACTGTGACTCGTCTAAAGAGTTAAATTTTAAGTTTATTAACAAATCGAATTATAGAATTATTATGTTTTCTTTATAGAAAATCAAAAGACAAAAAGGCAATTATCTTCACAGAGGTTAATATTAATTTTATTACTTTTTATATGATCTTTTAAAATTTAAACTTTTTTTTTTATAGAATGGAAATAAGAAAGAAAGAGCAGCCGTTGATATGGTCTTCTTTAGGTTTTATTAATTGAAAATTAGTTATTTAATTGGTCAGCTAATTTGATTATTTTATAGACGTATGGGAAAAATTCTCAAACTTCTCATTCCCGGCTTATTTTCAAAAGAGGTATTGAATAAAATCAAACTATGGAACAACATATGATTATAGCTAATTGTAATAACAAAATATAGGTTTGGTATATTGCTATGGTAGCTTTTGCTCTTGCCTCTAGAACATATGCCGACGTATGGATGATTCAGAATGGTACAGCAATAGAAAGGTACAAAGTATACATTGCTATTTTACTGTTAAAATAATTAAAAATCTCTTTCATTATATAGCGCCATTATTGGACGAAATAATGAATTATTTAAAGTACATTTATTTAAATTCATCTATGCCATGCCATTGGTAAGTAGAATTAAACGTAGAATTTTCATATAGTTGATATTGTTTTTCATTTTCTTTTAGATCTCAGTTGTTAATAACTTGTTAAAATATGGATTAAATGAATTAAAACTTCGCTTTAGAACCCAATTAACAAATCATTTGTATAAAAAGTATTTGACGTAAGTGTTAGTGTAAAGGTTATAGAGATTAAGTTATTATCTATGAAATTACAATATTTTTTTTTGGACTTTTAAAGGGGTTTTACGTACTATAAGATGAATAACTTGGATAATAGAATTGCTAACCCTGATCAGTTACTAACTCAGGATGTTGATAAATTTTGTGACTCTGTAGCAGAATTATATTCCAATTTGAGTAAAGTAAATATATAAAATATAGTTTTTTTATATTTCATAGTTAATGAATAATTATTAATTTTTCAGCCTATGCTTGATATTGTCATCTATACCACAAAACTTACGGGAGCTATCGGTGCTCAAGGTCCAGGATTTATGATATTATATTTAGTCGTTTCAGGACTAATACTAACTAGGTAAACTTTTTTGGAATTAAAACAATTTATCAATAAATAAAGAATCTATTGAAAATTTATTATAGATTAAGAAGACCAATGGGTAGAATGACCGTTGATGAACAAAAATTAGAAGGAGAATTTAGATATGTTAACTCTCGTTTAATAACAAATAGCGAAGAAGTAGCATTTTATCAAGGCAACAGAAAAGAGAAAGAAATTGTATTGTCTAGTTTTTCAAGATTGGTAATTATTAATATTTTATTTAAAATATACCTTTATAATATAATTTCTTATGCTATAGGTCAATCACGTTAGAAGTGTAATAAAATTCCGTTTTAATATGGGATTCACCGATAATATCATAGCTAAATGTGAATATTATATTGATTTATTAAATTCTTTATTCTTTCTTAATAAATCCTTTTCTTTTCCTTTATCAAATTATAGATTTGGCAACTGTTGTTGGATATTTGGTTGTAAGTCGTCCATTCTTAAGTCTTGCTGATCCTAGACATTTGACATCTTCACATTCTGAAAGACTCGAGGTATTTTCATATTAGTATATACCACTTTGGAATTTATTTATAACTTTCACATAGGATTATTATCAAAGTGGAAGAATGTTAGTAAGAATGGCAGAGGCTATTGGAAGAGTTGTTCTTGCTGGAAGGGAAATGACAAGACTTTCTGGGTAGAGTATATAAATTTTGTAGAATTACACACTCTATATTTTATCTTTTCATTTAAATTTTCAGTTTTGCCGCTCGTGTAACTGAGTTTATGAAAGTTCTAGACGATTTGAATAAGGGAAAATATGAAAGAACAATGGTGAAATCCGATAAGAATAGAGATTTTGACGAAGACAAACCCATCCCAATTAGACATTTAGACGAATTGAAACCAAACAGTGGTCAAGTCTTAATTAAGGATCACTTGATTAAATTTGAACGTGTACCATTGATAACTCCCAATGGAGATGTTCTTGTTGAGGAATTAAACTTTGAGGTGCCAGCTGGAAGAAATGTATTGGTCTGCGGACCGAACGGTTGCGGAAAGAGTTCTCTCTTCAGAATATTGGGAGAACTTTGGCCACTATTTGGAGGAAACTTAACTAAACCTGCTGGAGCAAATCTTTTCTATGTTCCTCAGAGGCCATACATGACTCTGGGCACTCTTAGAGATCAAATTATTTATCCAGATGATCAATTAGGTCAATTAAAGAAAGGAATTAGCGATGCGGATCTTAAATATATATTAGAAAAAGTACAATTATCATATATTTTGGAACGTGAAGGCGGTTGGGAATCCGTACAAGATTGGATGGATGTATTGAGTGGTGGAGAAAAGCAGAGAATAGCCGTAAGTGTTGAATGATTCTTAAAATATTTCATCTCTAAAATATTGTTTCTATTCGATAGATGGCTCGATTATTTTATCATAAACCACAATTCGCAATTTTGGATGAATGCACAAGCGCTGTTAGCGTTGACGTTGAAGGTTACATGTATAATCACTGTAGAGAAGTTGGAATTACTCTATTTACAGTATCGCATAGAAAGAGTTTGTGGAAACATCACGAGGTATTTATTATAGACTTATATTCTATTTATATAATAACTTTAATACTATAATTATTTCATTTTAGTACTACTTACATATGGATGGAAGAGGGAAATTTGAATTTAAACCAATTGAAGACGATACAGTAGAGTTTGGCTCCTAAATCGTAAGGCCTAGAGTTATTTTTTATTGTTGAAAAATGTTTACAAAATGATTTACATACATATTTTCTTTTAATTTAAAAAAAAAAATAAGGCAAAAACGAATGTAAAAGTTACAAATTATATATATAAAACACTTGTAGGAAATTAACTAACTTACGATGAAATTATAACTATTTCATTCATTATTTTTTCTGTGATGAATTTTTACGTTTATTCTATTTTTCAATAATAAATACATTCAATTTACACTTTATTCATTTATTATTCATAAATTTCTTTAATCTCCATTCATTAGTTTATTAATACATATTTTCTCAGCATTAGATATATTAGAAAACATCCTTTTTTTTTTCAAATAACGAAAAAACAAAATAATAAAAAGCTATAATTTCAATAAAAAAAAAACAAGACTATTGAGAATTTTTTCCATGCTAAAATATATCAAAATAAATTAAAAGATATTCCTTGAAAGAACTAAAATATGAACGAGAAGGTAAAAATGGAATTGTTGAGAAAACTATAGAATTATGATCTTTCATATTTTAATATTATTCATAAATTCTATATTGAATATTTTTGTTTGTTTGTATGTGTGTGTGTGTTTTTTTTTTTAAAGTTTCCACGCATTTCTCATCATAAGATCAAAATAGATGTCATTGTCAATGGAGACACTAACACCGCTATAGTAGTTGAAGAATTCATCCTCGGTTACCTGGAGAAATTATAGTGAAAGTTGTGATTATTAATAAATAAGAAATATGGTAAAATGAAATACATGCACATTCAAAAAAAAAGAAAAGAAAACCAATTATACGCAATAAATTAAAGAAGTTCAAGAAAAATTATTCATTTACAAATATACAATGACTTTTAATACTGAAAAAATAATCATAAATTTTTTGCAGTAGTTAACAGTCTAAGCGATGAAAAAAGAATACAAAATGCAAAAAATAAAGTAGCTTTTATACTATGATATCGTTTGCTTTTCTTTATAAATTAGTCGAATTATAAAAAATCACAAAATGCTTTAATAGTATAATCTACTGAATTAAGTTATCATGCATTAAAAACTATAATTATTTGTGTTATAATTTTAAAAAAAATACAGAGAGTAATGCTGTGCTTAGAAGAGACAAAATAAAGGTTATATGACATAATCAATCATATCTTAGTTTAAAAGAGACAATACTAGACTTTATCAGGATTTAGTTATTTTAGTGAAGAGTTTTCTATTTTATGTTATTGTTTTATGTATCATTTTACCAATATTCTATAATTTCCATGCTTGACGCATCATCAGATCGAAGTACGAATCGTTATCAATGGAGCAACTAACACCAAAGTAATAATTCATAAATTCTTCTTCAGTAACCTGTAATGTTCGCATAACAGGATTCAAAGTGTGTATAAGTCTACACCTAGATATGCGCAAATTTCAGTGTTTATATTCTTTCAATTCATTCGTGAAACAATAAAGTAATGATAGTGTCGAAATTTATTAATTCTTTTTTATAACTTACCTGTCCATCAGGATTTCCTGGATCGTCGAATCCCTTAAGGAAAAGTCTGAAAACGTCCTCTTCCGTTAATTCACCCGATTTATATTTCGGATGTTGCTTTGCGTTGTAGACTCCCTAAGATGGAAAAAATAAATAGCCTATTAATTAGTACCTAATTATTTGAGTGCTTTCACCAGATATCATTTGATAATAATATACAAAATAAATGATAATAAAGTATCTTTTATATTATTACTTTTAAGTCTTCAATGGTGACAAGTCCATCTCCAGTTTTATCCAACTTACGAAAAGCTTCTATAACCAGTTTTTTCCGGCTTGGCGTCATTGGAGGCTAGATTTATGTAATTAACACAAAACATAATTTGTTATATATCTTCAGACAGTAAAAGGAAACTATGAAACACCTACCCTTAAGGCTCTCAAAAATTCGTCAAAATGAAGAGTATTATCCTTGTTAATGTCCACTTCGTAGAATGCTTCGTCAACTTGGCTGGGGTCCATATCAATTCCGTAGTCTCTGAGTCCTTTACGGAATTCTTTTATGTCCAACTTTTTGTCACCATCGTCATCAAATATTCTGAATGTTCTTCCCAAGCCTTTAATGCCAGATGCTCCTCTCTCGAGACATTTCAATCTCAATAATTCCAAGGCAGATTTATGTTGACCTGAGGCAATTTGCTTGGCAACTTTTGCCTTTAATTCTCGATTTTGTCTGTCTGTAGCAGCCATATGGAGATTTCAATGTAGACTATTTCGTACTGTGGAGCGAAAAGAACTACACGTTTGAACTCGTTTTTCATTCGAAAATTTCAATTAAAAAAACGCGCCAATACTCCTCTCAAGAGTACTTACTTATTTTCTCAAATAGATAAGTTGTGATAAGATTAGCTACTATTCAGATAAGATTTTCTTGAAACAATATGGCGCTTGGCAGTGCGGATTCTGCTACTTTTACAAGTTACACCTTGTCGATAGCGTTGTCACTATGGTAACATCAGCCAAGGTGTCGCATTTTTTCAAAAAATTTTAATTAGAATAATTTTATTTTGGCTTTTATTTTAAAATTAAATAATAATATCTAGAATAGTGCTTGATTTTTAATTTTGCATATTTTACATGGCCTTGACCTTTTGAGCATGTGTGTTCGCTGAAGTACGACAAAATTACAAAACTGTCACTTTCCGAGCTTTTACTTGAAAAATGGTAAAAAAAGCTTTCATAACTCCAAATAAATAAATTAAGTAATTGCTAAAACATATTTATAGGTTAAAATTGGCATTATTGGCGGAACCGGGATGGATGACCCTCATTTATGGGAAAACAGAGTGGAAAAGGATGTCGATACTCCTTATGGAAAGGTATTAAGTTTTTAAATAATATTGTAAAAATTAATAAAAAGTATCAATATTTTTTCAGCCTTCTGATAAATTAATTGTTGGAAGAATAAAGAATATTGAATGTGTTCTTTTGTCCAGGTAATCGACATGCAACTTTTTCATTAACTTTCTAAAACGCTGTAACGAGCTACTCAGACGGAGAGAACTAGTTTTTAACATTAGACTGTTATTAATACATATAGACATGGAAGAAAGCATAATATAAATCCGACAAATGTAAATTATCAAGCCAATATGTATGCTTTCTGGAAAGAGGGCTGTAGTCATGTCATCGTAACAACTGCCTGCGGATCATTGAAGGATGAAATGGCTCCTGGACATTTAGTTTTTCTGGATCAGTTCATCGATAGGTAGCGATTGTTTCTTAGATTTCATAGTTTTACTAGACATCTCAAGTTTCTCATTGCAGATGGCGCTAGTATTATAACATTGCATTAATTTTTTGCTACATTTCAAATAGAACCAACAAAAGACCTTTAACTATGTTTGACGGAGGAGAGAATTCTTTGAAGGGGGTATGCCATATTCCTATGGGAATGCCATTTTGTAACAACTTGAGAGAAGTTCTTATAAACTGTGCAAAGGAACTCCAACTTCCATTTCACTCAACAGGAACAACAGTAACTATTGAAGGGCCAAGGTTAAATAAAAAACTCTAAGCATTGAAATATAATAAGTCACAAGTGTTAATTTGTTCTTAAATAGATTTAGTACAAAAGCGGAAAGTTTCCTTTTCAAAAGCTGGAATTGTGATATTGTAAATATGACAACTGTTCCAGAAGTGACATTAGCAAAAGAATTAGGTATGAGTTATGCTTCTATTGCTCTTGTAACCGATTACGATTGCTGGAAAGAAAATGAAGAAGTGTCTGTTGAGTCTGTTATGAAACAAATGAAGGAGAACGCTGATCGAGCAAGTAAACTGATTTTACATGCTATCCCAGTTATTGCAAGTAAAGACTGGACCAAAATTATCAAAGATAATCAAGTAAGATTATAATTAATCTTTAAATAGTTTTATTTAAATTTTTATAATATAAATACTTTTTTGAAACAGGATCTTGTCGAATCAAGTACTATGTGAAGTAAGGGCATTTAAGCAATATAACTGAAGGAAACTAGCCAAAATTATCTACATTTCTGTGTTTAAAACTATACAGTTGATTGTTAGCTATCCAATAAAATTGCAAAGATAAATAAGCAAAAAG
The DNA here is from genome assembly GCA_904063045.1 of Dimorphilus gyrociliatus. Lineage (NCBI taxonomy): Eukaryota > Metazoa > Annelida > Polychaeta > Dinophilidae > Dimorphilus > Dimorphilus gyrociliatus. Next base: position 1,887,615 of record CAJFCJ010000002.1, on the reverse strand, counting down.
AGAAAAAAAAACGAGAGAGAGAGAGAGCGAGATGTATCTATATTATTAAAAGTCGAATAACTTTGTAATCGGTCGGATTAATCTTCAGATCATTTCTTTTTCGAATTTCTTGATTAAGCCTATAATTTAACAAACTTAACAGTGGAATTTTTCAATTTGATAGTACTTTATTAATGAAATTATTTATTCTCGAACAGCTTTCTGCTTTGTTTTGTTGATATATAGTATATTAAAAACTTTCGGTGTTGCAGTTGCACTAGATTTCAATGGCTTTTCTATATTAGCTGTTGTTAGACTATTCCGTTTTTCTTCTCTAGCTTGAGGCCAACGGCTAGAAATAATAGCTAAATCATTCATTTCAGATGTATTCGATTTCTCTACAGATTTAGTCTCCATTGCAATAAGCTTATTATGTATTGGTATCAAGCCTGTTTTCGACCTCTTCATATCAATTTGTAAATTGTTCGGGCAGCATAAATTTAAACCTAAAATAGACTTTTGCCGGAAGAATTCATCCCTTAGGCCTACTTTCTTCGCACGTCTCTTATTCGAGTGTTTAGTTTGGTGCAGAATATTTTGCAATTTTTCTTGTACTTGTCGAACGTGATGACGACGCTGAAGAACCTCTCTTGGTGTAATTGATATATTCATATCGATTTGTCTAAGTTGCATTTGTTTAGTCGTCTTTTTAATTGTAGCAACTGGACTCGACAATCTTATCGAAGATTCAATAGGAGATGGTAATTTATCAGGAATATTAAGTAAATTAACTTCTTTCTTTGCTCCAATTTCAGCTAATTCCTTCCAAGTTTCATTAGGCTTTTAAATAAGAAAAGTAGCAAGAAAAAACTCCTTAAATTTTCAATGAATTAGATAATATATTTATATATAAATATCATATAAACATTACCCAACAATAGTACCATTATATTCACCTATTATACAGTAGAGGTAAAGATATATGTTTATATCTTGTTACATGCAATAAAGGATTATTTGTAAGATTTATTTTCAATCAAACGTTTCGTAAGACATTCAAAAAAGAAATTTCTTTTTTTTTTTAAAAAAAAACTAGTATATATATAAACACACATACACACACACACACACACACACGCCTACACATAACAATGAAAAAAACTATATACGAGAGATAAATAATCTCTTTCTCTCTTCTTTATTATTTACTTGTTTTTACTCTTTATACTTAAAAATAGAATATTCGGCATATATATATCTTTTTTGGTAACCTGCTCCTATACAAATTTAGATATATTTCTTTAATTTTATTTGATTAAATCACGTAATTTATGTATTTTGGGTAAATAGATTTTAGCATAGAGTTAATACTTGATTTTGTAATAATAAACCTATATATAACCTTGATAAAAGAAAAAGACGACAAGAACCTAGTTTTCTATATTTTTCTTTCGAAAGTCATAAAAGGAAAGGAGTAAATAGAAAAATATTATTGAACGAGATTAAAGGAGTTTTTGCCGCTACTTTAAAATATTGCTTTCCATTCTTAATAGATGGCAGTTTAACGAAGAATTTACTAGGAACTGGTATCTTATATAGTTCTCTTGGATTTGTTAATTCCCTTGACCAACTAATTGATCCTTTCTTATCTTCTTTCGTATCTATCTTTAAATTTAAAGCTTTTAGATCGATATGTATTTCGGGCGGTAAGGGAGAAGCAGGTGATGTACAGGGAGCCACTAAGTCTTCAACAAATCTATTGATTAAATCATATATACAGTATATTTACTTTTATATATTTATATTAATGTTTATGTAAGGCCTATTTAATCCTTGGGAATGACTTCTTTTCGAGCTATTCCGATCGATTCTCGTCTATTATTTTAAATAGTTTAATTACGTTATCCGTTTACTCACCTGTCACCTACTGGATAGGCTATTCTTGACATATTTGTTTAAAAAGTTTATCAGTGATTATTCAGTTTCAAGGAGAAGAATGCAAATACTGTAAAAGGGGAAAAGAGCGGAATTTTGTAGGGAAAAGATGTAATCGATTCATTGAAAAGTTGAAAATAAAGGAAAATAAAGTGAAATCGATTAGACTATAAAATTTTATAGGCTTTCCCTTCACCAATCGAAAAATGGTCGATAATTTAAGATTCATTATTTCTCCTATTTTTTATCCGTCTAATGAGTATAGATAGAAGTCAATGAAGCGTTTTTCAACCTTATCCCTTCAACTGTATGGTCTATTTTTAAAAAAACATTTACCAAAGAATTAGCAAAAACTTTCTTTTTTCTTCTTTTTAAAAAACCAACACAGAATTAATTAAAAATAAAATAATAAAACGTTCCGTTCTTGTTATGATTTCCACTTAAGTGATGAATAATTTAAAATTCTTAATTATAATATTAAAAATAATAATTAGCTCTTCGAAAATGTTAATTTGTGGTAAAAATACAACTAATTGCGAAATAGATAATAATTTTAATACCAACTGCAAAGTAGGTAAAGTTGAATGTTTAGTTCACGAATATTGCTTTGTTTATTGGACGGAAGAGTTACGCGAGGGTAAAATAAAACGATGGAAATACGTTGGTTGTCTACAACCACAATATGGTAATTTATGTAAATTAAACGAAGGATTCTGTCTTGGCGATTCAACTAAGAAAGATCTATTTTTCTATGTTGAAAAGACACTAAACTTTGTTCAGGTTTTTTGCTGTTGTAAATCGAATCTTTGTAATATGAGAGTTCCAACTGATAAAAGCGTATTTGAAAGGATAGAAAAGGATAGACAGAGACCCAATGACAAAAATAGCGAGACTGCTACTATAAGAGAGAGTAGTGAAAAGGAACTGAATAAAACAAGTGTCATTCAAGAGTTAAAAGGCAGAAAATATGAGTTAAGAAAGGAGCAATTGCATTTAGTTATTGGAATTTTTTATACAATAACACTCGCTTTATCTACACCTTGCCTAATTGTAGTCTGTACAGAATACTATCGCAGCTTTCCCAAGGATATTAAGACTAATGAAGAAAGCGAATTGATTTATGGAAAGTGTTTAGCAGTTAATAAGTTCGAATCAGAACAATCTGATAGTTCAAAGGATGATATTGCACTCCCTGCCAAAGGAATTAACATTAACACTCCCTTCGACGAAGCAAATTCAAATCTAGCAGCCGAAAGAATGGAGAATATTTGGAAGAATAAAAATATCCCAAATATTTATTAAATTATGCCTAGTCTTTAGAAATATTTTCTTTTATTTTCTCTATTTATTTGAATATTCAAGAAGAACTAAGAAGTTTTATTAAGCTATGTAATAATACATTCAAGTAAGCCTATAAAGAATTTATTACAGCTGGTAAGAAAAAATGTTTTTAATTTTTTTTTTATGTGTACAAAGTTTTTGTCAATCTTATTCTTTAGTAGGTTGTTAAACTTAAAATTTTTTATAGGGTTATATAATAATAACTGCAGCATTCTATTCGGTACTATCATCACTTTCACACGACACAGGACCCGTTTCTCTTATGGCTATACAAGTTAATCTAAATTTTGTATCATGCTTGGCTACCAGTGAAGAGCTCCAAGTTGATCCTTCTTTATCTAGTCTAAAGATTTTTATCATACCATCGGATGAGCCAGCTATTATCCAGGGATTATTAGGTCCTTCTTGAACTAAACTGCACGTCAAACATTTCACCCTAAATAAAAAAAAAAAGGAAAATAATCATTGATCAATATTCTTTATACAAACTGTTTACCTTTTCATTTGTGAGTCTATAGATAATCGCTTTTCGCCCGAAATAAGATCAATGATTTCTAAGTGACCTCCTTCCCCTCCAACAAGAAGTTCGGTTTCCTAAAGAATATCCAAATGGTATTTTTATTATATAATAACAAAAACTGAATAAGTTACCGAAATAAACAGAGAACTGCATATGGGATAGGACAATTCAGTTGTTGTTTTCTTCCCCGTTTCCATTTCATACGTATCTATTTTATTTCCAGTGATTGCTATATAGTGTTTCCCTGTCTCGTTCCATTTGAGAGACGCTATAATAAGTAAAAAAAAGCTTCTTTCATAGTTTTTTTTTATATCATAATGATTAATTTGCTTAATTTTACCGGCTGTAGTATTAATAACAAAAGCACATTTTCCATTCGTTAAATCCCATGTTCGTAATGTGTTGTCTTTTCCGCACGAAATAGCTAATTTGCCACTAGGATGAATAGCTACATCGAAAACAGCACTCCTATAGTAAGAAATAACAATATAAGTTTTTTATTCTAATACTAATAATTTTATATATTGAAGTATACTTGTGTTTTTTTAAGGTTTTTAAACACTGCCAAGACTTCACATCCCATATGCAAATGCTTCCATCTTCGCTGGAGCTAATGAGATAATCGTCGAAAGAGTTTAGACTAGTAACAGTACCTATGTGTTTATTAATAAGATTTGTTTATTTTCACGAAATATTTATAATTAAAGAATTATTTAATAAAAAACCTGAATGCTCCATCAAAGATCCTGTTTCTTTCCTAGATTTTAGGTTTATTAATTGAATTGTTTCATCTGTACTACCGGACACGAGGATATCATTTTTTGATACATTTAAGCATTTAATGCAGCCCGTGTGATTATGATTCGTGAAACTTTGCTGGAGTGTAAAACCCTTTAAGAAAAAAGAAGCATGTTTGTGAGCGATAAATGGATAAATACGCTTTCAACATAATTGTATAGTATTTATAAGAGATTTTATTACTTTATCAGAGTCAACCAAGTTATAAGCTAATAATAACTCTTCATATGTTCCAACAATAATTTCCATTTCGTCAGAAATAAATTGTAAAGACAGAGAAATTTGGTCTCTACACTTCGTTTAAAATTGCACAAAATGGTAAAATACAAAACATTAACAACTTAACCAGTTTTTATAAATAAATATTCCTTTTTTTATGTACAAAAAATAAATAAATAAAAGTTTTCTTCTTTAATATTGCTTTTGTATAAAGTATTTGAAATATATACACTTTATATATATATATTTATATGCTTAAACAGAAGGTGCGAGAAAGGTTATTGATAATTCTAAAAATAACACGCTCTATTTAAAAATAAACACGATTCCTTAAATAGATGAAGTTCGCTTGAAAACCTAAAGAAATAACAAACTCTATACAACAACCGTATTATCTATAGAAATCAACCTAATCTAGCATGTTCTATAAATATAAACTAATTCTAATCGTAAAGAGGAAGAGAGAAAGGAATATTTATCAAATAACATTACGCCCCATCGGAAACTTCTATCAAGCACGGAAAGAATCTGACAGATGAAGAAAAAAAGATTGATTTTTTTCCCCACCTAATCACCCTAATTCTCATTTTAAAAAAGACTGTTAGCTCTCAAAGGAATTTAGGAAATTTTCTTTCTTTCTGCCTAAAAAAAAAAGTAAAAAAATGACGAATGAAAAGAGAAAATAAACATAAATTTTTGGAATAGTTTTTTTTTTGTTTATTATTCTATATTGTTAAAATTATCACGTATTCTGCGTATATAGGAGAGGAGAAACAAGACGTGCCTTCAGTTTGGAATGACTGTTTACTCGAAAAGATCTATTATTTTATATATATATATAGTTTATATACACTATTATTACAATAAACCGTATATAAAACAGCTTTTAAAGCTGAGGAAAAAGTTTTTTAATCAGTTTACATTTTGCCAATGCCCGAGGGCTAATTGACCATTAGAATAAAATAAATAGAGGGCGACACTTTATATTTGGATTAGCTATTTAGCCAAAAGTTACAGTATAATGGATTATTGTTAAATCTGTATATATCTAATGGAAAATTTTCAATGTGTTTAATTTAGAATAATTAGAGAGTTTGAAAAAAAGATAAAGATTTTTATGTTTTTATTTACAAATATGGTTTCTTTTATGTTGTAGGCCTGTAATTTAGTAAAAACAAGTCTTTTTTAGTTTATTCAAATATGTGTAATATATATATATATATATATATATATTAGATATATATATTAAGAAAATCTATAACAAATCGAATATTTAAAGTTTATGTAGAATTTAATTAAGTAATAAATATTAAAAGTAAACTTAATACCTACTTGGTTATGATAAAAAAAGGTAGATTGAGGGCATAAACTAGTACTAAATCAACAAAGTTAGTAGACTTCCAAGAGGAGGGAAATCAACGTCGGAAAGGAACGAAACTTAGTTTATATTAGAATATTTACGGTATTCTATGACAAGACGGAAGATTATTTTTCTAAAATTTAGACCTATTTATATAATATTCGGGTAAAAAAAACCGTTGATTAAGTATATGATATTAAAGTTTATTTACACTATACCATCCAGAATAAAAAGCTGCTTGATAACGTTAACCATACGATTTGGCAAAATTCTACATTCGTTCAGCACTCGCATTCAATTATTAATATTAATTTGCATAGTTAGCTTATTACATTAATCGAATTGCGCGGCAAAAAGAGCCTTTACAGCACATTCGAATCGAATAACAAAACTCGTAAAAAGTTTCACTATTACGTTCACAGAATGATTGTTAGGCGGAGAAAATTATTGCTTCTAGATAAAAAGCCATTATTTTTTTTTAAAGAAAAGCGAAAAGAATAAATTAAAACGAGACACCGCAACCAGGATATATGGCACTAGTTACTAATTAGGTGACACACGGAAGAGACTATACTAGATGCCGCCTCGTCAATCTGAGCCAAAATGTGGCAAACGTTCGTCATTTTATCCTTTCGGGCTACTATTCCGAATATGGTACTATTGGAGCCTTTCCAGAATCTTCCTTCAGGATCTAGACCAGCAAATAAAATTTGATCGGGCTTTATGTGACGTCGGAAGAAAACTGAACGTTCCAAATCTGTCAACGTAACTCCACCATTTGTAATTTTCAAATGTGCAGTGGTTGTGGGTTGGGATCCATTCAAGGCCTGATTAACTGCTTTAGATATTGCTTTAGCACCCGTTAAACTTTCTATATTCAACGAAGCGATATAAAGGACATTGCAGGCTGAACCCTGATCGAGAAGGGTTGGCCTAGTCTCTAATTCTGGTAAAAGAAGTTTGCAGGGAAGAGCCAAAGGGGTAAGAGCGTGTTGATGAACTAAAGCCGTTAAGGAAGGGAAAACTGGCTCATTCGCACAACCCTTTAGACGGACGCCGCTTTTCGTCGGCTCAATCAAAAAGTGTCGGACCAATTCGCTCTGTGCGTCAGCACCTGGCCGAGGAGTTACCCCAGGAGGAAGCTGAGCAACTTTAACAGCTAATCCATAAGCACCTGCGAAAGAAGTTGAATCCCTCACAATGAAGCTTCCGGGTGGAGCCAACTTAAGCGTTTGAATAGCCTCTTCTCTAGACAAATGAGGTTTATACCATGATGCTGAAGTATCGTGTACAAGCTTTGCAGGTAAACTCTCCATTCCAGAAGCAGTAGACTCAAAGGAAGCATTTAAATCACTAATTGTCACACCTCTCTCCGCCTTCTGCTTGTTGGTCGGAGTTATAAGAGGTTCCGTTACGGGAGTTTGCCTGTCAACCTGATCCCAGCCACCTCGCTTAACGGGAGGAGCAGAATTATTTAAACTCGCCTCATTCTTTTCAAATAGAAGATTTCCGTTTTGTATAGGAGTCACTGGGGTTCTCCTAACTGGTATTGGGCTACTAGTAGCCATAGCTTTTACGGGTCGAGGTGATGTGTCAGCAGTTATGTGTCTATTTGAGGGCACGCTATAAAGCTCTCCTGGACGTTCAGCGGCTGGTTCACTGAAAGTCTCTCCGATCCCATTGATCCGTTCTACTCTCTGCTCTGTTTTCTGTTCCGTATGGTGGTGCTCCTCTTTAAATGTAGACACTTGTGGGCTAGTAACGCTTTGTTGTTGTAGCACCCTTGGCGTAGTAACTAGAAAACGATAGATGTTCAATTTAGAATTAAGTGGATACTATTATTCTGCGTCATGAATAAATCAACGATATATAATCATGAAAACACAAATAATGAATAGGCAAACGGAATTCAATTGTTTATAAATTGACATTCTTCTTAGACTATGTGCTAAGATCCATTGAATACATAATTGACCATAATATTCCAACGCTATCGGAAAAATTGTTTCCTATCATACAAGGATTGGTCATGCATTTAAAAATCCGTTAGCAAATAAGGAGATTGTTAAAGAGCCGCGAAAATGAAATGCATTGAATATTTGCCTGGGGGAGTATTATTTAAACGTAAATATTTGCCACGCCGAAGTTAACATATCGGTCTACACGTAGAATATTAATTAAACTTTTAGGAATATTTAAAATACTTACGAAACGAAACTGGTGTCATGGGAGAACCAGGATAAGATGGAGCTTTTCTAAGTAAGGTTCCTCCCGGTGTCACTAGTGTACACATCGAATTAGTGTCAGGTTCTAGAGGATGAACCCCAATAGGGACCAAACTTATATGCTCATTTTCAATGACTTCATCTTCTAACTCGAAATGCTCTTCGAATGGTTTCTTTTCAGCTGCCAAAACTGGCTCCTCTACAATGCTATGAGGCGTGGGGCTTCTACGAGGAGGTGTATAATGTCGAGGAGAAATCGGTCGTGGTGGAGGCGGAGGTGTTGTCTCCAGCCTTGTTCTTATCATTGCCCTCTTAACTGCTTCTCTACTAGCAGGAGTTCTAACCGGTGGAACAGCCACCGGTGGTTTAGATGACTTAATCGAAAATGTATAGTTAGTTTGATGCGTTGTAAACGGAGGCCTCTCTAAACCGGAAACCCAGTAAGACTTTTCCGCTGATTCTGAAACGCTTGATGATCTTTTCTTTGGTGTTTCTCTAGACCATACTTCAATGTCAGGTGTTTTGGCCTGTCTTCGTTGTACAACTCTTGATCTTTGCTGTTCTATCCAAGTTTCTGAATCCGATTGATATCCTCTGTCAATCGGTTTATATGGATTGTCGTAGTCAACACGAAAGCCTAGCTTGCTAGAAGCGTAAGATCCGCCGGATAGAGTTTGACTAGCATTCGCCTTTCTATGATAATATTCATTCTGCGTCGTATTCGGAGAGAAAACGCGTTCCCTGGACGACGGCGTTCTATAATCTTTCGAAAGTATAGGCGATATCCTGGCATCCTTCGCTAACGTAGGGGAAAGCTGGACATTATAAGGATTTCTCCTTTCAGTTTCTTGAAAAGAAGAATTTAGACAATCATTCAACTTTGAAAAGGAGTCCGTTGATTTTCTATGTGTAAAAGAATCCTCATCGAAAGATAATTTATGCGAATCGGAATCCTCTCTTGACCTACTAGATGTTGACGTTGCAAATCTCTCCCTTGCCGAAGAGGCCGAAGTCGAAAGGCCGTTATATAACGCCGATCGTTCATCTTGAAAACTCGAATTAGATGCGAAATGAGTTTGTTTCTCTTTTCTGGTGGTGCTTTGAACATGCTTCCTACCCCAAGTAGCACCATCCGAATAAGTTTCCATTGTTTTAGTACTTAACGACTCCGCCGTATGATTAGGTGCCGATTGAGACCACGATCTTTCCGCTACTGTATGTGAATGACGTCCATCAGTGTTGTCTTCTGTGCAAATAGTTTCGCTCTCAGAAGTTGGTACGAATGTTCTATTCGTAACAGTAACACCGTGGGTGGGCGTTTTTGTCCACGACATAGTCGTTCTGGTCGGGGTCGTGGTTCGCGTTGTCGCTTCATGTAGGATTTTTTCGCCCAGCAATTCATTTAACAGATCGTCTAGAGCGGCCGGCATTTCTAAGGGCGGCGTCGGTGTTGCTATAAAAAGACATAGGAATAATTAGGTTTGCCTGCACAAAGATATACTTTGTTCGCTTTAACAAGTATTCGTTATATTCGAACAGTATTACAATTTTTCCACGCACTGTATAAAAGGCGAGTTCAAGTACACTAACAGTTGTACACAACAGAGAAAAAAGACCAATTAAACAATCATTTACCGGTCGTGTATGTTCCCACATCGAGCTCAAAGTATACAATAACACATTTTGATTATATAATGGTTTCTCATACTGAAATTTCTATATCTCTATTCCTCATACTGGCGTTAGTCACTATTCTCCGTTAGTTAGGAATGTTAAGATAGCCGGAGTAATTAAATAGTGATGTTACTGAAGTATACAGCGGGAACACACCTACGCGATAATTTCAAACTGACTCATTATAAATGGCATACTTAACCGAGTGCAGTAGGTGAAAAATCTGCAAAGCAGCAACTTCTGCAAAGGCACGCTGAGTTTTTGAAACACACCCTACCGGGCTGCTATAGCTTGTTTCTGACTTTGCCTCTTACTACTGTTTTTACTACGTCTTAGAGCATTTTGAAGAAATATTTTCATTTCTAGAGATCTCGAAAAAAAATTGCGTTATTTAACCGATCATCAGCCTATGACGGTCAATCACTTCAAGAATATAGGCTTGAACTATAGATAATATATAACAATAACAATAAACAAATATTTTCCATTACAATAAGTTGAAAAAAAGATTAATTTTATGAAATAGTCCTATAGACATATCCGTGATTTTAACTGAAAGCCACAAGAATGCCTATTTTTGCCCGAATTTTATTCGGGCCGGCAGAGAAAAGGCGATTGTCAAAACGTAAATAAACTCCATTACTTCGCTTGGCGTGTATTACTTTTTCCCAAATATTTACCGGTGTAAAACAATTAAGTTTACAATTAGAATGAAGGCACCTAAGATCTTAACTCCTCTCTTAGCTAAAAGCCTTTTAAAACGTCTTTCAAATTGTCGCATTCACGGACATGAAATATGTTAAAAGGTTCCTTTTATGAGCAGAAAAACAACGTTATTCATAACAAACGTTAGTATAATTAGGTAGAAAATATATAGCTGATACGCTTGATAACGACGAATAAACAAACAAAATAGTCAATGCCTGAACGCACATTCCAGAAGTAATAGCGAAAATTTTTGAAATAAAGAAATTATACCTGCTTTAGCAGCAATCATCCGGTGAACTGTTACTGCAGTACTGCAAAGATAAAAGGCACCGCCCGCAAAAGCGCTTCCAGTAATCTTATAAGCATGCCGTTTCCTTCGAACGTATAAATCGAATCATGTGATATTCTCTCTTTCCCGCTTTTTTTACCAATTAAGAGTGATCGACTGATGACGTAGGAAAAAAATATAATGTAGTTGTATAAGTTAAATACGATTTCGGTATGTTAAGAAAGTGGTATTGATTGATTTTACTTACGCTAGGCCATCCAAATTTGGCTATTGAAACTTGATACCAGCTCCGATCTATAGAGGCGCCATCTGCAAACATTGAAACGTTCAAAAGAGGTGGAATATCTCAAAAAAACCAGTCCATATTTCTAAAACTTATCCATCTACTGAACACTTCTAAATGAACTTGATATTGATTTAAAATATCCCCAGCTATTATGTAATTTAATTAGAAGACTTTAAGCGACTTCCCAATAATTTGGTGAAATGGACTTTGGAAACTTTTATTAAATGATACACCATTCCATGGTTACGATGTAGACAATATATTGCGGCCATACACAAACAAAGATGGCGTCTGCAATGAGAGTTTTTCTTTCAAGGAGAAATTGTTATAATTTAGTAAGGATAGCTCAAAGACATTCGCGATTGAGCACAAATTATACACAAAGATGTTTTGCTTCGACTAAAGAAACGAAGGAGTCTTTAATAGTCACTGAAGCTGATAGAAATCCTTTAAAAGAAGATGAGCGAGATTGGATATCATACGGTCAGTTTTTTCAACTAAAATACTCTTGGACAACACATAAAAATATTTTTTCCTGCTCTCTCTAGGTTATGATTTGACAAGCAAAGATACGGACAATTCGATGCATCATCTTACGATGCTTGCCTTCATCACCCTAGGATTAATCGGCACCGGTTTTGTTTTAATGTATAATCCAGACTATAGAAAGCACCATTGGGCGCGAGCTGAAGCATACCTAGAATTACACCGACGGGAAAAAGAAGGTCTACCCTTAGTTGATCCCAACCTCGTTGATCCATCTACTATCAATTTGCCCAGTGATGAAGAGTTGGGTGACTATGAAATTATAGTATAAGTGTTAGAAAAATTTTTTTTTTGAAAAAGTTGTAAACTGCAAATGTTTTTTTCTCAATAAAATCTTAATAAAATCTACTAGATGGCTCTTTAAAGATCATGTGACTTCTTATCATGTGATTGATTAATTTACCGACATGCAGGCTGCTATTAACCTTGATTGGCATTTTACCAATGAAAAAGACTTGCTAAAACGATATCAAATAGCAAATAATTGGGGATTTACAGCAGTGGAAACTGCAAATCCGTATGTTATCGATGCCGAACAGATTTCTGATACCCTATCAGAGTGTGCCTTGAAACAGGTGCTCATAAATTCGCGAGATTCCATAGCATGTAGGCCTGAAAAGAGGAAAGAGTTTGAAGAGAATGTGGAACAATCTATACGATATGCCAAAATTCTAAAATGCGAGAGGTACAGGCCTGACTTGAACTGGTTTTCAACCTTGAAACTTATATGTTTACTTGACGTGTTTCAGAATTCATATGCAATCTGGAAAAATTGCAGACAACGATAATCTGAAAGTTCTAGAAGAAACTTATTTGTCAAACATTGAATACGCAGCCAAATCGTTTAAAAAAGTATTATAATAAGACACTATTATAAAAAAAACACGAAAACTAGATTAAAATCATATAAGCATTTATCATTTATATTATCCTTTGCTTCTTCTCTTTTTCAGGAGGGCTTAACTCTTCTCATAGAAGCCATAAATTCGAATTCTTTGCCAAACTGTTTTTTAAATAGTTTTGATAAAGGTATAAGATATAATAAGCGTAACAACTCATTGCAAACTAGAAAATAGCGTATTTTTCACTTCTATTAATATATAATAGGAAATATCAGATCTGTTTGTAAACAATACAATATACCAGTAGGTTTTTATTAACTGCGGCTACTTACTACGAAATTATACAACCACAAAGTATTTACATACATACGTATATAGTAGATATCTACATAACAACTACAACCTACTTGTCACTATTGAATAATATTTCTATACAATATAATAATGATTAAGTGTATTTTAAAATATACTTTCTGTACAACGATTTATAATAATATAACAAAGAATATAACTGTTATATTCCCCTCCCCTATCCCTATATCAATAGTATTAATTGAGATAATTAAATACAGATTATTGTCTAATCGATTAATTCTCTTCCAAGCTGTAGATTACGTCAAGTTTTTTCGATCAAAAGGTTACGGAAACGTCGCATTACTTTTGGTATATCTATTAAATTTGTTTTGTAAATAAACATAAAATGTGATTGATTGTGCCCTTTTGAGCAGGATCTCTTTCATTTGTATATTATTAAAGAAGAAATCTGTTTAGAGGATTTAAAGATTGCTTTACCATTGGTCGGACATATTCAAGCAGCTCAAGTTCCACTTAGGAATGATCTTGATAAAATAGGAAAGATAGATTATAAATGGCTTTTTGAAGAGATGACACAAATAGGATATAGAGAATTTGTTGGTTTGGAATTTATATCAGAATATTCGACTAAAGAACAGCTTGACAAGTGCTTAATTTCCGTTGGCCTACATAAATAATTATAAATAGCGAAAATATACATTGATAATTAATTTATTAACAGCTATCTATTTTTCTTTCGTTCTTTATCTCTTTCTTTCATTTAATATGTAAGTTAAGAAAACATACAGACAAAATACTATAGGAGTTTATTAAATTTTTGAAGGAAAATCTTCTCGTTTTCTGCCAGGCATAGCTCTTCATTCAAGTTCTCACAAATTTGTATTGGTCCACTGGTCTTTTATTTAGCCATTTAGCAATGTTTCCATTCGACTTTACCTCTTCGCAAATTCCTTGTAGGTGTTCATAATTCTTTAGACAACTGGAATCACATACTTGATAGAATGTTCTAATTCCATAATCGAATGTATTGTAAAAGAGAATGTCGGCCAGAGACATCTGTCGGACAAGGTAAAAATAATAATATTTTTATAAAAAAAGAACGCTTTTTTTACGCATGAACTCGAAAATAGTAAAATTAAAAGTACTCACTCGATTCCCGACAAAATGTCCTTTACTTCCGTATTTTTTAGCAAGGTTTTCCAAGTTCTTTAGTAGATCTGGCAATTCTTTCTCACGATAATCTTTCATCTTCCCTTCGATATCTTTAGAGCTGATACATTCGAACTTTTCCAAAGGTTTCACCATATCGTAACAGCATTCACAGACCATATCAATTAGTAAAGATTCTTTTTCGTCTTTACCAAATAAATTAAACTTTTTAGCCAAATATCGATTAATCGTAGTCGACTGGCAGATCTCAATACCGGAGTCTTCCAGTACTGGTAATTTACCAAAAGGTGTTAAAGATTTTCTACTTGGCCATTCTTCATAGGATATTCTTTCATCTTCATAACGACAGCCAGCATATGCAAACATGCATCTTGCAGGCTCAGCTCTTCCTTGTATATCAAAATAAGTTAATTTAAACATACTTTTCCCTGTGTCCTGAAAAATTTGAAAAAAATACAGTTTTAATTTTCTTATTCTCTTTTATCAATAAAGCAAAGATTATACTTTACCATATTACTCTTTTGCTTTACCTTTTTGGTCTTTCCTTAATGCAACTTAAAAGTCTAAATGAAGTTCCAAACTCGCTCTAAGGTTATATAGTCTCCAGTATGCACTAAGCGCCCGTATGTATAAATCTCTTTTCAAACCGTATGACCTCTAGAAGGAGTTGGCTGTGTAACAAGCTTGGTACAATATTGATTGTATATAGGTGAATCAGTATGAAAATCTCTCGATTTTACGCACCTAAATAAAGGTTTCACATCATTAATACATGCATAAATATACGTATACATATTCAATCATTATTATGCAAATTATTAAGCAAATTCTGAACTATTTATTCTTATTAATTCAAAAATTCAATAAACATACATAATTATTTAAAACTGCGTACTTTGCACTCTTTGAAGAATGTATCTATAGATATAATCTACATTTTTCCAACTGCTATTAAAACATAATAATATATGTGTAATGTATTTTGTATATACAAGTCAATAGTTTATTATTTATAGTTGTTTAATTTATAGATTTTATTCTGAAAGAGAGAGAGAGAGAAAGAGAAAGAGAAAGAGAAGGAAAAAGAGAGAAGAGATATACATTTACATTTATTAAATAATCTACAATTTACATTTCTTTCTTATAAGATATTAGTTTATACACATGATTCGGTATTCAATTTGTTGGAATATTCTTCGTTTTCTTCCAGTCTTTCTTCCATTGTAGCTATTTCTTGTTCCGCTTCTCTTTCTTCTTGAAACATATCCGCTTTTATTTCTTCTCCATTGCCATCGAAAGGTTTTTCAGAATATGGTGGTGGATCAAATGTTGGCATTGGTAGCGATGATGCTTCGGCATACATTGGAGCTGGTCCGAAATGTACTTGACCTATTTTAAACGAAAAATGAAAGAATATATTCTATTTTTTCTTCTATTAATATTTAAATGAGTTTGAATAGAAGAAAAAGTATTATTTAAGAGTTTTTTTTATTACTTACTTGAAATTTCGCCAGAGTTTGTAAAAGCGACTGTATTATTCTCTCTAGCTCTGGCAAGCTTTCCACGATACTTAAATACAAAGTAGAATAATATCTGGAGGAAAATTATCATTTTTTTTTGGATTAGTGACGTAATAATGTCTTGGTGCAGTATTAATATCACTTACTATTACAATAAAAACAAATACCAAAGAACCTATGATTAAACCAATTATAGTTGGCGATGAAGCGTTACTGATATCTTTTATTGTTGCTTCTTTATTCGCAAATTTATCTTAAATAAAAGGAGGAGAAAGAATGAAAGAAGATAGTTTTATCTCTATTATTCCATTAGTAAAACTTATGTATTTTTGATTAATTATCCTTACTGGTACATCCATTAGCATGATCACATATTTCATTTGTTTTACAGTCGCAGGTCAATTGGCAATTAGGCCCATAGGTCCCATTGGTGCAACCTAAATACATATATTAACAACTTAATGCATATTTAAAAGCGTTATAATTAAAATTTACGTACTTAGGTTACATTTTTCACCGACCCAACCTATATCACACTGAGTGCACTTTCCATAAACGGGATCACACTCATGTTTACCATGCGCGCATGCGCAATATTTTAAGCAATTATATCCATACCTATTTAAAGTACAAATATGCATCAACTTGTAAATTTCTTTATAAAAAAGTATACACTGTCCTTAGTTTCATAAATTAACTCTATTACGCTATCTTTTATGTACTTACATGTTTTTAGGACATTCTATGAAATATAGATAAAAAAAAGCAAAGGTAATTAATAGACTATCATTATTTATTTAATATAATCAACCGAGTTGCACTCAGTAAACTTACCTTCAGAGCAAGTTTTACCCTTAAAGCCCTTAGGGCAGAAACATCTTCCAGATACTGAATCGCAACTACCTCCATTCTGACATCGACAAATTTGTTTGCATTGTTTACCATAAAAGTTCTTTGAACATTCTAAAGTAGAAAGATGAAAACTCTTTATCATCATCTTTAAATGTATTATACTGACTTCTTTCGCATTTTTTACCCTCAAAACCATCTGGACAAGTGCAAATACCCATTACATTATCGCCTGTATTAATTTTAATTATTACTTTCTTTAAATAGAAATAATAAATAAAAAAGAGACTCTTACAGCTTCCATGATTTTCACATTTACACTCTAATTGACAGTTTATACCGTAATATCCTTTCGGGCATTCTGTAAGTTATCACGTTATTGATTATTAAATTGTTAAATATATCAACAAGTTGAACTATTCGATTTATGAACATTATTTACCATATTGACATTTATTGCCATAGTAACCTGCGTTGCATTCGCAGTGACCTTGAAAGATTGAATAAAAAGGAAAATATTATAGTAAGGCGAAAGCAATTTGCGAAATTATATTCTTCTGTTCATACCAGTTTGGTAATGGCAATAGGTAGAATTCGTGCAATCGCATCTATTCTCGCAGCGATTTCCGTACAAACCATAAGGACAAACTGTTTAAAATTATAATTAATAAGAAGACATGTTTATTTTTAAATATTCTATTTATAGTATAGTTTCTATTATGGAAAGACGATCTAGTGCTCTTTTTAATCAATAATGACCTGCTATTCTCTCTAGGCTGTTAAGTGCAAAGTGCCTAGGTATCACCTAAATGTTGATACTATACGCAACACTATTTCATTCAGAGAATTCAATTATTTAAATGCTTAACCTTCAGTCCTACTTTTTTCTCTTTTATTTTTTACAAGTGCAAAAAGAAAAAGCACCTGTTTGACGATTACTCTAATTGTCCCAGAAAATTTCCTTTAACATTCTGCTGTATATTTTGTCCTATACACTTAATATAAGAACACTAATTTTAAGTGCAAAAAGGTTAGTTACCGTCTTTACATGATATCCCAGAATAACCACTTGGACAAATGCACGATCCGTCTATTGAATTGCAACTTGCTCTATTGTAGCAATTGCAGTCTTGAGCACAATTTACTCCGTATCTATTTTCCCTGCATTCTTTTTAAATTAAAAATATGCAATTCTATTATATCTAATATATGGAGTATGTTGTCCTATTATTACTTATATCACACAAAACTCCTTTAAAGCCGGCTGTACAATAACATTTTCCTGTCTCCTTATCGCAAGTTGATCCGTGTGTATTACAAAGGCATTTAGACGAGCAATTTAATCCGTAGAAACCATCGGGACAAGCTATTTTAAGTTCAAAGATTATCAAAGGGATATAACGGCTAAGTTTATATACGTTACTTTGAGTGCAAGATGGCCCGTACGTCCCTGCTTTGCATGGACATTTTCCTGTTACACTATCGCAATCGTGAAGTCCTGATGGACATTTTGGACAATGTTTTAAACATCCTGGACCGTATTTTCCCATCTTACATCCTAAATTGATAGGATAAGTGAATTAAGCAGTTTGTTTTTTTTTCGTTATCGTCTGTCTACGTACTATTTATACAGTGTGGTTTATCGTAACCGGGTGGACATTGGCATTCTCCCGTCTTTGAATTGCATGATACATTTCTTGCACATGAGCATTCTATTTGACAGTCAACTCCCCAATAACCATCTGGGCATTGAGTGTCACATCTAATACCTTGCCATCCACTTCTACAGATGCACTTTCCAGTTGAATGATGACAGCCAGTAGTTTTTGTCACGTCACAATCGCAACTTTCTTTACAGTCAGTACCATATTTCCAATTCTACAATTCAAATACGATTCAAGTATTAAACTTAGCTAAAATGCAAACAAGAGGGAGACAAACTGGGCATTTTTTCTTGCATTTTTCTCCAATAAAGCCCGAAAAGCAATGGCATTTTCCCGTGAAAGGATTACAAGTTGAATCTTTGGAACAATCGCAAGTCCGACTGCAGTTTGTTCCGTAAGTTCCTTCGTCGCAAGTCAATGTACATTGAAAACCTTTCCATCCTGGTTGACATAAACACCTTCCGTTCTTGGCAAGACCTGTTTAGGGACAGTGAAATATGCCATCTAGCGGTTTAAATATAGATATATAAATATTTTCGTTGATAAATACATTTAGCTCCATTACGACATTCACACTTTTGGGAACAATTCAGACCAAATTTCCCCTCAGGGCAAATTTCATCGCATTGATCCCCGATGAATCCAGCAGGGCAGATGCATTCACCAGTTATGTGATCGCAACTGGCGTCATTCTTGCAGGTACACTAGAATAATTTAATAACAATAAGACTTATAAAAAAACATCAATAAAGGATTGGTTATTACGTTTGAGCTGCATTTCATTCCGTAAAATGGAGGTGGACAAGGTTCATCACAATTTATTCCTCTCCATCCAGCTTTACACGAGCAGATACCCGTATATGAATGACAAGTAATTGTCTTACTCTGATCACAACTGCAATTGCTCTCGCACTGGCTTCCAAAGCGCCATTCGGCACAAGTTCTTTCCAAGCAGGTTGCTCCTTTGTAGCCAAGAGGACAATCGCAAGTACCGTCTATATGGGAGCAAACTCCACCATTATGACATTTACATCGCTCCAGGCAATCAAGTCCAAAAGTATCAGGCGGACATTCATTTTCGCATTTATCTCCTATATAACCCACAGCACATTTACAAACTCCGTTTACAGCGTCGCAAGACGCTCCGTTATAGCAAGCGCATGATTGATTACAATTTAAACCGTATTTCAGATTTGGACATCTATTGGCGCATACTTGACCCTAATTTTTCATTAAAAAAGAAAGAAAGATAAACGTTCATTTAGACCTTTTCAATTCGATCTCTTTCCAGATTATTTTTCTATTTTTTATATTTACCGTCCATCCTGGTGGACAACTGCAAGATCCATCTATGTGATGGCAAGTTGCACCATTTTGACATTGACATATTTCTTTACAGTCACTTCCATGACTTCCAGATGGACATTTTTCCGAGCATCTAAGTATGTAATATGATATTTATTACTAAAATAATTTGCATAATTAAATTTTTAATTATAATAATTAGTTAATTAATAATACTAATAATTTGATACAGAATAAACATCTTACAATGGGCCTCTAAAGCCACGAGCACAATTGCAGGCTCCAGTTCTATGGTCGCATTTTGCCCCATTTTTACATAGGCATGCAAACTGACAATTACCTCCATAATATCCTTGAAAAATTAATTAATTAGCATTCGTATAATAGACGTAAATGGATATTTAAGTCAAAATATATCCAGTATATATAGTCAATCTACCTGGTGGACATTTGTTATCACAGTAGGTACCAATATAGCCTTTTTGACATATGCATTGCCCTGATTCTGGTAGGCAACGGGCACCATTTTGACATTTGCAACTTTCCTCACAATTACGCCCCCATTTATTTGGAGAACAAGCTAAAATTTGAAAAGAGAATTCGTCAATTCTTTATTTAATATTTAAAAGAGAAATCAACTAACTAGATGAACAAGTTAATCCACTATAACCATGAGCACAAGAGCAATAATTAGGTCTTGTGCAAATTCCATGAACGCACGGATTGTTGCAGTGGGCTAGATACAAATGCCGTAGATTAATAGATAACAGAAAAAGTTTACTGATTAAATTAGGAAGAGAATAATTACGTATACAAGATGACTTGTGTTCAGAATACCCCGGACAGCAAACATAATAGGCTTCATTGAATTCCCTCATTTCAACTTTTGTAGCTGTTACTTCTTTCCTTCTGTATTGTTTATTAAAATTGTCTAATTAATGTTCAAAAGATATGTTAATTAATTAAATCTTACATATATTCGGTACATCTTGGAGGTATACTAAAACACCATGTGTAAGTTTTATAAACAGTTGGTTTCTTGTAAGTAACTGTTACTTCTCTAAATACTCTGTTGAATAAGAAATACCTTGTTTTTGCCAATACTTAAAGTCAGAGACAGACAGACAGACTCACTTTCTATTTTTTGTACAAACGTTAGGATCTCCAGCGGCTAACTCCGCTTTTAAATTTGTTAACTTCGCTATTAAAATAATTAGTGGGATAACTATAGTTATCCTAATTAGGCATATACTCTGCATTTTTGTTTTTCTAATTTAATCAAGTATTTCAATTGATAATAAGAGATATTTCTTTCTTTTTGTCCACCTTATTCCTTCTACAATGCTATAGATTCGTTGAGAAATCTATTGCATGTTGTTCATAAGTTTAAAGTGTTATGTTTAATAGTTTCTTATAAATTTCAATCAAATTTCAAGTATCTTTTGTCTTCTTCTTCGCTCTCTTCTCTTCCCTGTCTAGTTTTTCTTTATTCTCTCTCTGCTGTAATTTACTTAGAAATCATTGATATATTCTATGATTCGGTGGCAATCCCACACACTTAGGATATAAGAATTTCAATACAAAAAAAATAACAATAACAACTCCGTAGTGAGAAATGTTTTTTTACACAGGCGCATGCGTAGTCCCATTTTGTTTTGAAAGGAATATCAATACAGAATCCTAACAATTTAAAGGAATTTAACGAGTTTAATACGTTTCAATAAAGAAATATACGTAGTATGGGTTTTTCAAATAATAATAGAATACAGAATATTAAATGTTGAAATATTTGATTAAATATTTATTTTTCTTAAAACTAATAAACAAACAAGAATGTCTTAGTTTGTCGTGTAAAAGTAGAGAATATTGTCAAATGCATTTTGATATTTGTCAAGGATTATTAGGAGAAACGCAAAATGATTTTACATATTGTTCTAAACTGGATTTAGCGTTAGATTGTTACAACAATGCCTTATTGAATGCTTGCCATGGGCGTATTATTTTACGATATGAACAATATCTAAATTTAACCAACTGTAAGGGGTTATTTATAAAACAAAACAAACATCTCAATTATTATGCAATATTTACAAATTTGTTTATTGTTTCTTTATATGCATATTCTAGATTTCTTTTTATCTATTTTTCCTTAATTTCTCATTAGATTTTTTAGAGAATTGCCAATTTTCAAATGGAAATCATTTGAAAGTATTTTATAAATATTCAACAAAATGCGATATAGAAATTTACTGTTATTATTATCAAATAATTACCGAATGCCAAAGAAAAGAATCGTATTCTTTCAAATCTTTTTACAACTGTCTAAAGGTTATGAATACCGTTCGTTGCCCCCGAATATTCTATTACATAATTGACTTGTTAGTAGACAAACTATTTACAACTTCAAATTATAGATTTAATAAGGCTGTGAGAAAGTTATCCAAGTATTATAGTATAAAAAGATGGATGGTACCTGGTAATATATATATACTTCTATTGTTTGTATAACTATTAACAAGAGAGATAATTGCTTGTCTAAATTTTTTTTAGAAAATTGTCAAAATAAGGAAATTAGAATGAAAGTCTTAAATAAATGTTTTCAAGAGATAAACGTCAATCCTGAACTTGATATTAAGAACAATTTAAATACCATAAAGGATTGTCAAACGGCTTCATTCGTCTATGAATGTTGGTTATATTTAACTAGAAATTGCAAATCAATAAAAAGTATATATAACAAACCCTTTATGAACTTGGAAATACTGTGAGAAAATTTCTATAACCGTCACTTTTAATTAATCATTAGCTATTATATCTTTTGAAGATTAAAGGAATGCGAAGACGGATCATTAGACGTTCAGAAAAGGGGAAAAAGGACAGGAATTGCTTTTTCGTTTATGCTATTTCTAGTCCTTGTTATAGTTAACTGTTGTATTTGTAAACGGAGAATAAAAGATGCTTTAGGTAAATATAGTAAATTTATCTTAATGTCTCTGAAGAATGCCAAAACCTGTAAAAGTTGTTTTAGAGGGAGAGAAATTTTCCATTCAAACTAAACAGTTAAATAAAAAACCTCTCAAAAGGCTTAAATATAATGGCTACTATCAAGATAGTGACTTTACAAAGATAAGAGAAAGAGATAACGTTTCTCGACATGATAATCTCTTAGGGACGTATAAAAACGATAATACCAGCTCAGAAGGTATAAAACATGTCAAATTAGCAGAGCCAATATCTTCTGCTAACGAATCGGCTGCGGCAAATGATCATTGTGAACCCTGTTCAAACCTCACTTATCAGTTTTGCCGTCCAGATCGTACATGTTCCATTATAGATTGTCATAGGTTGAGTGGAACTAAAATAGAACTTACAGAAAGAGAGACATCGTGTTTAAGACGACTAAGTTAGAAATTCGATATCCATTAAATAGAAAGGCCATAAGTTATTTTTCGTAGCCTATGATAATTACAGTCTCAGGAGTGAATTGTAATTCGAGAGGAGAGTTAGATATTAAAACTATATTTTTATAGAAATATACATATAAGCATACACTATGTATATTAATATAAACTATGTATATCGATTTTTTTTATCATAACAAGCTTCACAAGTAAATATTACTAGCAACTAATTTCCACTTATACATAGGTGGGGGACGACGGGTTTTGTCTAGTATCGAATTCAAATAACTTCTTAGGGACTTTTTTCACGGGAGAAGGTTGTGTTGGCTGGAGTTCTTCCAATAATAGTCTAGCATAACATGCAGCTAATACAGCTGCATATTGCTGCCATTCGTTTCGCTTATTTCCGTTTACTAGGTCAGAGATACCGCGGATAATTAGAAAAGATTCGTGACGAGAACCCTCCAATGATTCAAACACTGCTCCAAAGCCGGCGTCCATCGCTTTGAGTTGGAATTTCGATGCGTAATCCATCAAATATTGTTGATCGTGTAATAAAAATTTACTGGCACCTACGAGACCATGAAATACTTGGGGTGGTGGTGCACTAACGGGCTTATAGAATCTCGTTTCACGACGGCTCTCAAAAAAATTTAATACATCCTCTACGTATAAACTGAATAATCCTTCATCCAAATTTTTAATTTTATCTTCTAAAATTGGATCAGAAGCTTTCCATGTTCGTTGACTATAAGCAATTTCACCATCTTCTGTTCTATCAATAGTGGAGACATGGGTATAAAGTGGACCATCGTCAAAAGATCGCCTAGATACTACAACATCACCCTCTCTGGGAAAATTACTGCCATCATGAACTGGTACGCCACCACCCACTCCAATAATTAAAGTGTGTTGTAATTTCGAAAATGTACCAAGTAATCGTGTTATAGTATTACCAGCGGCTACAATAGCTCCTCTTCCAGATACTCTTGACAATTTCGTTGTTACAACTCGAAGACGGCCAACTTTTCCAATAGTGTAAACTTGACCTTCCCCAGTCACCTTGGCTCTAACATAAGTTTTTCTATTAGAAAGCAAAGCATCAATTGCCATTTTCTCTTCGAAAAGCAGAGTAACAACTGCAACGGTAGGTTGTTCATCGGTCGGAAGGATAGGTATGTTGTTAACGTGATGTGTTTCTAAACGGGAAAAACAATTTTTGAGTGTCAATCTTGTTAAAGAATAAATAAGTATATTAATAATACCTCCGGCAAATTCATCTATCTGCAAGGCTCTTGCTTTGAATGACGGCTGTCTGTTTAGGGAACCTTTGTTTCTATTACCTCGTTCATTAGCACTATTAGCATCGGCAGCGGCTAGAGCTTCGGCCTCTGCAACAGCTGCTGCAGCAGAGGAAGCTGGAGCGGATGCCTGTTCTACTGCTCTGATATACTTTCCCGTTTTCACCCCTATTTCCTTAATAATTCCCTTTCTACTCAGAACGTCCATTGTTACTTTGGCTCTAATTCTCCATTTACATAGATTTCTATCGTATTTGTCTGCATCAGATGACACTGGTGCGCAGCATCTATTTTTTTAAAACACATTTAACAAGCTTGTTTTATTGGCAATCTTCTTTCAAAATGAGAAAGACTTACTTGGCCACATGCTCAACAGATACGCTGTTAGGAAAAGCATCTTCTAAGACCTTGACAACTTGATACTGTCTGATTAGGCCCAAGATTTCAAAACCTTTTTTCGAGACGAACACTTTTTTATCAAGTATCATTTTCGGTCCAATCTTCATAGTCGAAAATTCAGATGAGCCATCCTCGTCAAACGACGACTGGTTTAAAGTCACATGAAGTAAATCTGATTGATGTCTGTCCTGTAATTGATCCGGTGGTTTATGTAAAATTTGACCGCTTTGCGACGTTTGACTAGTTCCGGCACCTAAAAGTCAATTATCAAGTCGTAAATTATCAGTGTAATTACAGTCATAGAAATTGAGATCTGAAGGCCTACCTATGTTCATTGATGAATCGAGACGAGGGGCTGACATTTCATAGGCGGCTTCATCCACTTCGTGATCTTTTGCTTTTCGCCATTCTAATTCCATCTTATCTAGTTCGATATATTTTTGGAGGAGTTTGGCCATAAAGAGAATATATCTCAGATAATCTAATTAATGGAATTTAAATATAGTATTCTTTAATAGACAACAATGATTTTTTATAAAGGAGTACAAGATATAATTTACTATATAATTGACATTTTTTTACAAAACAAAGATTTCACAAAACAAATATGCCTTCAACTCTTTTTCTCCTCCTTCCCGCCCCCGCATAATACTTATATATTGCTATATATATATATATAAAGTATACTGCTGTATATATAATATATAAGTGTAAAAGGCCCTAATTAGCAATTCAATCTAAATCAACATTCCAAAGAAATGAGTCAGGAGTATAGAATTTCTTAAATAGACTAAAAGTATATACTGATATTTTAAGACAATAACTGAACTTTATAATTTTAAAAAAATTCTAGAGTTTTGCAATATCAGTTTCAATGCTTTTTAGTAAAAGAACATTCTTTTTATGCGAAAACTATTTCCGGTTTCTTTTAAAAGAACAATAGATCAGAAAAAGAACAGTTTTTCTAACTATTAAAAAGTATAATTGAAAATATGATAAGAAAATTAATACGTAAAGTTCTAAAAAAAAAATGCAAGGTGAAATAATATCTAGAATAATTTTGCGTAAATCACAAACCTTTTGGAAAATTCTCCGGTACTAAGAGGTCATCAAATAAATTATCGGCAATATCTTCCTTTTCGATAGCGTTATAATTGTTATTAGCGAACCAGAATCGTATGCTTCTCGCTTCCTATTATTTAAATTAATTGAAATGAAAGGATAATTAGAAATTATGTACTTTCTAAGATAATTACTAAACCGATAGACAGTTAGTAAATATAAAATGAGAATATTCTAATCTAACTCACATATGTATATACTAATATATATATATATATATATGTATTGTATATATAATTAAGTATATGTATGTGTGTTTGGGATGGGTATAGACCTTCAGGTCTCAAGGTGCAATCATAGAAGAATATTATAAGTACCCGGTGAGAGTCTCCACTCTGATTTTTCTGTTGCATGAAGGTAGTAAAGCGTCTGATCGTATCTGGTCGACGATCATCCGGTATCGTCTTATCCTTTACTATTACAATACCGCTATATGATTGTTTTCCAGCAAACTTTATACTCATTGCAGAAACTGCATCTTTGGGTAGTCTTTCTAGACTAACCATAGTCAGTTCAACATCGTCTGTTTGAATATACTTCACAACGACTTCCATTCCTAGCAAAAATGGCGATAAGAGTTACCAAGAACAATATGTTCTTTAGGTAAATTATATAACAACTAACGTAATATCGTTCAGTTCGAACAATTAATAAATCATACCTGGAGTTCTCATCGTTTGAGGTGATCTATTGTAGTTCATTATCCTTTATTTATTTATTCAACAAGATTTCCGCAAAATAGAATAAGAGCTTTGAGCAGACTACCAACCTACCTACTCCGCACAGATAACGGAATGGCCTATTATTCATTACTTGTATACGGAAATCCTATGTGTCATATCATATGAACTTCACAAGATGGCGCACTGTTCAATTTTTTAGAGAATTTGAAACGAATAATACTTTTATTCTGACATAGAGTATTTTACTAGCAGGAAGATACATGAAAATTTGTTGTGTACAATTTTTGCATGAAAAAAACTGGTAAAACTGTAATTTGTTGACCATAGAATGCATAGAACAACTAACATACAGTTAAAAGAGCATTGTTGTTTTTAAACGCAACAGACTTGAACACGTTCGAGAACGAGTAATGACATCTTAGGGCTCGACGGAATGTTCTTGTTTCTTTCTTGAAGGTGATTCAATCATAGATGTGTCTGTTAGTGTTTCATTCAGCTCTCAGTTTTTGTTAACGAATGTTAATCGGCTTTTTCAAGCTGCAAAATAAAGAAAAGGGCGTGCGCCAAATGCTTGTGCATCGTGTTCAAATATAATTTGGCTTTAAAAAAAGACAAGCTTTCACAAACATCAAACAATGTTCAACATTTTTTTTTTTGGTTTATTCCCTTTTCTTTTTTTTATCTCAATCAAAAAAAAAAGATTATGTAACGGATTGTCAAATTGAAAGGTGGGATGAAATAAGCAGTCCTTTTTTGATCGATTTCAGCAAATCTCAGCTGCCTAAGCAATGTCAATTGAGAAAAAAAAATAATCAGCCACTTTGAAAAAAAATCGTGCAAAAAAAGAAAAATTAAAATCAGATTATTTATTGATAATTTCGTACTGCACAAGCCATGCATGATTTTTTTTGCCAAAAATTAAAAACAACTACATCCATCGAACCAGGTCGCCGCCTTGTTTACAATCTCAAAAGCTACACTTGTGTCAGTAAAGCTCGTGAAAAAAAAATGTTAACTAAAACAACCACCAAAGCAGTAGCATTCTCCGCATCGACGTTTAAGGAGGCGTCACCACAGCAAGCTCTTTGTCACTCACCACTTCGGATTTGTCGTCTTCTTCCTGTTCGTGATTTGGTGTGTCTACGGTGACATTCACATCGTCCAAAGTAGTTTCGCTTTCTTTCACTGCCACGGCTAGAGAATGAAAAAGTCACAATACAGAAAAACGTTAACGAAACGTTTAAAAAAAAAATCAGATGGCAAAAAAAAACACAAAAAAAAAATTTTCAATATGCTTACAAACACTGGATTCTCCTTTTACTGAAGTTGTATAAGTTTCTGATGAGTCAATACGAGTTGCTACACTTCTCTGCCATTGTGAAATTATTCTTTCCTCCCTATAAATTAAAATTTTTTGCTTGTTTCAAACATCAAGTAAATTTAAATTATTTTCTAAAAGCGAAAAAAAATCATGAAGAGAAAACCTAACTATATTACAAACTTTTCATAAAATAGTTTCCCTGTATGTATTTAACATTATGTAAGTAGAGATAGATATATAAACGGGAAATCAAGTCAAGTATAAATATATAACTAACCGCCTGACAGGCGTTGATGGTTGGACGTCATGTAAATCTGTTACCAAATCAGGACGATGACTAGTTATAGTTTCGGAATGAACAAGAGCTGTGGTTGAACCACTTCCGGCCGCACGCTGAGTCTCCTCCACTGCATCGGTAGAATTCGATCTAAGTTTACCCGTTTTCTTTTTCGATGGAGATTGTCGCATAGCTGTTTATATGCGATATGAAAAAGAGAGAATGAAAATTTAGTATATAGACTATTCATGTATACAAGTGATTCATTGCAGCGTACAACACTTTTGAAATAAAAAAAAAAGTAGCAAATGATCAACGAAAAACATAGAACGAAAATTATTTTTTTTAAAGTCCTACTTCTAGACAAGGTTCTTGAAACGAAATAGTCTAAAATCCTATGCTCTTGCTATTTATATCGATCTAATTGATCTAATGATAATCAATGAAAAGTTCCAAACAAGGAAAGGTTTAAAAAAAAAACACAAAAATAAAACATTAAAAAATAAAAAAAAAATACTGAAAATTACAAAGAATAGATGTAGACATCGATTAGGAAAATGATTGGGATGGATGATAATGAATAGTATGTCTTTTTTTTTTTAAAAAGAAATAGACATGCAGAAAAAAAAACAGAAAATAAAGGAAAAAAAGAAATTGAACAAGTTATTGAGCAGATAGATTGTTTACCGAGTTGAACGAGACGGCGAAACCGCATGTGCGGACCTTTCACTTCAGGCTCGTCCACTGAAACAGTATGCAACATCGATATCACGAACCACACTAGCACGAAGTAAAAGGTGCCATAATAGAATGTTCAAAGACGCTACATCATAATAATTGGTTCGATTTTTTTCTCGCTGATGGATTCGTATATTTGTGAATGTATGTTTTTTTTTTGCCAGCTTATGTACGTACGCAGTTATGCAGTTTTATAATAATTTGAACATTCTTTTGGCTTTATAAATTGTGTACGATTAAAAAAGGGAAAGACCGTTAATCAAAATATAAATTTTGCAATTTACTTACATGAAGCTGTCTTTTTGAAGACCTTATCCCTAAAGAACGACTCGAATCGTTCCGCATAAAATGTAGGATTAACTACTGATATAGTATCTCCATCAGCCAGAAGACTTTTAATACCATGTTCTAACTTCTTTTTTAACCGGTAGTGCTGAAGAATATCGATAATTCCAATATAGAGTAGCAGTCGTTGGCCATTGTCATTTCTCGCCGGTATGCCACCAGGTGGAATATTATCATTTTCTAACTCAACTGGTTCAACAGTTGCTTCGATTTGTTCCATAGCTGTTGACCAATTCGCTATTCTCTTTGTAGGCCTTCCCCTATTTAAGCCTGTTCCTGAAGAATTGATTTTTTTAGAGTTAAATTACTTAAATTACTACTTATTTAAATCATCCTATTTCACTAACCATCGACAGAACTTTGATTATGTAACGTGTGCTGACTTTCTGATAAGCAAGTTGCATCTTCTACAATCTCTTTACCTATTTTTGCTCTCTCAGCTTCTCTCTCCTCTCTGGCTTCATCCAAGTTATGGATACCAACCAATAAAGAGTAGTCCATTATCTTAAACGATGCTAAAACTCTCACATCTCTACTTATTGTTTTCAGGAGAGCATTGTAAGTTTCTGCCTCCAATTTTAAACCTTTTTGATGATTATCAGTGAAATCTAAATCTTTTAAGGTAGGACACTTTTTTGCCCTCTCCTCCTTGGATGCTTTCCTTCTATAAGTTGAACCCTTTAAATCGTACTTTTCGTGCAATTTTATACCCGATGGTAACAAATTGTTCATAACGCAAAATCGTATGTTCTTACCACCACACTGAAATAAAAAAAAATCTAATTAATAACTTTACAATGAATTTATTTTTTCCATATCAGAATCAAATTATATACAATTAAATTGGCCTTAAATCTAAAATACGTAGGTATTACACATGTCTACTATTTAATCTTTTATAGCGACAACATCGGTGTTTATGGGAGAAGCATAGAGATGATAATTTGCCAGTTTTATGCATAATAATATCGCCTGTGCTAAACGGTAATCTATTTGGCTAACCAAAGAAGAGATAAATAAAAATTCTTTTAATAGTATTCAACGTTTTTACCTGATAACAGTATAGACCATAAAATTTCGGCAATAGAGTCCTAGGATTTTGACTTATATTCATAAAGTAGCCAGGTAAAAGTTTTTGTAAAAAATCTGCCTCCTTATGTTGTACTGTTTTAATGATAAATTCGTCGTCGTGAGTAATGTAGAATATAGAGCCACTAGCACCAGGATTCGACAATTCCTTTAGTTGTTGAGATGTTAGAGAAACGAGAAAGTCTTTTGGGTCAATTTTAAACAATTTTCTGAAATATCTAAACGCCATTGGTGCGTAAATTTTGAAACGGAAATCGCTGAGTTCGTGGGGTAGTGTCATATTAGATCCTTCCCTGTTGTTTAAAAGATTGCAATTAAACTAAATTCAAGCAAAAATTAAATAAAACATATATCAGGTTATTAATTTCGTTTGCAGAATTAAAAATAAAATAAAAACAGCGTTACTTTGCCGTCTAACATTTAAATCTAACATCAAGTGCTAAATGAAAAAAAAGAGAAGAAAACAGGCTTGGTCCTTTGGTGAAAATAAAAAAAGAAAAGTAGAAACGGAAGGAATCTTCCACACAACCCGGATAAGCATGCCAACCCGGCGTTAATTTAATATCCATGTTAACGAGATTTTATCAGTCAAAAATTTCATCTTTTAATTATTTTTTTTCAATGAAATTATAACAAATCAAAAATCTCATTTGGCAAAAAAAAATAGTGAATCCAGAGAGGGACGACAAGTAATCGAACCTCGGGAAAAACATCTGCTCAACTATAGAAAAATCCTGTAGAAGAACATCGCGATTGCAGTCAGAGGACATCAGGTATCGAATATGTTGACCCATGCCCAACTGTGCAGCTTCCATAAGCTCGGAAGTGGATTTCTGAAATCGAGCGGAAACCAGTTAATAACGCTTTACTAAAACTTACTTTGGAAAGAAGATTGTCTGCACTACTGAGAAGTCGCTAATTAACAAGTCGTGCTTATTTTCGGATTCCTTAGAATCTCCTAGTGAAAAGTATACACCTTTCTGTATGGCCCTTATAAGTTCTGATGTCGGCTTCTGCTCACATACAACAGAAATGATTAAGACAAAGTCATGATTAAACGTTTACACACACGAAACTATCAAATGCACAGGTCAAAAAATCATATTTTTACACCTTAGAAGTAAATAAATCTTGTAAAGATCTCTCATCACGCCACCAAGTGCGTTTAAATCCATTTAGTCTACCTAAACTATCGCTTCCGTATAAAGCAGGAACGTGACCTGTCGATATACTTTTCAAAATAGGAGATGTTGTTCCAAACCCAAATGATTTCATCTTACACATCTATCCAATGTAAAATGTCTGCCTGATTGAGTGACGATACAAAAGACACTCATAAACTCTATATTCACAATCTACATCACAAATATCTCTATACATAGTTATCAGTCTTTAAATAGTATCTAGACATAAATGGTTTCTCAAAAGGATGATAGTTAGATGTGCAATGCTTCGAAGTGATTTTCTAAATGACAACATTAAATATAAAATGTAAACTAATGAAAATAGTACGTCATCAGCGACTAGCTGCACACACCCAAACGTGATAATCATTTTTATATTCAAACATAAAAAGATAATAAGAAAATAACTGAACAATATTACTATTATTTACGGATAAATTCACGCAAAGTATTTCTATGTTGTCGTTTAAATATTTTTGAAATTTAGAATTTATAAAATGTACGAATATCTCATTCCCAAAATAAACTTTACTATTTTATAGATAACTTTCTCTCTCTCTCTCTCTCTCTCTTTTACATTTGTTTAAAAAGGAAATTATGATGATGACTAATGATAAAATTGCTTAGTACACTCCTTTTGAGAAACGAATATCATATTATTATTTTTTATAATATTTTACAAGTATAAAAGATGAAAAGGTAAACTAAAACAGACGTTTAGAAAGAGTAGCTAAAATATCAATATATGAGAAATGATCAGACCTTTTTGTATGTAACTTGTCCCGCTTCATTCACTCTTCTGTGTCCTAACTTTCTACGTTTTTTACCATCTTGTGCTGGGGTCGTATGCTGACTAGTTGATGTATAAATAGATGAATTTTGTCTCTAAAAATATTTTCAAGGTTTTCGTAAGAAAAAACGTTGGTTAGTGATATTAATTTTCAGTATTTTCAAAACTAATACCTCTGGTGTCCTGGACTCTGACTTTGTCTTGTCATATTGTCGAGGATCGCTCTCCTTGTTGAGGCCTGTATTTGTGGTAAAAGATCAATGATAAAGTGGTGCCTCGAGGAAGAAAAATTTCAGCTACAATGCACGAGGTTTTTTGGTTCATTTTTTTGCATCTAACAACCGATGATAAGAGATACTATAAGTACAGCCTATTTATCAATGTTTCATAGAAGAAATATTGAATTCTACCATATAAAACTTCTTTGTAGACGGTGCAATCAATCTGACTATTGACTTAGTTGTCCTACTTATTGGTACAGCAAACTATAAAGATAATGCTGCAAGACTTTAGCAATAAATTAATAACAACCGATGCTAAAGAGTACATCAGATGCATAAATGGTTTCAGACAGACTATCAACCCATGGCTTCGACTGTTGTCCTGCAAAGCCGTGCTAATCAATAAGTGCTATCCTCAACAAATCGATCGAGGTGATTGAAAGAAACGCTGTTAGTACCAATTCTCAAGTTTATGTTTCCTAAATGTTTCTACACGTGTGTAATTCAAGGAGTAAATTATACACTAATAAAAGTGACGAAGTAAAATCATTCAAAATTCAATACCTTGTTCTGGCGGCACAATCATAATTAAACTCTATTCTCTCCTTTTTCTCTTCCTCAAAAGTTCAGTATGATTTCGTTGTGTTTTAGCAGCTCTTGATTTATAATCTAAATTTATATGCTGACAGTAAAACTGAATAGCAGCCCCGGAACTCTCCTTATAATTAAATAATGTTTCAGATCGATGGCAGATTAAATGTACAATATCTATATCTATCACACAATCGTATTAACTTCTTCTTGAGAATCTTCTAGGAATTTTTTTACGTTTTTAAACGTTAGCCGAAGATTACTTTTGATACGCCATTAGTCAATTTCTACGCATGCGCGAATTGCCGTGACGTCATCATACTTTAGCCATCTAGTGGATTATTCATGATCGACAAGTTTATTTCTTCTATAATTTAACAAAGTATAGACGATCAAATTATTTACAATATAACATTGAAAATTTTTTAATCCGCATAAAAATGAGGTATGTTCATTCCTGAACTTCATTAACAAAAATGCAAAACAATATACACTCAATAAAGAAATTGTAATAAGTTCACAAATATCTCAAAGAAACCCGTATCTTCAATCAGTAACGTGTGTGAGTGTGATTATTTTATGAATGAAATAGTTATAAATACATGATAATGATAGAGATAGAAAAGGTTAGGTGTGCTATAAACAAAAGGTTGTTTGGCAGTACAACTTGCAAAAAACAAAAGTTATATGGGTATATTATTATTATAAGGCGCAAACAAAATATTTAAAGGGAGATTCAAGCACTATTTTAAATCAACGCCAAAACAAAAAAACAAAATACATATTAATGAGATAAGGAAAAACCCAATCAGATAAACTGTTTCTCCCTGTTGTGATTGTAGACATAACAAAAAGGAAAAATTTCAAGCTTTAACTGCAGATGACAAAATGAAACGCTTCAAAAAGTCAGGATCGTCAAGTTTTTTAGATACACAACGCAAAACTGATAATTTACAAACAGTAATTGTTTTTCACGACCCTGATAAAGATAATTTCCTGTGAGGAAAAAGGCAACCATCACCTCCCTGAGACTTTCCTGATTCCTCGATTGTACATTTATACGGATAAGCTATTGATAAAAAAATATATCTATATGAAAGAATGCTTATATGCTGTAGGATTAAGGAGAGACTCGTATATCTCTTATAAACAAATAATAGACTCAAAAATTATACATCTTCTAAAGTATAAATTTACCTTCAGAATAAAATCCTGATGGTAAATTAATCTTTTTAAATAATAGCAAAAAATTGCATCGGTTAAGCAAAATGTCCAACCATGTGTTATAAAAAATACAGCATATATCGCAGCTTACATATAAATACTTTGCCATATTAAACATGCAAATTATACATATGTATACACAAGTATACAAATATTTAGTTATTTATATACATATCAATAAATGTATACGTATATAAATATATTAAACAACACAGCTTTACGTTAATAATACATCATCCTTATTAATATTTTATGTATAGATTAAGTACTTATGATAATAAAGGACACACATAAACAGACCAGCTGTTCCGTGCGACGCTCGCGTTTTGTTTTCAAGCATATCAACGAATTCTGTTTCTCAATATAATATGAATACCAAAAAAAAGAATTTTTTTGAGGTAGCAGTACCCTTGTCACCTCTGCAAGGCAATACTTTATCAGTCTTTTATATTTTGCAAGCAAGCTGCTGCGGTGGACGAGGAGGATGATAGATTTCAGACCGTTGAATATAATTATCACATGAGGTTTCTATTTGTTTGCATTTGCAATGCTGTTGCGAATGCATGTTACAAAGCGTCTCTGCACTGGAAGACTGAGAAGAGGTGTGTCCTAGAGTGTCACTTCCTTCGTTATCTTCGTTCTTTTCTGAGCTATGGAGCGTCTAAAAGAATGCACAAAAAAACAAATATAAGCATACTCTCCCCTTTAAAGCGGTTAGACAGAAAAAAATAGCGATATTTATGCTTACCAAATTACTTTCATGGCATCCGGAATCTGAATGTGTAGCTACACTTTGACCACTTCGCACAGAACCGGAACAGCTTATCTGATGCATTCTACCTCGGAATTCACCCGTCACGTCACTGATACCCTATAAAAGTTCATTGGAAAAAAGTTATTTTTGGACAGAAAATCAATTTTTATCGACAAACTTACTTTAGTATCAATGAAGCCATCTAAGTCGGGTCGTCGTTTAATAACCTCTTCGACGTGCGATTCACTGCAAACTTCCCCATTCAAAACTACTTGTCGAATGTCTGTGAAGAGAGGCTGTCTTTCCTGTATTTGCACATTGACCGGGGTTCCAACATTCGCTTTATTGGTTGTTGGTCTTTCTGTATTCCGATTCCTTCTAAGATACATCATCTTCCGCACGTTTTTGAAACAAACAAACAATAATATGGTTAGCAGGAATACGCTAACGCCGCTTATTCCTATCCAAAAATATTTCTTTTTATCGTTATTGGTATATGTAGATATAGATGTTGTTTCATGGCGAGGGTTTATAATTGTTGATGAATTGAAATAAATCATTCGCTCTAAACTAAAATCACTTTTTCGTTTAGAATCTATTTCGGCTTGAACTTGAAAAGTAATCCTCTCGCTCTTTACTGTTTTACACGATTGACAAGACGATGAAATCTCATAGTCATATTTCGTGAAATTTTTAAGAATTACACGATTTTTCTGTAAAGGAATACCATACTCTATATAATTCTTCATAGCAAACTTTAAAACGAATTGCTGTATAGATCCAACCCAAGATTTCGATTCCTCCCAACTAACGTGTATGCAACATTTTTCATCAGATTTTCTAACAATCGATGCGTCTAAATTAAACGGCATAGGTGGTGGTTGATGATTTGTAGGATTAGAATAGAAATAGATCTCTCTCTTGAAAGCCATAATGCTTTCATAGTACACTATATCAACTTCATACTCGGAATCCAATACTAGGTCAGTTACTTTGAAAACTGTTGCAGTTCTAAATATCGGAAGAGTTAGTTATTAGAAAAAATAAAAAATCGAGTTTTTATTTTAATAGACTTACATGTTCAAATAAGATTTATTCGCATCGGGATAGTGTACTCCACTCTTCGATGAAAGATGCTTTAAGAAAATATCGACATAACTGTGTTCGTTTCCGAGGTGAAAAAGAGCGCATGTAACATTAACCGATTCTATCCTCATTGAAGGGAAATTCAATTTCTTAGGAGAGTCCAATTGCTTCAAAGTTCTAATTGTTCTAAAATTTTCCTCTGAGTGTGGAGCCTCTCCCGCTTCAGTTTTTGGCACAATTAAAAACTTGTATTCAGTATTTGGGGAAAGTCCTTTGATTTCTCCTTCAAATTTTCCATTCTTAATAGATTTTCGCTTATTTCCGACTTTGATAATATAACTTAGTATCCTTCCACCGCATTTTGGACCTAGTAAACGATCAAATCGAAATTTTAACGATGTAGAAGAAATAGCCAATTTATAATTTGGAAAGGCGCTTGGTCTCAAAGCCTTTGTTTTAATATTAACTGGTGTACGAGGACCACACCCTCGTTTACTATAAGGGACAATTTGAATAGAGTAGTTGGTGTCCGGTAGAAGTTTAGTTACATTAGCAGTTCGCCAATTCGGATTTTTAGATGTTGGTTTCATATCAAAGACTTCTTCTCCATCTTTCTTACACGCTTGCCAATCTTCTTTTGAATACCAATCAGGCTTTTTTCCAGTCGAATTTATACAAGTGAATTGCACATTAACGACT
The DNA here is from genome assembly GCA_904063045.1 of Dimorphilus gyrociliatus. Lineage (NCBI taxonomy): Eukaryota > Metazoa > Annelida > Polychaeta > Dinophilidae > Dimorphilus > Dimorphilus gyrociliatus. The sequence goes on along the minus strand of CAJFCJ010000002.1, from coordinate 1,850,845 downwards.
ATAACTTCATCTTGGCTTCGAAATCCTCCTAATTTTTTTCTAGTTATATTGAGCAGAATTGAAGCTGGCATGGTTTTCACTACAGTTATATTATCCACATCTGGTGATGTTTCGGGAATGTGAAATTGACTTGATTGGGAATATTCATTTACATAACTAGATACAAGACATTGGTAATATCCTGATAATTCTGTAAATTCTGCTGATATCTTCAAAACAGAGAATCTTGCATATTTGGGTAAACTTTCAACAAACTCAATTGTTTTTTCGAGAATTTCATGCCTCATCGTAACGTTTAATTTAGTTTTCCCTCCTTTGTATTCCCTTATGGCAGCAAGAAGTTCTTCTTTATTTCCTGTAGTAACTGCAAAAACTTTCTTATTGTACTTTCTCTGGTACTCTTCCGCTACATCACTAATGCTGGTACCATTGACAAACCATCTAGCAAACGGATACTTGCTCTGTTTATAGGCATTATAAACACAGCCAGTCACAAAGGGCATAGTACACTTCAACCCTTTCATGCCATGCACGCGTTTAATCGGAGGAGTGTAAATAACAGAGTCAACGTAACGTAAAGAAAGCTGAGCTCTAAATGACTGTTTGCCTCGAGAACTCTCCAAATGACAAGTATAATTTCCAATATTCTTAATATCACTCTTAGGAATAACAATGCTTTGTCTTCCAACGATGTAAGATTTGTTAACAGGTTTGATGATTCCATCTTTCCCTTTTAAAAAAGTGAAGGTTATATATTTGGCTAAAAAGAGTTTGTTAGTCCTAATTTACCTGTAAATGTCCATGTGATTCTTGAATCGTAAGAGGTAAAGCACTCCAAAACACCTAACAGTGATTCGAATAGTAAAAGATTAACAGGTTTATGGATCAAGCTATTCGGGCTGTTGTTGTCAATGAGAACAGTAGCTACTTCTTTTTTATCAAATCCCCAAGGGTTTTCAACAGCACATGAATATGCTCCTTCATCTTCTTCTCTCAGATCATATAAATATAATGTACCATAGACACCTAGCCATGCCACATATTCGTGCTCAGTATCTATTTCTCCTCGGTGGGACACTGGTAAGGAAACAATTCGATACCCATCCACCTCCAATTCTTCCTCGTCCTTAAACCACTTTATTGAGACTTTTGGAATTACATGAGAATTCAGTCTGCACTCAATTCTTGCGTTAGAACCCTTTGGTTGCGTTACATTTACGTAATTATTTGAAAGCCCAGGCAACACTGCAAAAAGAGTAAACAATATATTGCGTAATCGTTAACGTCTGATGCAACTATCTGGCACTTGTCCATCAGCGCTCCGAGAAACCGACGGTTAACGGTAGCCAGATCGCGAACTATTTTTAATCGTTTATGCAACTAGGTCAGGTCATCAACATAAAAAACAAGAAAGAAATTCGACATAATAATCGCTATTAATCTAAATAATCTATGTAAGTCGATCATATCATTTGTAAATTTAAAAGAGGTCATATGTTTTCGACAATAAAGTCGTATTTAATCCAACTAAATCAGGTGAAAGAATAATAATAATAAGAATAGTACTTTCACAGGGTGGGAGGTCGCTGCGGTGGCCACACATACAAACACGAAGGGAATAAATACGACCTTGACATTTTTATCAACAATAAGCCGTTAATCTTTCAGCTCGTCCCCGTAAAAAGACTGTCTATACAGCAGTTATAAACTCGATACTCAAATAAATGTACAGATATATACAGTACAAATGATAAAATATCTATAGAAACTATATAAATAGAAAAACACACACATATATATATATCTACTGGATACGCCGAGTAATAGATGTCTTATATACAACAATTAGGATTAAAAATTACTAACCGGCCTTTAATGGCATCATAGCTGAACTAAATATTTTGCCGAATTCATCGTCAATTAAGCATCTGTATGTAACGTCTCCTTCTACAGGTACTCTCAAAACAAATTCGTAGACGTTCGATTGACTCTCTTCCTTGACGAGGCGTCTAGGAGGTCCATCAATCGTTAAGTTTGTTAATTTTTGCGTTTCTGTTCCTGATTGTTTGAATACTTCGTGTTTATGAAAATTTCCTGTATCATCAAAACTCGATTTGTACCGAAGCCACTTTAATGTGAAATCGTGATAGACATTATTCCCATTTAAAGGACTTCGTTTTGGAGCCGAAACATAGCATTTTAGTTCTATTGTTGTGTTTGGTAAGCCATACACAGATCTTTGGAAGCGGTCATCATAGATGAAATGAAGAGTATTACTCAATATATATGAGTCAAAACCTTCCCTGAGAAAATCTGATTTATCCTTGTTGTTGAGGTGGTTTGAAAATTCTGTTTGACGAACATTTGTTTAATATCGATTAGAAAAACAAAATATATCTATGGAATCTGTTGCAGATTATTTTATCAGAAACAAGTTACATAAATATTAATAAAAATAAAGCAATTGTTTACTTGATGAGGATAACAAAAAGATTTAACTCAGGGTTTTTTTAAGTCGTTTTTTAAACGATTTATTTTGGAAATCAGCTGAAGAGTCCGAATATTGTTACGATATGTATTTTGTGCTTGTTACGTCATAAAAATTTCAAATCTTACACTTGGACACCTATCATGTTTATTCTGGATGAAAATAACCTAACTCAGCGTGAAAAATGCGCAAATCGTCAGATGTTTTTATGACTGCTGAGTGCGTGTTGCCGCCATGTTGTTGTAAATACGGGGCTAAGCGAATTCCAAACTTTTAACCACTTTTAATCAGTAAAATAACTTACCATAAGCATTAGAACGTACACACAGTCGTGAGATAGTCAACCAAACGACGAGGTAGAGCAATCGCGAAGCCATTTGTAGAGAAACATGAATAAATCCTTGCTCTCACAGCCTTCACTTTTCGTTCGCGCGTAGTAATATATCACCGTAATGAATGAGGACCGCTTTACTCAGTTATAAAAAACAAAGTAGTCCGAAAAATCTTAAATCTTAATTCGATACGTGCAAGAGCGTATATTGTACTTTAACCACTTAATATTAACTTCTAGGTAAATTCACTTGTAATCTCTAGCTAATACGAGATATGACTCAATTCAAAACTGAGTACAAATTTGGCCTAGAATAGATTAATTGATATCAACCTCAAAGCGACATAATCTAAAACAAAAAGTGTATTCTATTTGTTAAGACCTACAGACCAGTGAATAATAAACACAAATAATCGACATAAAGAGTTACTCATCCTCTACTCGTTTTACATTTTCCAGATAATATAAATTTTCATCGGTGCATCAATTACAAAGGTGTTGCGACAAACGAAACGAGTATTTGGTGTTAACATGAAAACTTATAGTCTTCAAATGTAAAGTCCATAAATCCGTAAAGATGTTTTTTCCATTTTCATAGAGGAAAAATAAATCTAGATATCAATACACATACGAGAACAAATATTTGGTGAATTAAAAAAGGAACATAAATGTAATATAAATTTCAAGCATTTTACAGAAATAGATATGATATCATGGATAGCTTCCAGAATTTTCAAAACAAACAACTTTAAATAATGTCATACATCCCAATGAAATACCTTAACCTGGTACTAAAATATTTTGTAACCGGAAGAAACTTTAAGTTTATAACATTTTTCTAAGGCACTTTTTTTGTTGCGGCCTTGAAATACTCTGAAAAGCAAAAAAATACCAAAATACAATGATATAATAAAAGCTCATTATTTTCTTAAAAACCTGTTTTAAACAGTTGCTTCCTTAACAGACTCTGAAATGACGGTTGTTGTTTCCTTTTTGAAAGTATTTTGTTCCTTAACAATTTCCTCACTAAAAAAAAAATTGTTTTTTAGTTTCATATAATAAAAAATGTTTTTCAAGGAAATTAATTTTAGCAGAAGTAAAGAATTGTTGAAAAAAAACCACTAAGAAAAAAAACAATAATAAACAAAACTGCCTCTAAGACTATACTAAGTGAGTAGACTCCAAATATCTGTCGTTGCCAAAACACAGGAGTTTAGAACAAACTGTCACAACACTTAAAAAGGATAAAATATCTAAGACAAGCATTAAGGGGAATTGCAAAAAAGGCCTTTAATTCGAAGCTAAAACATTCCATTTTGAAAACACTCGCTGTCTAATCCTTTACCTCACATGTACTTTAACGCTATCAATAGTTATGTCTTCCATTCCAGTACTGATTGCAGAGTCATTAACTGTACTACCCGACAATACGCTGTCATTCTTTTCAATGCTTTGAACATCAAGTTTCAGTTTGTCAATATCCTCCACCTGTTTTTCTTTTTCCGGTGACTCAGGTGTTTCAGGCTTTTCAGGTTTTACAGGTGACTCTTCTTCATGCTCAACACCGTTTTGATTAGATTCTTCATGTCTAATTTAAAAAAGTTGATACGAAAGATGTTAAAACGAACTATACTCCCAACAAGCCACTGTTTCGTTTAAATATTTTACGCTTGCTCTTAAATCTCTGAAATGCTTATCTCTTTATCAACAAAATATTTATTTGTACAGCTTATTTATCAAATCAAAGGTCTAACCGTTAAACAACTCTTATTTACATTAAAAAATAGATTAAATTTGCATTTAATTTTACTATGATAAGCATTTTTTACTCGGTTTGAATTTATCTCGCGCTAGACTGACTTTTTCAATAAAAAAGAATAATTACCCATTAGTCATTGGAGTAGAGCTATCAATTTGCGGTCTGATACCATCTTGTAATTGTAGTGTTGACATTGACTTGTGAGGGTATCTAGCTGATAGAGAAAATCTTAGGAATTCTGATGGAGAGTTCAAGAAAAACCCGTGTCCAATAGCAGAGAATGTGCATGAAGCAATTCCGCTAAAAAAAATAACAAAGGAATATTTATTACAGGCTAAACCTTATTCGGGGATTACTAACGCAACATTTTCTTTTTTGACCGCATCAGCTTTTAGCTGTCTTTTCAAGTGAGGAATTGTAAATACTTGAACGTCACCTTGGTTTGTGAGACAGACCAGCTCAGTTTCCTTGTAATGTTCATCTGCAAATTATAAATTAAGACAATAGGAATATCCATAGAAATTGTATTCGAAATTACCACTGCGGCTCTTAAAGTCAACAAATCCAACTTTTCTGATTTTAGAACCTTCATTGGCTGTCAGTTTGAACTTTTTGTGTCCTTTGAGATGTGGTAATGTAAATATTTTAAATTGTTCTTCACTTGCTACAACTAACGAGTGGTCACCAGTCATATCAGGCTCTTTGTATATACCACGCTTAACTTCACCTTCACAGGGTAATGGTGAAGCGGTTTTGTCAATTACTATGAGAGCCAAGACGGGAGCTTTATGCTGTAGTTGTATTTCTTTGACTGAAAAATAATTTTGTTAAAAAATTTTAAAAAATTATATTTCTCTTACAAACCTAATGTCATGTCAAGATCTTGTTCTTCTCTTTTCTCTTTTTCTGGCATAGTGATTCTATAAGCATATATTGTTCCTCCATTTGTTCCAACCCACATTGTTGGAGCATGTTCACTGGCTATAAATCGGAAAGATCACATATAAAACAAATATTTATATTTGGCTGTTCAAAACATACAGTGTATTAAGAAAGTTCTTGCAAAATAGATACTGCGAACCATGGAATTCAAAGTATCTTCATCCTTTCTAGCTTCAACAGACCGTTCAATACTCTTAACACGCTCTGGTGAATCTGATGGATTGTTTTCTCCACTTCCAGTTGATCTAGATGTAGATAAAGTTATTTATATATTAAATTGTTTTTTTATTCTCTTACTGGGGGTCTCTTCTTTCGTCATGGGCTTTTTTCTTACTTTTCTTTTCCGATCTTCTACGTCTTAAACGCCTGAAACTTTCTCTTAATGATTTCTTAAAAGATTTCCTTCTGCTTGTGACACCTTCACTGCTCATTTCTAAGTCTACATACATACAATAAGAGTTAGAAGGGAATTTGGATTATAAAAAGAATATTACCAGCTGGACTTAATGTTGTCTTTGAAGCTAAAACTTTTTTGTTGATGTAATCAAATGCGCAAAAACCATGAGCTGTTCCAGCTCCAACACTTTTTGAAAAAATAAAAAAAAAATTAACAACAGCTTTGTTAAAAATTTTTTTACTCACATTCCCCAGTCAGCTTGAAGAGCAAGGGATGTACAAGCTGCTGGCGGAAATATTTGTACAACACTTTTGACTTGAAAACCTGGTCCTTCGACGAGATCTCTTTTCATTGTGAGAGCTTCATGTCCTTTCCATACGAATGTATCTCCTTCCGAAACGATATGTATTTCATTAATTGTGACCTTCAATTAGTTAAAAATGTCTTTAGAATATTTCATAGAAAACATAGAAAATATTACAGTTTGTGAAATTTCTTCTGAATTAAGTTTTAGGACAAATATTTGGCCAGCAGTTAAACCAAGCGAAAGCATTTCCTCATGTACATCCAAGGCTAACTTTTGAATACTTAATCTTGGATCGTCAGAATAGGGGTCAAATAGTCCAGTTTTACGGAATTTCGGCCATTCCTCCTCTATCTGATTGTTATCATGAACTACTCCGAAGTTAATGTCGAAAAGTTGATGAGTTGATAATCTTAACAAGAACGAATTTAATAATATTCCAATGTATTTAAATAAGTAAATAGCCTTACTTGTAAAGCAACTTTAGAGTTGAAGAGGAAGTATCCCAAAATCGAACTGAGCCGTCTTCGTGACCAGTCAAGAGAAGACTCTTGTCGCTTAAATCATTAGTTTGGCTTACGCCACCAGTAACGGGCCAGGTCTGTACAATAATCAGTTGTTCGAATAAAAAACTTTTGTTATAAAAACACAAACCCTTTGACTATATCCAGTAAAGCAAGTTTCCCCCAGTTGGGCAATTTTTTCCATAAAATCATGAGGCACGTAATCAGTATGTGTTATTGAAGTAATCGCAGAACAATGCATTGAGTTCAAATACGGCAATCGAAACTCGGGCCAGTTTTCACTTAGTAAATCGACAGCAACCAACTCTTCTTCAGCTAGAATAATTAATGTATCTGGCTCTCCTTCTGAAAACAAGTATATTGATTACCAGGAAATTTAAAATTTTCTCAGAATTACTACCTGTATTGTAAATCAATTCAAAATCAATCACTTTTGAGGTTAGATCCAATGTAATTGTTTCTACTCCTCTCTGGATGGTTACAGCATTTCTGTCACCATAACTTGCTCTAGGTAATCCACCATTAAATATCAATAGGCAGTCTTTGCTACAATAAATCGTTTAAATGTTTACTTAAAACCGAAAGGTAATATTTAATGTTTATTACTCGGATCCTTCAGTTCTTATTATGTTCAAAATTCCTTTACACGGGAATGGTCCTATTTTAAAAACATATTAATGAGATAGTTGTTGGATTGTCAGTGTTTTTATAAACTTACCGAAAACGCCTTCCTTATCTTTTAGGGGTGTATTATTCTCTATAGTCCATGTTGAATAGGATCCATCTGAATGACCGGTTATAAAATTTTCCCCTTTTGGTAGCCATTGCATACAACCCAATTCCTAAGAATAAAAATCTTTTAATAAAACACACGTCCACCAAACTAATCTTTTCAACGCACCTTTTCAGCATTATAAGTAATAATTGGTGTTGAATTCTCAAGATCGTAGAGCACAACCAAACCTCTCTCATATCCAATTAAAAGCTATATATTTTTATATTTATAAGTTTTATAAATATTATTAATCAAATAAAGTTGTCCACTTACATTTTTGTCATTTCCTGGTTGTATTTTTAAGGATTCTATATAACCAGGGGCAACTTTAAATTCTTCAGATTTGCTAAATTCAAGTAAAGTAAATAAAGACTATTAATATTTGTTAAACCAAGCTTCTATTGCATTTACTTTTTTGTAATATTTGTTTGTTCTATTATGTATTTAACTTCAAAGTTTATTCTGTTCAAAACATAGACGTTTCCTGCACTAGATCCTAAAAAGATTTCGTTTTTACTTTTAGGAACTTCCATGCAAGTAAATAGTTTATCCAACCTACAAAAAACATATCATTTAGGTATGAAAGTGTTTTACTACAGTATACTAACTCATCATCAGATTCAAAACTTTGTTTTAAATCAACAGTTGATAATTCTAAATTTATTTCCATCATGTGCAACTTGTTATCTTCGGTTCGAACAAGCAGGCGGGCCTGGAGAGCCATATGGATATAATTCATTTGTCAATTTTAAATTTACAGATGTTTAAAAATTTTTTTTAAAAAAACAAGGAATAGATCCTTTACCTCATCTTCCAAAAACATGACATCAACAACGTTAAAATCTTCGATATACTCTGATGTAAATTCGACTCCGGTATTTCCATAACTTAAGTAAATGAATTAAGGAATTTCGCTTTACAGGTATAATAATAGTACTAATACTAGCAAGCAGCTCGAACAGAAAGATTTGAAACAATAGAAAGTTATTTGTTCTAATTATGAATTCTTATATTGCGCAATTTCAGTTAACATATCTACTACTTATCAATGTGAGAAAAACAAATGATAAATGTAAGCAAAAAAAGGTCATTTGAATTACATTTTGTAATTGAAAGTTACTGTATCGAAAGCTTAGTGTCAAATTACTTGTGGTCAGAGTTTTGTTGACCTAAAGTCTTTTATAATATAGCCCATCGAAAAAACCACTAATAACTATCATAAAAAGAATAAAAATACAAGGTCTAGTTTATAAGCTTTGATATGATGACGGCCTAATCATCAGCGGATAACTGACCTCTCCCAGACATAAACCTGATCGTTTATCTAATAAAACTCAAACGAATAAAAAAAGATACATTCTTATCGGATGTCCACTCCTTGTTCCAATAGCTAAAAGTTTTAAATTAGGATCGTATGCAAGAGCACTCGGCTTTGATGGGAAGCCATGAAACAAGCACTGAAAAGACATAATGTTTATGGATTTGTTTTATCGATCAAGAAAATCGAATACAAACTTGAACATATTCAAACAGCTCTTTCTGCAAGTTTTGTCTAGCCTCACTCTCCTTGTGGTCAGATTTACGTCCAAAACGCTTCTTTAGTTTAAACATTCTTCCAATCTTTTAATTTGAAAAACACCTGAAAGTAAATAATTGCAGGTGAGCCAATCAGACAAGAAACGACAAGTCAAACATTAGGCTTTTGCAAATGTCAGAGTGCAAAGTCTTAATGATATTGATAACGGGAAAAAAGATGATCAATAGACAGGTACGCGCACCGTTACTCTACACACAGGTATGAATAACATAGCCTTTTGCATCAATGCGCACGCATGAGCAAAATAATTTCGATTTTATAAAGCTAACTTAATTCTTACCTCAAAATGCAAAGTCCGAATGCTCAGAAGAAATTCACTTTAATTTTTAAACTCCACACAGATAAAAGCTCGTTACTAGAACAGCTAAAACTGTAAATATACAAAATCAACAACTCTTTTATCACCGGCAGGTAAACGTAGCGCATGCGCAGTGTGAAGCTTTACAGGTGTGCCTAAACACTGGATTGAATACGCGGCTGTATGACTCACAGTACTCTGAATCATTAGCTTTCTATCTCGGAAATATTGATGTTTTTCTATAGAAGCCTTAATAACATAATTTTCAACAACTAATACGCACAACTATGAATAAACGGAAAATCAAACAATCTAATTATCATTATACACCATACAAATGTTTCACAATTTACACATGTATTACGTAATAAACATCCCGCCATATATAAAGACAAAGAGACCAATTATCTAGTATTGATAGAATATTTCCATGTTCCAAAATATACTTACGTTCTTTTATCTATTTTTTTTGTTTTATGAGATATCAAACAAGATTGAACAATAGTTGCATTGAACTTTTAATAGCATTGAGGTTCTTGTGTCGCCATCTATGGATTTCAATTAATCAAATATATCAAAGTTTTCACACTAATAAGAATAAGCACTAATTTACTTGAAAAGATAAAACCTTAAGTCAATAAATGGCATTTTACTTTAATTGATTAGCATTGACGTGTGAAGTCTGTAATTTCAATACCAATTTTCACCCTACTTAACAAAGCATCGAAAATGAGATAAAAAAAAAAACCTCCCTATGTCTCTCTCTCTCTCTCTATCCCCCCTCTTTTATTCTTTCTCACTATTATGTAATATTACGTAATTATTAAAGGTCAAAATAGTTCCTCTATTACAAGCAGACCTCTTTGTAAGCGGTTCAAACTACCCTCCACCCATTATATAATAAACGATAACCTACCATTGATTTTTTTGTTAACCTTTTGTATAATTTAGGAAATTTTTACAGCTAAAAAGTTTGTTCAATCGATATTGAACTTGAATACTTACATTAAAGTTCTACGAAAGAATTGATTATACAACATATATATATATATATATATAGTATATACCTTTCTTATGCGTATTAACAATACAATTACAACAGCTATTCTTCAATGGCTAAAATATTTTACTTTCTATTTACTTTATAAATAATAAAATATCAACAAATAGTGTAAAGGAAATAAAAGTTATAAATCATAGAAAATATAAGGTTAAAAAGATTATTTAACATTGATTATGGAAGATCAAGTTCTCTATCATTGCTATTTTTTTGTCATCTTTAGCTAATTAGTTGACACGTGCTGCGTCAACCATATCAGTTGATATCATACAATAATACAAATAGAAGATGATAACGTACAGTATTTAAATAAAGTAAACAATCGCAAAAGTTTGAATTTAATTACTTGTACATGCTTTAAATAGAGATTTCTTTTATTTTTTAGTTAGTGAGACAGTCCATATGCTAAACAGAAGATTAGGAAAGATTAAAACAATTGCAATCGCCAATTCAAAATCCTGAGTTCATTAGAGTTATCATATATGCAAAATATAAAATAATGGCTTAGGTATCTTATCAATTTTATTTTTGATTTAATACTTAATCCTAATTGGTTAATCTCTTACGTGAAAACTACACATAATAGATAAACAGCCTAAAACTTCACCTAAACCTTTCTAATAATAAACTAATGAATATTGATATAAGCTGATTTAATCAACTAAAGTGATGAATATAAAGCAGGATTTTCATTGCATTTAATCCATCTTCTTCTAATCTTCGACAGGAAAGAATGCTTAATTCGAGAAAGGACACTACTTTATTCGGTACACCAACACCAGGAATAACTGATTTAATTCCTGGTGCACCAAGTATAGAAATTTTAAATAGCGTAAGCAAAATAGTAATGGAAGCTACTGAAAAATTATTAATAAGCGAATATGGTCTTGGAGGGGATAATAGTTCTCTTCAATACGGACCGAGGCTAGGATCACCAATATTTCATAAGAGTTTGGCCGATTTTCTATCTAAACTATATGGTGAAAAAGTAGATAATAACCATATACTTCCTACATCTGGAGCGACGCATGGACTACAATTAACAGCTTCTCTATTTTTTGATTCGAATAATGTTGTATTCGTAGAAGATCCTACTCATTTCTTGGCGATGAAAATCTTACGAGAAGATATTGGAATGAAAGTAGTACCAGTGAACTGTGACGATGAAGGTATGATTATAAAAGATCTGCAAGAAAAGTTAGAAGATATGGGAAAATATATAAAATGCTCGGGAAAGTCGGATTTTAAAGGAATGGTTTATTTAATACCAACTTTTCATAATCCTACAAGTCGTACCATGTCAGAAACCAGGTAATAGTCATTTTTAAAACCTAAATTGTTCAATTAATAGATCAAACTTCAAACAATTCACAAAACCTTTATTTTTTTTATCTACGATGTTCAAACAACTATAAAGCTTATAGAGCATTAAAGAGGTCATTGAAACCTATTATCTTAATACAACAATTATTCATTGAATTTTAATAAAGAATGTTCACCGAATCGGAAATATATATAATTATGCTTTCACTATTTCTTTCAGATGTAAATCTATGGTTGAATTAGCAAAAAGAGAAAATCTTTTACTCTTTTCTGACGATGTATACAATTTACTCCACTATGATCATACCGCAAAAAAACCTCCCTCTCGCCTATTTACTTATGATAAAGATGGAAACAACGTTATTTCTAATGGTACTTTTACAAAAATTCTTTGTCCCGGTCTAAGATTAGGATGGATTGAAACTTCAGAAAATCTACTTAAAAAATTCTACAATAGTGGAACTATATCGTCATCTGGATCGTCTAATCATTATATGTCTTGCGTAATAGCAATGGCAATAAAAATGGGTCTTGTATCGGAACATATAAATAAATTAAAGAAACAATATTCGCAAAGTTTAAATCAAATGTATTCAATATTTATTAAAGAGGCTCCCTTCGTAAAAATTCATAAACCAAAAGGAGGTTATTTCTTCTGGATAAGAATGCCAGATGATTTTGATGGATTTGAAATAGCAAAGAAATGTAGAGAGAATCATAAAGTCAACGTACTACCTGGATCAGTATTTTCAGCATCGGGAAATTTTAAAAATTATTTAAGAGTATCATATAGTCATTATTCAACTGAAATTCTATGTGAAGCAACAAAATCGCTTTGTAAAACATTGAATAATTCATTTAAACAACATAAAAAAACGTAATATCTCTTCCTACAGTACAAAACTGGTTATTTTACTGATTAAAATATTGTTTAAATAATAAAAAACCAGTTATTCATTAAATATACATCTATTTTAACTTTATATCAAGTTAAATAATCATAATTTTTATTGGTAAAGACTCATTTCAAACTGTAAATTCACTTTCATCATTTGAAATCGATCTTGATAAATTTTTATTAATAATATCTTTTCTGTTATTCAGTATAAATGCAAATAAACTGCTAGTAACTAATAATAAAGCTAGTCCTATGCAAAGATAAACAACTATTGTATTCTTTTTTGAAAATGATGATAATATGCTTTTTATTCGAGTGCTGTCTTTAATAATATCTTTTTTATATAGCACTTTGTCTAAATCCATTTCTGAACTAATATTATTTACTCCTAATAATTTCAATCTAATCTCTTCATTTTTTTTATCCCTTTTCTTCTCTTCAACATCTTCTTCAAGCAGGCGATCGTATTGTAATTGAGTTAACAAGAAATTTTTTCTTAACATTAATCTATCTTCCAGTTCTTTTGTGCTGTGTATAACTTTTTCATTGTCTATTGATTCTTTTAATGGCTTTAAGCCTATTTCTTCAGTTTTTCTATCATCTTTATTATCTTTATACATTTTTCCTTTATAAATATTTTCATAGAGCATCTTTTTCAATAATTTCTCTTTCTTTTCTTCAAATATTTTGGTACCTAGTTGATTTTTTCTTTCTAATAGCATCTCGTATTCAATTGATAAAGTTGATATTTCATTTGAAAGTTGAGTTCCTAGAGCTTGAATTTCCTAATGAAATTGATATAGTAGAATAAATAATTAAATTTAAATATTGTTACTTATACATTATTCAAATCCAATTCTGCTCTTTCTATCATTACCATGAATCTTCTGTTATTCATATCAACAATAATATTAACTACGTTTAATGCCATTTCAACCATTTGAGAAGCTGACGTGACTTTTTGAAATACTGGAGCTTCGCTGCTAATCAATTTATTTACTAGTCTACCAGTTCTCCTCTTTTTTCTACTAAGTATATATTCCTTGATATTTCCACTCCCAAACAGACCTGAAGCGCCATCTTCTGTTCTTAAGGTTAAAAAATATAATATTATCATTAAAACATTCATATTTATTGTTAAATATTGATTTTAATATTTAAATTAGCCTGATGATATAATAAAATTTATTTATTTATTTTATATTCTTTATGCAATTCATTAATTTAATACAAAAATAAGGAAAGAAGTATAAATGTTTTTTTTTGCAACTTTCATTAACAATTTCACAAGATTTTCAATTGAAAATTATAATTTAAAATAAAAAGTTTGCCCACGAGTTGCGTAAGATTAACAAAAAAAAACAAACAAATAAACAAACAATGGAGTAAAACTGAGATTACATATTCTCTTGACTTTAGAAAATTCTAATAATAAGCGCAAGCTTAACATAAATACAATATGGTCAAAAAAAAATACTTGTCATGAGTAACACATTCGTTGTATAAAGAGTTTGGAATGAAAAAACAAATTAAAGATATTAGTATAAAGAAACAGTAGAAAGAGTGCAGATTAATAATCTTTGAGTATGAATAAGCTAGGCTTTTTAATATATTATATAAAGATATTTGAGGTTAGACAGATGATGTTTGATCGTCGTCACTTAAACCTAGTGCCGAACAACTTCTCGGAGTCTGGTATTGCGGGCCTCCATTACTGGGGGGACTTTCGGACATACTCTGTCTAACAATTGGAGATCCCCCTTTATTTAAGTCAACTATGACATCGACTGTCTGCTTTTCACTTACTGAGGATCGTTCAGACATGAGTGACCTTGCCGCATCGGATGTTATTGCATTATTTGGAGTATCGGGGGAAGCTGATTCACTTCCTTGGGATGTTTCGAGACCATCATCCCTAATGGATATTAGCAAATCTACATGGGTTGGGTCACTGGAAGCTATTCCCAAAGATATTTCTTGATTTGAGGAGTCATCAGCCATTTGTTTAGGAGCTGTATCTTCTTCATCCTCTTGCACTATTCGAAACGATAGATCGTAAACTGGCCATACTTGGTTAAAACTTCTGATGATCTGTTGAACTTTTCCTTCTAGAGTGTACTGGTGTACAAACTCCTTATCTCTATCACGGGATCTTAAAACATATCTTATGATAAGAGGGATGAAGCCTGCCGCTAAAATTGCACAAAGATGCAACAAAGGAGGAATATCATATACCCTTCCAACACCCCATATTATAGATCCAATAAAGGCTAGAAATGTAAGCATATATAAGAGATGCCTTGTAGCTAGTACTAGACTTTGATATACTGGTCCTGGACATCCAGGCGCCTCAATTTGGCAAACGGATTCGAATAATTCTTTCGGAATTCTAGGTCGGTCCTATAGGATAACGACATTAGCTATATAAATGATAAAAAAACTCTTCTTTTACTTTATGATCGACAAATAGCACCATATTCAACATCTTCCAATGTAGTTTATCCTCTCGATATTCGATTGAGTCACATAATCTATCTTGTTCAACTACAAGCCTGGATGATTCAATTCTATCACTAGCATAATCTTCTCTTTGCAGCTGCAATTCCTGCATTTCAAAACGGATATTATTTTATTTAAAGGAATATTTATCTAAGCCTACATGTAAATGAGTTTCATGTAATTCCATTGGGGAGTAATATTTTACTGCCGTATTCATACCACTTTCACGAAGTTGAGCTGTTTCTCTCGTTGCTGCTTTAAGCTTTTCAGTTATCATTTTAAATAGAGCCTTATTTAAATTCATATATTTGTCGTATACGCTATTATAGCATCGGACAGTATACAGTAAGGCCTAAAAGGATAAATGTATAATTATTAGAATGTTAAATAGGCTTAACAAAGTGTGCAAACCCAAAAGAACAGGCAAATATATACTGCAGCTCTGCCCACGTTTAATACGATCCCAAAAACTGAGAATACGAATATTTCGATCAAAAAGCCAACGCATTCGGCAAACATGAGCTATAAAACAACGAATGTTTATAAATTGACAATCGAATAAATCTAATATTACCATAATGCAATACATAACTACGATACAGCATATCGCAACCGTAGTGCTAACAACTGTTGAAGTTAGAGATTTGGATCGTATTCCTCCTGGAATACCCGTATCATCATTTCTATTTTCTTGAGGACTTATATTATTTAGAAGCAAGGCTGATTCAAAGGAAGTTACACTCTCAGAAATAGAAGGTGACAATAGTCCTCTTTTATAGCTTCTACGAGGACTGGATAAGGGTTTAGTTCTGTAAATGTAAAGATATTAAATTTGAACATTAGTATCTAAGGTTTCTGTTTTACGAAAGGAAATATGACAAAAACCTTAAAAATTTTGGCCTTGTATGAATCAGGAATCTGCCAGTCATGTAGAATAGTGGTACACAGTAGACAAGTGTTATTATTATGCAAATAGGTAAAACAATAGGCCAGTATACACAACCGATGATTAATCCGCAGAATATACCAAACTTTTCGATTGGTAACAAAATGTGTGCTAAAATTAATCGGAAGCAGTGAATTCTTGAAATACAACGTAAATCCTGAACACTTCCTCGAGCAATATTGTCAAATTTGTCTGAATCACAGGCTCTGAAGAAGGCAAGTAGGAGTAATGAGATGCAATATATTACATAAAGCCCGACTAGAATAGGATGATTCGGTGTAAGATACTGAAGTACACTTCCTTCAAGAGCTTTCTTTAAATTAAGCTCTTTACGAACTCTATCACGTCTGTCTACTTCATCTTCCTCATATCTATAATAGATAACTACACGGAGAATGTATGGTGTAGATATTGCTGTAAGTAAAAGTAGACTACCAATAACTCTAGCAACATGACCCCATGATAAATACTGTCTACAACTCTGATTGCATTGAGACTTTGAGCCCAGCTTAAACCAAAGGAATCTAGGATACCATGATCCGAATATGCTTTCCTCACAGCATGTATAAAAAGGATGAACAAAACGATACTGACAACGAAATAGATTCTCATAGAAAGTGTGAAAAAGACCAACGGGTATAGACTGTTCCGACATAAGTCTCTTATGATCTACCAATAAATGCAATTTCTTAAAGGTAATCGGAACAACTCTATCAGGTGGCAAAGTTTTTAAAAGTTTACGAAATATATGAAATTGTTGTTTTTCTTCCATCTCATTTGGATCTGTTGACGAACTTCTGTCCTTCATTTTAACCCTTCTCAATAATATTGTTTTATAGAGACGCTCTGGTAATCTAAAATTTAATTAATAACGCGGCAGGTTCAATCTTAGTCTAATTATATTAAAAAAAATATACCGAATGATATAATCCGTTTTACGTATAGAATCACTATAGACCCACTGCTGAAGCATAAGAGGACCAAAGAAGAGTAAGGCAATCTGAAAATATAGTTCATGATGATCGGGGAGCCTATAATAATTGCACGCGTATTAGTCATACAGTATCGCCTGATCTAGTAGTAATTTCTCGTGGGAACATTAATTAGTTCGCAAGCAAAGTATTTAATAAGATTACTTAAAAAACAATGAATTGTCGTATTTTTAGCTTGTACCTTCACTGCGTAAAGCAATCGATTTATAATCAGAATCCAATTTTCAGCCTCCAATGTTCTACAGATTTCTTCCCGATCATGGATGGTTCTAGTGCAACATCTATAAAAAAACTTTCATTAACCGCTATAACTCAAAAGAAAATGCTATTAATATAATTGCAACAATTATATTAGCAATCGTTAAAGCTTTAAATCACTCACGAATATTCAAAGCTAGCGTAGCCACTCTCATTTTTTGCATATCGAAAACAAGCGGCATCTTCTTTAGAGTGCCATACGTCTTCAGTTATTTCGTACACTTTAAAATCATCCAAAATCAATTTTCGTATAAATGTTAACCTCTCTTCAACAGTATATGCCATTAGGCAATATTTGCTTGTCTCTTGTAAATCAATATTCATCTTATGTACGCCAAGGCGTAACAGAGACATCGACAATAGGCCGTAGTGAAAAGATAATGAAAGAAGAATTCTTCCATGCTTACTTAATACTCTAGACCATTTGGTCGATTCGTAAACATAGGTTAAGTTTGTTCCTTCGGTAGATAAAGGATTTCTGCATAGAAGAAGGGGTTAATATTGCGACTATTATCAATATTGCAATTTCAACTTCAATACTGACGTATAGTTTTTATAGTCTGGAAAATTAAAATCAAATTCCAATAAAACTGCATTTGCTTTCTTGAATTCCAAGATTTTGTCGTAAAGAGATAAGTCTAATGGATGAAGATGGCAATCAGCTTTCTTCTCTCTATATTTCGCGAATTTATCGACTTTCTTAACTTCTTTTTCCTACGTAATGAACAAAAAAAAACAATAGTGATTAGGTTCGTGTCGCAATATAATTAAGTACTTAATTAGATGAAACAACAGTGTTTTTGTTGCTAAATAGAACAAAAACTGTTCTTAATCATTAAGTATTTTCATTGATTCGATATTACCTTTCCTGCGGAAAACATATATTCTTCAACTTGTTTTCTAGCCACAGGATCCAGCTGATCATTCTCGTACCATAGCTTAATCAATTTGGTATTCTCTTGATTTTCCAAGAGATCCTGTATTCCATAAAGCTTTTCTTTTTTTTCAGCATAGCATAAACACAAGCTTAAACATATCAAAAGTGTAATATATTTCTTAAAATCCATCTCCCTTCTCCTTTTCAGTTCTTAGCAGTTATCTCTCTTTGTTCATCTGGATTACTGTTCCTCTAGGAACATTTCGCTCACTTCGGCCTAATATATATGTCGGGAACCAGACCTTAGCTAAATATCGACTGGTTCGAGTTCCCATCAACAAAAACAGTTTTCCGAACATCGTAAGTGATAAACGGGTGTGTAGTGTTTTACAAAAGTGAAGCCGCAAAAATGGTATAAGTACAATTTATAACTCTATTTTTATATTAATCATTTGACTATTAATGTTATAATAGCTATTTAATTAATAAAATACTACACTTACTTTACATAACCGATCAAACTACTAAATACTTCTTAATTTATTGTTGAGTTTTCTGCCTAGTCACCTTTTAAAATTGATAATATTTTTAGGGACAACAACAATCGGGAGGATCAGGCGGTGCTGGACGAGACAAGAAAGACGATAAAGTAGGATTATGTTATTCCAAAATAAATACTTTATGACTTATAAATTGTTTTTATTAGGACAAGAAGAAATATGAGCCTCCAATTCCAACCAGAGTTGGGAAGAAAAAAAAGAGATCGAGGGGCCCTGACGCAGTTAATAAGCTCCCTCAAGTTACACCATATGCTCGTTGTCGATTAAAATTGCTTAAATTGGAGCGTATCAAAGACTATTTATTGATGGAAGGAGAATTTATAAAAA
This sequence comes from Dimorphilus gyrociliatus, assembly GCA_904063045.1. NCBI lineage: Eukaryota > Metazoa > Annelida > Polychaeta > Dinophilidae > Dimorphilus > Dimorphilus gyrociliatus. Next base: position 1,831,690 of record CAJFCJ010000002.1, on the reverse strand, counting down.
ACCAAGAACGCCTTAAGCCACAAGAAGAAAAGGAAGAAGAAGAAAGGTCGAAAGTTGACGATTTAAGAGGTACACCAATGACCGTTGGAAATTTAGAAGAAATTATTGATGATAATCACGCAATTGTTTCAACAAGCGTTGGAAGCGAGCATTATGTTAGCATCTTGTCTTTTGTTGACAAAGATCAGCTAGAACCTGGATGTTCAGTTTTATTGAATCATAAAGTTCATGCTGTTGTTGGTGTTCTAGGCGACGACACTGATCCAATGGTAACTGTTATGAAATTAGAGAAGGCTCCTCAAGAAACCTACGCAGATATTGGAGGATTAGACAGTCAAATTCAAGAAATAAAAGAGTCTGTAGAACTTCCTCTTACTCATCCTGAATATTACGAGGAAATGGGAATAAAACCCCCAAAAGGAGTTATTCTTTATGGTGCTCCAGGAACCGGAAAAACCTTATTAGCAAAAGCTGTTGCTAATCAAACCTCAGCAACTTTCTTAAGAGTGGTCGGTTCAGAATTAATTCAAAAATATTTAGGTGATGGACCCAAATTGGTTCGAGAATTATTTCGTGTTGCTGAAGAGCATGCACCATCTATTGTTTTCATTGACGAAATTGATGCCGTAGGTACCAAACGTTATGAGTCTAATTCTGGCGGTGAACGTGAAATTCAAAGAACAATGTTGGAACTACTGAACCAGTTAGATGGCTTTGATTCACGAGGTGACGTTAAAGTCATTATGGCAACTAACCGTATAGAAACATTAGATCCAGCTTTAATTCGACCTGGTCGAATTGATCGTAAAATCGAATTTCCATTACCTGACGAAAAAACGAAACGTAGAATTTTTAATATTCACACCAACAAAATGACTTTAGCCGATGACGTCGACATCGACGAATATGTCTTGGCGAAGGATGACCTCTCAGGAGCCGATATAAAAGCTATCTGCACGGAAGCTGGCCTCCTAGCGCTTAGAGAAAGGAGAATGAAAGTTACCTCAGAGGACTTCAAAAAGAGTAAGGAAAATGTCTTGTATAGGAAAAATGAAGGAACTCCCGAAGGACTTTATCTATAATGTTCAAGGTTTACTGTATTCATCTTTAGTAAAATATCACTGTTTGCATATTTATTATGCAAATTTTTTCAAACATACATATATTTAGAGTTATATCTACTTTTATTCAGACAAATTTGTTTTAATACAAAAAACAAGATGGCAAATATCTACGATCTATAATATTTTAACAAGTCTTCATCAGTCGGTTTCAAAATACATTTATCATGAAGATTAACTACCCAGCCTGGTTGTAAATGGAAAAATATTTGTCTTGGATCTTTCCTTTTAAGTAACATATCTTTTTTGGGGTCTTTTTTCAAGTCGGGTAGTTCATATCCGTATTTCTGAGCTAATTTCGACCGTTCTTCAGCTATCTTTTCTGGGTCGGCTAAATAACCTCTATTCTCAGCACTTGTATAATATTTTACAACGTCGTTAGAAGGTAGCTTACAACGAGGAATAGGTTTTCCCTTCAAGAAATTTTCCTTAGGTGATACTATATAATTTAAGCATTCCATATCATAAAATCTCGTTGTTATGGTTCCTATTCGGAAAAACATGCAATGGATCATAAAAAGTTACGAGATACATAAAAAGAGAATACTCTTTATTACCTCCTAATCTTTCTATAGCAGCTATCACAGGTTCACTTGCCCACTGAATTTCCAAATTTACTTGAGCTTCGAATATATCAATACCCTAAAATTTAATTTCAATTTTAATTTATATCTACTTTTACGTCAACTTGAATTTATAAAAACCTCGTCGATTAAATGTAAGCCATAGTGATTGTGTCTTGGTTTAAATTGAAAGGTTTGGACCCTTAATAATGCAGACAAATCTATAGGTTCATCGGGATTTAACAACCCTAAATCGATCATTCTTTGCAGTTGCAAAAGAGAGAATGGCGGGTATTGTTTCCTTGCGCTAAAAGTCAATGTAAATGTTAGAAAACATCCAAAGGGGTTTTAGTTAAGTGACTTACTGGTAACCTTGATAGTAAGGTTCTTTAGGAATCACTATATGAAAAGGTGTCTGACCCCCCTCATGTCCAATGTATGGTAAACTTCCTCTCTGTTTTTGGCCTTTCTGACCCATGCCTCTCTTATATCCACCATGCTGACCTCGTCTATTTCTCCTCTGCAATAAACTCGTGTTACTTTGAGCGATAATGAGAGAATATTTGTTTAACATCAGTTTATTCACTAAGCAGAAAATGTTAAAAAACCCAACCGCAATAAATCTATTATACGAACCCTAGTAATTGTGAAGGGCGGAGGTTTTAAATTTCCTAATGATACTCTAGGATAAGTTTTAAGTAAGTCTAGGGCTTGTTTAATCCTGCCGGCCATCTTCTTTCGCCTTAAAAGCTATCCACAGTAGACAATATTTGGCGCGAAATTCAAATATGAACCTTCTATGAAAATGATGCATAAATTCTATACTATATAATATAATATTTTATTAGGTTCTTAAGTTAATTGTTATTAATTATTATAGGTAGCTGTTTAAGAGGAAAGCAAAGTAAGATAAAAATCTTTTCTTTTCTTTTTGACAATATAGATAGTGAAAAGATATTAGAAAATTGAAGAAAATATTATTTAAAAATATTGGACCTCACGAAAGATATACTTAAATATTCATTAAAATAGAGAACGTAAAAAATAGATTTTTACTAAAACTCTGTTAAGATCTCAAAAGCTTCTTTTTTTTGCAGAGGAGACAGAAAGCAACATGAATTTTAATATGGAATATGGTTAATATTCAATTTGAGTCGCGTTCTGTTTAGTAGCTTTTAAACAAATAGTCCCATTCTGTTCGCACTTAATATAGGCATTGTCAGCGTTGCGAATGTACATTTTGCTTTGAGAGGCAAATTCGAAAAAGAATGGATAAGGTTCAAGGCCATCGGCATTAATACTTTTATCCGCCGCAACAGTCCAGTATCTTCTTTCTTTTACGCCACCTGTTCATTTAATAATGACAATGAAATTTTATGTCAAGATAGGCGTGGCAGTATGTAAGTATGTACTGCTTTTCATTTTAATATATATATATATATATACCTTTAATAAAGTACTCTCCATTTTTACCACTCTCCAAGTGCAAGGTCTCGTGAGACGCTTTATTACATTCGATTCTCGAATTCATTTGCGTTTTACAACCCATAAAACCGAAATCGGTTCGAAAAATAATCATAGGCCTATTAATTATATTAAAAACGAATTTCTCCGTGTCTGTTATCTTCTCGGCGGAAGCTGATAGACTTCCAGTTCGCTTAGCTGAAACGTATTTATCATTCATACGACATTTTAAAGCAATAAAACCGTCGTGGAGATATTCAAAATCAAATAGATTCGCTTTCGTCACTTTGTCAGGACCTGTCGCCTCAATGCCGGCCGAAACTGCTGTCCATAACTGTCCATTGTGAGCCCTAAATTTCCAGCCTGACGATGATTTATCGTATTCAATTTGATGAGTCTCTTCTTCTTCAGTTCTATCTTGATTTGCCGAGAGAGACATGCCTAATAAAAATTTTCAAAACATTAAACGTTTAGTATTTACTTAGATCTAACTTTAGTAGTTGATTACATTACCCTGACGAATGGATACGTTCTTGCCATTCCAGTGGGTAAAATATCCTTGCGGGTGGCTTTGTTTTAGGACAAATAGCTCATCCTTACTGATAGTGGTATTTCTCGCTAACATTGTCCCTTTACCAACAGCCGTTAAAAATCTTCCTTCGTAATCTTTGAAAGCAAGACCAGAATAGCCTCCAGAACTGCGGACTTCTAATGCGAACATGGTATCTTTAGATAAAACTTCGACAAGAGAACCATCTCTGTGGAGATAATGCTCATCAGCTGACTTCAAAGCGTAATTTCCATCATGCCATTCAAAAGTTATTAGGCAATCGCTCCCCCATGGTATTGTTTCAATACAAAGGATAGATTCATTTTCTAATTTTGCAAATCTTTTACGATTAACATTCTTCAAATGTGCTTGTGGATGCAAAGCTAATTGTACACTCCACGACTCTCTCTCAGTTGCTTCTTTCTCTGTACAGGATAATTTATCCTCAGTTCCGCCAAAACATAAACCAGTTTGTTTGCTCTTAAATACCCATCGTCCATTAGCTTTTTCACAATACGTAACGCAGAATTGCTGTTCGACACCTTTCGTTTCCGTTGAACAACTAACAACGCCCTTCCTATCTGAACTTAAATACTTTCCGAGATGTGATTTTAAGTATACAACATTGTCTTCTTGTTCTAAAATCCACTTCTGCTTCTTTCGTAAAGTAGTTGCAGAAGCGTTTATCTTATAACCAAACTGTTCGGCTGTCAGGTAACGACCAGCTGCGTTCATCAAGCCTATACACCATTGCAGTTCTTCACTCGCCATTGCAGAAGTCTAATGCCGAAGTAGTGTATACGGAGCCACCTAGTGGTGCATCCTAATCCTAAAATAGCCCCAGCTCCCACAGTGCAAACTTTACACATGGTGTCCCACTTACAAAGAGATCCCCTACAGTAGAAACTGTTTTGAGATTAGTGTATCATTATCTGTCAAGACCCTAATCTTAAACGGCATATTTCAGAAATAAAGAAATTCTAACATGTTATCAATTTCTAATTGGTTTTATCTACTTCACTTTAAGTTTCAAAGAGGTAGAATATATTGTTTAGTCAAACTCCTAGGAATCTGAAGAAGAAATAAACAAAATTCACAAGGTTTTCTTGTAATTGTATTGTAACCATGTATTTAAAATCTTTAAACTTTAAAAGTAAAAATAGAGTTCTTTCACTACCATCCCGCAATATAAATGCACATTTAGTGAAGAAAGAAAATCTTGACTTTCATTTCGATGAGATTGTGTGAATTAGGCTTTTTGGGTGATAATTAGGGTGTTAATATAACAAATTTTTATTATAAAAAAAGAGTTCGCATGGTGAATGCGGAATCGTGTAAAAACGGTGGTTTTTTTTGTTTCTAGTCAAAGAAAGAATGATAAAAATTTTCCAAGTTATTTTAATACAAAATATCGTTACTTCCTCTGATTTAAGTACTCGAACTAAAGAGCGTAGTTTGTCTAATAGCATCGCTTTCCAACATCTTAATCTACCTTTTCATTATAATAAATTAAACTGAAACCTCAGTTGGGTGACTTGTTGACATTAATAACCTATACAAGGAAAGTCAAAAATCTCTTCGCGTTATATACTCTCTCTCACTGTTGGCTATAGATACAAATGTGTTTAAGATATATTTATGAATATGCAAATTTTAGTACTTTAATCGAAAGAAAAAAAATTAGAGTGCAGAAAAGGAGCACAACCACTACGGCTGGTCAATCCTGCATGGTCAGCGCTCCACCATTAACTTTTGTTGATTTTAAAACTCCATTTTCTTCAACCGTAACGGTTTCTTTTCCGTTCTCAATAATTCTATAGGAAAATTGTTTTAAAGACTTTTTTTTTAAAAAGTAACAGTAATTTACCTTTTCGTGACAATTTTTTTACCATTTACAATTTTGGTCGACGTTGACACGGAACGAAAGTTGCCTCCACCTCTCATACCGCCAGAACTAAAGGACGAACTAGTGAAGGAAGACATGCCACCTCCATCGGACGAAAAAAGGTTTGAAGAAAACGGACTGACATCTTGTCTACTCCTGGTATATCGTCAAAGGGGTGGTCAAATTTTTATTACTCCTAAACAAATACAATAAATTGTATACTTACTGTTGCCTTCCACCACCAAAACCGAATAATATATCGTCTTCAAACATCGCTCCAAAGCCTAACAAAAATACGTAAAAAATTATTATTTTCAACATATATTATTTTTTCACGTTATTTTAAACGTTAGGCCTACAGCAAGTGCATTTTTGTTAGTACACCGTTAGTAAATCTCGCGCTTAAATACTGGAGAGAATGAGCTCAATGCCATTCACACACTCATAAAATGGCATTTTTAAAATTCTTAATCCATACACTACAAACGATAAAACCTGAAAATCCGTTAACAAATGTGTTTATATCCAAAAGCGAACTATCAGCACTATCTGTATGAGAGAAACGATTCGAAGACGAAAATAAGATACGAACTACACGCGAAAAAATTATGACACACCACTGTCTGTTAATTTAGCTTAGCGAAATGCTTAATTATAATACCTCTAAAGGGATCACGATCGCCAAAAAATTCTCTAAACACTTCATCTGGATCTCTAAAGGCAAAGCCAAAGTTTCCAAAGCCACCCATATTGAAGTTGGGCATGCCACCCATGTTAGAGCCTTGTCCGCTCAAACCCTCTTTTCCATATTTGTCATAGACAGATCGCTTTTGTGGGTCAGATAAGATTTCATAGGCCTCCGAAATCTCTTTAAAACGCTTTTCTGCTTCCTCCTTCTTGTCTGGATTTTTGTCAGGATGCCAGCGTAGAGCTAATTTGCGGTAGGCTTTACGAATATCTGCCTCATTAGCTGATCTCGAGATTTGTAAAATACTGTAGTAATCTTCTGCGGCGAATGGCATTTTAGCTGCTATTCAGGCAGCAACTGTAAAAGTACAAGTGTGTAAATAAAAGATCTTTAAGTAAAAAATGAGTTTTTAAAATCTTATTGTATAAAAAGAGTGAGTAAAGCTTCTTGCATAATCAAGTTGCAATCAAAAGGAACAATTAAAAATATTTTTTCAAGCGTATTTGGTAGTATAACTATTGTTCAGTTGAAAGCATTCAATTGGTGACGTATGAGACTTGACGAAAATTAATATGGTTCTGGAATATTCTAGAACGATCGATAATTTTAGTTGTCTATAAATTTTGATAAACGTTAAGTTACTTTAATATACTTTTATCATATAAGATGAAACACTAGTCCTATAGTAACAGACTTAGGCGAATGTTGAAGATCTCAGCAGAAACGATTCATTCAAAAAAACTTAATTCAAATATACAACGGCATAGAACAATACAAAAAATTAATGAATATTCAATACTAACCTTTATTAGAGAGCAAAATTATAAAAGGTGTTGATGTTACTAATGTTTTTCCTTAGATTTCAGAGGGATAACTGTTCTCGGCGCAGTCTTATCTAACAGCTTTATGCGTGCGCAATTCTGAGAGCTCTTCCGGTTCCGAAAATTACTTAGAAATACATTAAATACGAAGAAAGCTTCAGTAGGTTGGTTGGTGGACAAAATGGCGAAAGCGATGTATTTAGAACACTATTTAGACAGTAATTATAATTAAAAATTCACATTCCCTATAAAACATGATTTATTTTTAGGTTTGGATGGCATTCCTGCTGAAATGCAGCATAATTTCGATAAGATGAGGGAGCTAGATAAAAAGAATCAGAGTAAAAATTTTTATTTTTTAAATATATATACAATTACGCTATTCGACTCAGATCATTTATTTAATTTATTACTGATAACGCTCCAATAGAGATCTTATTCTTAGGTTTTATTAAAATTAATCAATTCTAATAAATTATTGCGTTTCTAATCATTTGAAGAATGAACTGATTTTAAAAATTTACATAAATCTCTTGATTGTTGAACACATTTATTTCACTTTGAGACCACTTTATGAAAATAGTTGCATATTATATACCTTCAATACGATACCTCATGATTTTCTATGCAAATGGCATTAATTTCGTATTTTCCCAAAAAAATTTGAGCGATATTGGATATGTAAGAAATTTCGCGCCCTTTTTATTGTGTCGATTTGTTTACATTCAACTGACAACACTCTCGCCAAACCTTTGAGTAGTACTGTAACACTTACTCTCTAAAATTTTCACAGAATAAAATGCAGAAAACCATTTATAAGAGAAACATTCCAACATATATTTATATTAAATAAATATAAAATTTATAATAATAGCATTGTAACATTTTAAAGTAAAGAAATACTTTGAGATGATAAACTTGATAAGATTTAACTTTTGTTGACAGATTTATTAAAAGAGATAGATGATTTAGCTGATGAATATTTAAACAACGTAAAGTCAATGTCTCCAGAAGAAAAAACTGATAAAATGAATAGAATTGAAGAAATGTTTAAAGAAATAGGAGAATATAGCGATAGTAAAGTAGCACTGGCTGGTGCAACTTACGAACTTGTTGATAAACAAATTCGTAAATTAGATTCAGATTTAGCGAGATTTGAATCTGACTTAAAAGAAAAGAATCAATCTCCTGATGGTCCCCAAGCTGTTGATAAAAATGGGAAGAGGAGGCGGAAAAAGAATCATGAAAGCGATATAGAGGATAGCTCTAAAAAGAGATCAAAAAAGAAAGGTTCTGGTACAGTTCAGTTAGTATTTTACTTAGATTTTTGTTTTTAGACAATCTTACGTATAGTGTTATATTTCCTGCAGAAGTGACAAAAAAACAACTGGTCTTCCTTTACTATCATTATCGGCACACTCTTCAGATGTTCTTGATATGCCTGTTGATCCTAATGAACCAACCTATTGTCTCTGCCATCAAGTGTCATACGGCGAAATGATCGGATGCGATAATCCAGAGTGTACGATTGAATGGTTTCACTTTCAGTGTGTCAACTTAACTCACAAACCTAAAGGGAAATGGTTTTGTCCCAGATGTACAGCAGAAAAAAAGAAAAATAAGTAGAATATGGTCTTAATTGTTTTTATCAAATTTTTTTTAAAACTTGTAAACTGTTCCCTAGCTCTGATATAGCCCCATTACTTGAATTGAGATTTGACTTGACTCTATGAAATTTACAACGTTTGTTAGAGTATTTTAGTTGAGCAAAACTACTCATAATATTGAAAAAATTATTAAATAAAAAACATATTTAACTGAAATTTTGGCTTTGGATACGAAATATTCCTTTTTAACTCTTATTTACTTCATAAAGTAAAAAAATTCGCTATTGAAAATATTTTTTTTTATTTTTCAAATAAAAACAGTTTTGTGTTACTCTGGGATTAAATTATAATTAAATTATTAAAGAAAGCTTGGCTAGCATCTTTTTGGAGAATTTTGCGGCACTGTCCAATCAGAAAGCAGTAATCTTCAATTTGTGACGTCACATATTTGCTGCGGATCTGTTCTCTAGAACAACGGCGATCTGAATCGGCGACTACGGTGGATCAACCAGGTTTCGTCTATGGTTCTTTTTATTCGTGATTGCCAAAAAATTGACAGATATGGCAATGAGAAGGGGCCACGGACCTATGAGGGGAAGAGGCATGTTCCGTCCTCCTGTGTAATTATTTTTCAATAAGCAAATGATCTTAATTTGCTATTAACTAATACCTTGAACGAACAGATTTAAGACTTTTTTTCCTCATTTTCCTTTTGATATGGTTCAAGTAAGCATTTTAATAATTACTTTCCTACAGCATAAATTATATATAACGAAATTTCTTATTAGTGCGAAGGAGCTTTTCAAAGGGCTAAACCATCTTGTGACGATAAATTGTTTACGGAGGTAATCTAATTTTTGTTTACTTCTCGTTGTTCTCACTCTTAATCCGATGTTTATTCTAGGCATTGCTAAAACGTAATCAAGATCTTACACCGACAGCTGCTGAACAAGCAGCAGTATTGAATTTAGTGACTAAAATCAATGCCACATTAGATAATTTGGTAGTACAACCAGGCAATTTCGAATCAGCTGTAAGTTTAATATAATTTTACATGAATGTGATGGGAATAGTCTCTCTCTCATCTAAAGTATTTATTTTTATAACTAGCAACTCGAGGAAGTTAGACAGGTCGGATCTCATAAGAAAGGAACAATGATGTCCTGTCATAACGTAGCGGATGTCGTAGTCATTTTAAAAACACTACCAACTGTCGAAGCGGTTACTGCTCTTGGCAATAAGGTACTTATTTGCCCTTTTTCATGACTTCAAAGTAATTATAAAGGTCATAATTAAATTTCATCAAGGTATTGGAAGCTCTACGTCAAACTGATCCACACGAAGTTTTAACAATTCTATCAAATGAAGGCGGCTTTGAAATAAGTTCTGCTGAAGCTACAGTCAAGGTTCTAATCACTACAATCCCTCCAAATCTTAAAAAACTCGATCCGGAATTACACTGTATGTTGTATTTACTTTGTAAATTATTTCTAAACAGCTTTATTATTTAATATATTCAGTGGATGTCAAGATTATGCAAGGTCACCTAGGTGCTATTAGGCATGCTAGGTGGTTCGAAGAAAATGCATTTCACTCAAGTGTTAAAGTGCTTATTCGTCTACTAAAAGATCTCAGACAGAGATTCGATGGCTTTCAAAGTTTAACACCATGGATAATTGATCTTCTTGTAAGCCGTTTATCACGTTAAAAATGTTATGTAAGACTAACAGAGTAATACATTTTCAGGCTCATTATTCAATTATGCATAACCCCAGTAGACAACCTTTATCTGTTAATGCGGGATTTAGGTAACGATACTTTTCCTATCCAGCTACTCAATTTATCTATATCTATTTAATGTTTGGAACCAAATAGACGATGTCTTCAACTATTGGCGTCAGGAATATTTCTTCCTGGATCAGCTAGTATTCATGATCCTTGTGAACCCGGACAAGTTCGAATACACACTATATTATCATTAGAACAGCAGGATCAAATTTGTTATACTGCGCAAACATTATTACGTGTCCTTACACACGGTGGCTATAAGTAAGTTAAATTTTATTTGTTTATGATGATATTTTTATTGAAATTACTCCTCCAGGCAAATTGTGGGTTTAGAGCTAGATCGAACTGATATTGATAGTGCGATGACTGTTTGGAATGGTGTAGTTGTCACTCCTAGCGATAAAGCTTATGAGAAGATTGATGATAAAAAGGATGAAGAGACCGGTATATACTGACTATTCTAGCTTATTATGACTCTTTTATCTTACATTTAAACAGATAACTCATCTATAGATCAATCTGGACAAGCAATTTTGGCTTAATAGAGTTTTTCAAGTATAATTGTTGTTTATTTTGTGTTCAAGAATTTAGTTAATGATAATACAAATATTACCTTAATATAACCCTCCTTATTCACCCTCTCTCATCCTATATGTAATTTAATTATACCACATATAACTACCATTAACACTACAAAGAGAACTATAACTATTGATAAGTAAAACCAAGAAATACAATAAGAGAGAATTTCAACGCTCGATTGCATACATAGTTTTTCATTACAAGAATTAAAAGTGCAAACGCAATACTTATCATAAAACACACCACTCGATGTATCTGAATGATAACATCTTGCTAATCCTAAGTCAAAATTATAGGTAGAATAATCAATTGGTGTGCTACGTGACAAACATCCACGTTTGATGAAAGGTCCTGTACGTTCAAATGAGTTATCTTATGTAAAAATATTACGCATTTGTAGCCAACCTATAATTCCATAATAACAAGCCGTTGGACACGGTGTAACTTTTCCAGGGCTTTCAATATCGCATTCTCTACAAGAAAAGCACTGCAATGAATACGAGAATTTTACTAAGGATAAACAAAGGTAAGCAACATATGTTTTCCACTTCATTTTTGCAATAAAGGAGAGTTATGACCATCGGTATTACGGCCAAACTTTGTACGATATAGTACGACAGCTATTGGATACAGCTTGATCTTTGAACAGTTGTTTTAACAGTACTTTAAAGAGTATAATATAGAATTTCAAAGAATAAAGGCTCTTTAAGTTTTTTTAAAAGATAGGTAGGAACGATAGCGAACGAAGAAGATTACAAAAGCAACATCTACTATTTTGATAAACAAATCTTGTTTTCAAAACGGCCAAACATCTTATTGTGAAAGGCGATTATTTCATGTTGAGAGATGTCATCAATTAACTACTCTGTTTCAATTAGTTTATAAAAACATAACACTGTCTTTTGGCATGAAAGAATACATCTCAGGACGAATTTGTCAATTGTAGCACATTGAACAATTTCCTTTAAAGGGATGCCCACTTTTCAATAAATGGTACTATTATATTCACCCTTATGCTTAGTTCTTAACACTGTCTCTAAGAGATCTTAATAAATCTTCTCTCACCAATCTTTAATAGATGTCCATATACTATGAATTAGAACAAAAGAAAGGCGTTACTTACAAGAAGTTAGACTTGTTCATACAAATTAAAAGTTTGTACTAATTAAAAAATTAACTTACTTGGAAGAGTCAATTGTGAATTCAGGACAAAGTCTGGTGGGGCGATAGCAATCAACAAGTTAAATTTAATTGATTACCTCGTTTAATCTGTTTTCGAAACTTTAAAGCCTCCAAAATACATATGGTATAAACACCAAGAAACCGAAATCGAAACTGAAACCTAATGAGTCATGGTTTTTCCAGTTCTAGTTTCTTTGCGATGCTTACATTGATGATAATAATATAACTTTTCTTTTGTTGTAAATATACTGTATATAATTCAATTCTTTTGACACAATAAACAGACCTAATTCTAATCAATGAAAAGATATTCTATTTTATTATGATTATCCAGAAAAAAAAAAGTTCTTTAAAGCTTAGCAACAAATTTTTCCAAGAAAACATATAGAAAAAAAAGAGAGAACGGACGAAACAGTACAAATACTATCTTTTAAAACGTAAAGAATGCATTAACAATAATTTTGATTGAAGATAACTGTAAAATCTACAAAATACATATGGTATTTGTGGTAATTAAAGTCTAACATTCTTAAAAATCACTAATTTTTCTTTTTCGTTTCATAGATTTGTCAGCGTCTAATCAAAGTCGATCAGAGGACGTTCGTCTTGAGCTTTTAAAAACAGAACATATCATTAGCATTGAAAAATTATTTATTAAACAATTTTAGGCTAACCTGCTACTGCTGTATCATATGAGGACATAGCTGATCCATCAAAACTTCCAATATGTGCATTACCTTCCGCTAATCTATGACCTGTTCCTCCGATTATTGATTTACAATCAGGGCATCTAGACTCTTCTACTGCTCCACCGCACTCGCCAATTGCATATATATGACCTTTAGGACATTTAAACCAATGTCCTCTAGGTATGTCCATAGCTCTTATTATAGCCATTTTCTTTTTCATTGTTAATTCTTCATTCAGGTCCATGCCCTCCTTATCTCCCACAACTTTTAGTGCTTTAAATAGATAATCTAAATCACTAGACTTCACATAGGCTCCCAATAGCATTTTATTATATACGGACAAAGCCTGATAGTCCAGACATTGGTTCAAAATTGACTCTAGTTGTGTTGTTTGGCGATTAAAACAGTCAATTATCAGGAAAATCTTCATTCTGTCTAAAGCATTGTTCAAGTCACTTTCTTGTTGATCACTAAAGCTAGTTTCAATATTCATCAACCATTTACAAATATTGTCCAATTCCATTTTACTATCGGAACTGATATATCGATTATTTGCGAATTCAATAAGCTTTTTGCTGATCGATATTAAAGTTTCGATTTTAGCCAGATCCCTTTCATTTGTTCCATGTTCCTTCATCTGTTCAATACTTGAAGTTATATAGGTTTGAAGACGAAGTAAACTTATAGGGAAAAAGCTGTTTTTTTTCGAGTGGAGTTGAAGATAATCATTCAGCACTTTGTTTTTCTTTACATCTTCTTCACTAATAGGCTTAATCATTTTTTTCTTGGCTTCTTCGACATTCTTTAATTGTCGATTAATTATATTATTATATCTTGTACATTTTCTAACAATTGTGCTGCACTTGGGACAAGACTTTAGGCCTACTTTGTTACTTTCTCTCATCATCCATTCATCCATTGATTCGGATTCAATACAATGTTGACAATCGGGCAAAAAGACAAATGTAGAATTTTCATCCTCCACTCCAAAGAATATTTCATAGACGGAAGGATTGCATTGTCCACAAATTGGCGGACATTCATCACCACATAAACCTATGCAACGGTGTTTACAAGAAAGAGTCTTCTTGCAACGTCTTGTGCAGGGTTTAATACTGCATGCTTCACCACATTTTTTTTCGCAAATCTGGTGTTCGCACTTTAAAGGACATTCCATTTTACAAATATAGCATGGGTCTCCACATTTCAGACTGCATTCCGAGTGGATGCATTTCATGTCACAATCTCGTGTGCATGGTGGGCACTCCTTAGTGCACCTATCTTCACATTCATGTCCACATACAAGAATTCTTTTGCATGGTTTATTACAAGGAACGTGCATTTTACCATTAAAGCATGTAGAACAGTTGCCCTGACATACATGATCGCATCCTAATAGACTTTTTTTGCAAGGAACAAAGCAGACACATTTTTCATAGCATTTTCTTTCGCATTTATGACCACAATTCAGACTTTTTGTACACTTACTACGACAGTTCCAGTTTGATTCTGGTACTGAGCAAGGAACTTCGTCTGTATGTCCACAATCAGCAATATATTTCTTCACTTTTTTCATACAAGGTGGACAGGATTGGAAACATAGTTTTGGACATTTGTGATCAAGATCGCAAAGAATTTTGCTGCATGGTTGTTGACAGGGATACTTTTTATGTTCGGGGTCAAAGGCATGACATGACAATAGACAAATATGTCCACATGGTAATCTCTGTCCACATTTTTTAGAACATCCACCTTCTGGGACTTTTAAAAAGTCTGATGGTTTTTTGACCTCCGTGCCAATATTGTGATTTTGACATGCCAGTTTTAATGAGTTGACAATTTGATCTTTTTCTTCTAATCTTTGTTTGATTTTTTTCCATAAATCAGATTTAGAGGCGAACATATCAAGATTACCAAAGATAAACATTCCATATTTTGCCCTTGACAACATTACGCAAATTCGATTCTGTATAGTCACAAATCCCGTAATTCCTCGGGTATTACATCGGACAAGGGATAAGATGATAATATCATTTTCTTCTCCTTGATAATTGTCTATGGCTACCACTCGAACACCGTTGAATATTTGTTTCACTTTATCATTGGGCGCCTTCATGCATTTCTTTATAAGTACTACTTGTCCCATGTAGGGAGTAATGATCGTAATCCTTTCTCCATCGTAATTCTGTTGACGTAGATACTTAACGAGACCGGTTATCATTTGCGCCTCGAATGTGTTGCGCTTACTATGTCCATCATCCAATAATATATCTTCGTTCTCTTTATGATTAAAGAAAAGAACGCTTTTATCCACTCCTTTGATCCCATCCCTATTCTTTGTACTAAAATGATCCTGTAGATCTGGATATATATCTTGAATGAGATAAGAGACTTCTGGTCTCATTCGTCTTTGAACGCCGAGTGTAACGTGGGGCAAATCATTTTCAACAAGTCTCTCAAACAAAGAAATCTCTAGATTATAGTTGATAGCGAGATCATAAACAATTGGTTTAGGTTTCAATTGAAGATGATCGCCAATGAGAATTAAATGCTGAGTATCTTTAGATAATGAAGTGAGAACATGTGATTCGAAAACTTCTGCAGCTTCCTCAAAAAGTACAATTGTAGGCTTTATCTGTTTAATCAAATGTCGAAGCCTAGAAGCGCATGTTGTTGTCATAGCAATTACAGATGAATTCTTAGCTGTTTCCATATCAATTTGATCAGAGTAGTCACATAGTTCGTCGAATAAAATTTGATATTTATTTCCATATGCATTTATCTTCTTATCTAGTCTTCTGATTTGCTGTTGTACCCAGTATCTATAAAGTTGCCATCGTTCCTTTCCCGACAGTTTTTGAATGCTGTAAATATTGTCGACTGTCGTTTTGTCCATGATATCAGTTGAAGTAAACTCTTTTTGTACTCTGTTTCTGAGTTTTTTCATATCAATTTTCATTGTCCATCCTTCATCGTTTTCTAAGTCTATGTTTATGTTGATATTCTCTTTATCTTCAATTGTTTTACGAACTTCTTCTATTTGTTTAACATCTGCTTCTATGTCTCGATGTTCCATTTCTATTTCTTGCAAAGAGATGTCAACGTCTTCTTCGTTTTGAAATTTCTGCTCTTCGGCTGACAGATTCTGTTCTTTGTTATCTGGTTTTGACGAAAGGCCACTTTCTGCATTTTGTTGCATGGTTTCCATCATAGATTCTGGTTCTAAAACTAGCCACTGCACAAAGGGATTAACCTGATAATTACTATATGAAGTTTCTATTTCGTGTAATAACCAACTTTCTTCAACATCAAAATCTTCTATATTTGCAAAGCCATTAGTAAATTTTTTTTTCATGTTTTTCAAGATCTCTAATTGACATTTAGCCTCTTCTCTATCCCGGAACGCTTCATATCTTCGGTGTTTTATTTTTTTTGCCCATGAAGATGAATTTGATAGTGTTTCCCTTCTTTTTTCTTGTAAACTAAACTTCTTCAGCGATTCAGAATTACATCTTGAACCAAACCTAACGATACTTTCCTCAAATGAAGATACTCCTTCCAAAAATTGATCCAAAGCATGATTAGTATAAGCAACAACTAAAATAGGACTATTATTCTCAGCTTTCCATTTTTGTTTGTTTTTCAATAGAATATTTGCCAATTTCAGCCCAACGTAAGTTTTACCTGCTCCAGGTGGACCTTGGATTAAGGTTATTCTATTTCTGAATACAGATCGAATTGCTTCGAATTGAGAAGTGTCCAAGTTTAATTGTTCATTATTCGGCCAGCTTTGTGTACCAAGAACATTAAAATTAGTCAAAGTTGATTTCAATTCCTTTGAAGTAGAAGAATCGTTTGGAATCAAGCAGGTAAGATCCCAATAAGGAGAATTTTTAATATAGTTAGGAAGTCTATGGTCTTTTCTGCAATAAATAATCTCTTCTTTGAACGGTATGTCTTCTGTTTGCATTTCCTGTAAACCTTTTAAAATATATCTATATGATTCAAAATATCCTTCACTTTCAACCATGACAAAGGTTTTTTGCAAATCAAGCTCTTCACTCTTCTCAAATTTTATTGTTACGTAACCACTGGAAATAATACTTTTATCCCGACTTCCAACTGTTGCAAAATGCAGACTATTGAAATTATCGGATGATAAACATATCAATGATCCCGGAAGTAGACGTTTCGAAGTTTCCCAGTTAATTCTTTTTAGTTTGTCAAATTTTGCTAACCTTGAGATGCCACGTTTATCAACAAAAATTTCGTTTACTTTAACATTTTTATAAACTCCGAGACTTGAATCTTCTTCGATAAGCTTTTTAATTCCTTCTCGAAGAGGTCTTATTAAATCCTCTCTCATCAGTCTATAATAAATGTCCAAGTATTGTTTCTCGTTTAAATAAGCGCCGTGCTTTTTAATCGGTCTAATGAATGGAGTAAAGTCTCGTTGTAATTCCTTTGCCGCAGGATATTCGGAATAATTAGAAATATCATCTTCAGGTTCTTTATCATAGTTTATTGTTGATTTAAAGCGAGATTTAGGAGCTTCATTTGAAACAACTTCAGCTCCAGCTCGAAATAAATTTTTCATCTATGAAACACAATTATTATTTAAAATATTGAAAGTATTTTGTAATAATCTCAAGAAGATGAAATATATTCACCTCGTTAATATTCTCTACAGTAACCAGTAATTCATTCTCATCTTGCCATCGAAATTTCATTTTTAGAAATAAACAAGTGCTCATAACACATTCCCATAAATCTTCCAGATCTTCCCAGCAGTCTGAAAACAGTTTGCAGCATGTTTTAAATATACTGCATATGTTTAGTAGAAATTCACAAACATCTCTTTCATTCGTAATTGTACTCATATTACGAATTTTATTTATAAGATATTTCTGTAATAAGAAAAAGCATTATGGATTATTATTGGAAAGTTTTCTTTGTAAAGAGAACTGCATCATACCTTGGACTTTGAACATTCTGTAAAACGTTTAAGTATAGATTTCTTGACTCCCGGAAAGGCGCACTTTTCGGCTATTAACACTGTCAATTTTACTACTAGTACAGTTTCTCTCTCGAACAGTTCGTGGAGGATGCTTTGCTTTCCATTTATAGTCATTGCTACCATATCGGCGTCATTACTCTCCTTGAAGGTTTCAAAATCCTTGCGCCCCCATCTAGGACCACCATTCTCTTTTCGATATCCTCCCTCCCTGTCATTTGGACTTACAGCCTCTCTTCTGTTTGCTCTGTGAGACTCATTTCCACCTTCTTCTCCCCCTTCCTTTCCACCTCCTCTTTGACCTCCTCTTTGACCTCCTCTTTGACCTCCTATTCTACTTCCTCTTCCAGCTTCTCCTTTACCTCCTCTCCTTGTCTGTGCGTTCTTTAACTCGTTCAACAGCTCGCTCATCGTTAGAAATGGCAACAGTCATTGCTGTAGGAGTAATTGAGAAAATTTTTAGTTTCGGTTTCGTTTCGCAACGACATCTAGCAGATGAAAAGAGAAGAAAGATGGCGCTTTTCCATAGAAATCCAAGTTATTCATATAATGTAACTTTAACTGTTCGTTTGATGCTTTACGAAATTGTTGAATTTTAGTACTCAGAATATTAAAAGAAATGAAGCTGTAATGTGCCTTAAAGCTTGTGCTATAAAGAAATTTCGCACTTAAATTGAAGTTTGATGGATTGTCACTAACGAATGCAGTGGATAATATAGATCAATTGGAGTTTGTCATTTAAATATCTTGAATTTGGTATAAAATTCCATTCTGTAAAGTTTACGTTTGCCGTTAATAATGAATAATGAAAAATGGTAGTTTTATTATCTTCTGATAAAGTAAAATATAGCCAATATGGATGTTCTTCAAAGTTTATAGTGCATACATACAATATAAAATAACGATTAAAATCGCTTTAGTTTTATTGAATTCAACAGGTGTTTATGACCTAATTAAATTTGATTATTTAATAGATGATCAACAAAAAAAGAATCAGAGTTTAGAAACCGGTCTCAAACTTCCTACGTTTGGTTTATTGGAAAATTCTCTCCACCAATTTGTTCTTTCCAAAGCTCCAGGAGTTTGAATCATTGCACTGTATAGGTTCTTGTAAATCTTTTAACGAAATTTATTATCAATAAGAGTTTATACTAATTTATAAGTTAACTTACTTCTCCATTGGAAGAGCCAATTGGGGAATTTAGAACAAAATCTGGTGGAGCGATAGCATCAACAAGTGCTGCAGCTTCGTTCTTGAGGTTATGGCTAAGATCCACGACCGTCTTTCTTACGCAGGTTGCTAGGTCTTTACCAGAGCAATAGCCTCCTTCGTATAAAGTAGACAAGTGTTTTTCCAGAATCCAGGCGGAAAATAGTGTTAGCATTTGCGACAAAACGGGTTTGAGACTATCCTCGGTTTCGTTGTTAACAAATTCACGGACTCGATTCAAAAGATGGTGTTCAAAAGTTACAATTGCAAGGGTTCGGCAAAAGTAGACTTGACTATTGTTTCTCGCCGTAAAGGAATCATTTGATTTGCTTTCCAAAGTCAACTTTTCGGCGCTCTGTTCGCTTAAATAGCATATTAGCCATTCATAAGCCTCTATAACTTCATTTAATGATACAGTATCAGATTTACGTCTGAATGTAGACGTCAAAATAGTTTTGAATCTATTCAAAGGTTCGCAGGCGTTCAGGGGAGTTGACAGTATTGTACCTCTTTTCACTGCTCCATAGCTTGCCAAAACGTAGTTACTAGTTTGCTGTAAAATAACATTGTTGTCTCCTTCATAAGTACAATTTGGATCATGATCGTTTCTCAATTCCCCTAATCTGTTAACTATAAATTTGAAAAATGATATTTAAAAAATTGATATTACTCAAATAAAATGATCAATTTCTTACTTTTAAAATAACCGTGACCTCCACAAGCTTCTCTACATTCTTGAATTGCATCTCTTGCAATCCAACTATGAACTGCCTTAGACGCGCACGATAGAGCATGTAATTCTTTTCCCAAATTATCTTGCCTATCAGATTTATCTCCAGCCATTAATCCAATTTGTAATTCAACAAAATTCATGAAAAATTGACGTGAAAATACATCCAAAACGTAAGCTGCCGCTAAATACGGTATTAATCGCCATTGTTGCATTTGATATTCGATTACAGGCAATTCAACACCCTCTTTGGGTCCGAATTGACGCCTTGTACATGAATATCTAATAGCGATACAGATAGCTAATTTCAAGTTAGTTACGGAAATACAGTTAATTGTAACACGGCCACCTGGAAGAAAACCATGTAAAGTTAACTGAGACAATAGTATCATAACAATAATAATCTACCCGATAAGGCGCCAAGGGAAGCTCCGAATCTTTTATTTGGATCTTTGAAAGGAGTAACATACTTTCCCTCTGAAGTAACGTCTCCAGTTTTATTTAAAAGGTTTTCTCTTGGGATTCGTACATTATTGAAAGCTACAAATCCGTTATCAATACCATTTAAGCCTATTTTCTCTCCCATATCACCAACAATAACGCCAGGAACAGCCAGAAGTGTTCTTTCATCTCGAACTTTAACAACAAATGAATGAAGTCCGTGATTCACTCCATCTGGAGTAATTAATTGGGCATAGACAACGGCGTGAGTAGCTGTTTTACCAAGATTTCCTACCCAAATTTTCGTTGCTTCGATATCCGGCGTATTTAGAATGAACTGTTCAGTAGATGGATCATACGTTGCAGTAGTTCTCATTGCTTTTGTATTCGATCCGTGGCTCAATTCGGTTAAAGCAAAACATCCAAATTTCTATGAAAAAAATTAATGTCAATCTAGCGAAAATAAATTAAAGAAATATATTTTTACTTGAAAGTTTGTAACATCATCAAAATATTCTTTATGTCTTTCGGAACCAGCAGTTCTAGTTGTTCTTCCGAACATCTGAATTAGATTTTGATATGAATATATAAAATTACTCAAAAAATAAGATGCTTTTTATTGCATTTAAATGGAAATTAATTGGCTTAATTTATTGAGAATGGAAACCTCTCTATTGAGCATATTTTTAGCATAGGAACTTGGATCATAGCTAGATAATGCTCCAATGTGAGCGACAACCAGAAGTGGATTGTTGGCAATATCGTCATCATTTAAAAAATCATATTCAAAATATCGTTTAACATGATTGTCTGAATTTTTTCGGATTTGTTCTAAGGTTAAACTTCCAATATTGCGAGTGAATGTTGGATCATTTTCAAGAGCATTCCAAATAGTGTACTGTTTTGAAAAAAAAGAGAAATAAGTTTACGTACAAAGACACTCAATCCATATCGCGTATTCATAGACCCGTCTACAGGCAACAGTGTGCATACTGATGCATGACCAGCCATTGGCCCACAATTACCCGCTGCTTCGCTATTACCAAAATCATATTCGAAGAGACGCTTCACTCGATTAAACGTTCTTTCACGTTCTTCTTCTAAACTTATTGATTTATCCGAATGGTAAAAAATGGGATCATTTTCCAAGGCATTCCAAACAGCATACTATAAATTATATGCATATTTTCCTTTGAGTTTATATTTTTCCTTAAAAATGCATTTAAATTTAGAGTAATTAATAAATATTTACATTCCATCTATAGAACTTTTAAAAGCTCTACTTTTTCGCTTTTAAAGATATAAACTATATTAGTTAACTCGATAACAATATATTAATTACTCTTTTTTTGTCAATTTTATCAATACAAAAACTACTGATATTGACAATAAAATTTCAAGAAATCTTTATCTTGCCCCCTATCACGACCTTGAGATTCAATAAGGTAACAAAAACTTTTTTCAAGGTTCATTTACTGGGACAAAATAAAACTTGCTTAAAATATTTACAAAAGTAAACGTATCTCACCTGAAATTTAAGGTAATCTTCACCGTGAATATGTAATTTTAGTTTTTTCCAATCGAAAGATGCTTTTTTGCGATAAACATCTAATGGTCCTGGAGGAAAATCTTTCAAAATTTCATCCAAAGTAGGAATAGTTGGAACCTTAGAATTCTCCATTGTTTGAAACCTTTATTTCGTTCTGCAAATAATGGACAAGTAAATAAAATTAAAATCACTAACTGATCAAAAGGGAAAAAAGCTTGAAACAGACTTACTTTGCTGTATCAAAATGAAACAAAAGTTGATAAATACGGTACAATGTTGTCTGCTGATTATTGTGATCACGTGATATTAGTACCGCAGGAAGAACCAATGAGAACTTTTATGAAGTTTCACGGTTGACAAAATTTGTAAATAGTCGAATTTAAGCAAAAAGTTAAGTAAAACTTGCAAAGAAGTATTCGGAGAAACGGCTGTTATATATTAATTAAAAATTTCACCTTTAAAAATTATTGTTAAAGGACTTTTATCTCTAGCCAACGTGTGCAATAAGTGTAAATCTCTTGTCAAAAGTCATAAAGTTCGACAATAAAAACGTAAAGTTATTTATAAAAATATCTACTATTATTTTCCATTCATATAATTTACTTTATAATAAATCCCGTTAATTGACAACAATTCAAATTATGTTCCATGTTTATCATATAACGAAATTAGGAAACAAATTAAAACTATCTCTCCTTATAAATATATTGGACTGAATTTTGAATATTCAATTGTAAAGAAATAGAAGAGATACGAGTATACGAGTAGCCTAAGTGCGTTCTAAGGAATAATTTGAATAAAAACTTATTGTACATAATTTCTTATCTGAAGTTGGCAAATAGACGTCATAAGTCGTAAGTTGTGTGGAAAGTAAGAAAAAAGAACAACATTTTTCTCCTCTCAGTCAACGAAATGACTTACTACGTCGACATAGTTAATCGTGTTCGGATTGCAATAGCAATTTTAACAGCTATTGGTCTTTTTGGGAATATTTTAACGATCTCTATCTTATGTCGAAAAAGTTTAAGAAGTCAAATAACAACAAGATATCTTCAAATACTGGTGTCTTCTGATTTAATGGTTCTTTGTACATCGATAATTCGTTATAGAGTTTATTTATTAAACTTAAGCGATTTTGAATATTTAAGAGTAACATTTCAAATTGAACCTTATCTTTCTCTATACATAAATCCCATTCATTGGACATCGCTTGGAATAACAAGTCTAGTTATAGTTGCTTTAACTATTCAAAGATACCTTGCCGTCAAATCACCCTTCTACTCAAGAACATTAAGTAAATTCAATCATGTGTGTATTATTACCTTTATTATTGGCTTTCCGTTAGTATTAACTTTTCCTAACTGGATTGCGTATGACTTGCAAACGTGGGATCTACCTATTATTGGAAAACTTGTTACAGCCAACCTTAAAGATAACTTAAAAGGTTATATATGTGCTTTTCATTCGTTCTTATTGCCAATTTTTTGGTATATTATACCGTGGAGTGCTCTAGCCATCATTAATTTTCTCTTAATTCGTCAATTAAGAATTGCTACAAAAGTAAGAATAGCAATAGTCAGCTCTACTCATGCCGCTAGGGCAAATAGCCACAACAGATCGCTAACAATATTATTAATTGCTATTGTAATTATCTATATGATTTTAAATTTGCCAAAGTGCATACTAGTAATAGCTGGATGGAGCAGAAAAAAAGATCCATGCTTACAAAGCGATAATCAAATACCAAATAGCAGTTGGGAAGTTGCGGAATTGATAGCTTCAATCTTCAATATTTCAAATTCATCTATTAATTTTATTTTATATTGTCTATTTAGCGATAATTTTAGAGCAGAAATATTGAAGATATTTACATATAATTGTACAAGTAAAAATAAAGTTATTAAAATTATTATTACTCAAACAAATCGTTAATACCAATATAGAATACAATTTAATAATCAGAACGTTATAAATATGCTTTTATTAAATATTATTAAGTACTGAGAGAAAAAATTCGGTTATCAATAATAGTATATATCAATATAGAAAAATAAAATACTAAAAGTAAATAATGTCGGAAACCTTATCAAATTATGATTTTCTATGTCATCCAATTGGTACAGAATTTATTCAACATCTATGTTCATGTCTGTTCAAACGATAATAATAATTTAATTCAAAATATATTGGATATTCTTAAAGTTTTTTCGACTACCTTGTTCGGAAAACATGAATTCGTCATGATATTCCTTTAAGTACTCGCTTGATCTTTCCTCATCCAAGAATAGAGTATAAACTTTTTGAACATCTTCCTTTACTACTTCGGCTCCCTTTCGTCTCTTACAAACTAGATCGGCAAATGTAATCAATCGCATTGCGTAACGAAGTGAAGTATCTTCGCCAATTTTTGCCAATATTGCCAAAGATTCTTCAGATAACAAAACATCTTCTTCTTCAGATCTATAATTTAATAAAGTTTCTTAAAAAATAAAAGGATTTCAAAATGTAACACCTTATTTTTAAAATTTCTTCAATTTCTTCGTAGGAATAGGGTGTTGTTGATATTATAACTAAGCGATCTAAAAGATCAAGGGGAAGACCATGAGGGGACTTTTGATCAGAACCACGAATCCTTTTATTTTTAATTTCAATATTTTTACTTTCTAAATCGACTGTAATCAAGAGACACATACCAAGTAACTCCACGATTTGTTGCCATAATTACAACTGGTGAATTATCACTTTCCAGTGCCCTATTCAAAAACGAAAAACATTCGATATCTAGCATATGAACCTCATCAACGAATAAAACACCAGGAACAATCTCAGCTTTTCCTTCTTCTCGCCATTCAGCTATCTAAAACCGATCGGTATAGAATTAAGTAAAACTGAAACTACTGTATATCAATATCAGAAACGCACTCTTGTATTAATTTGCTCCCTAACTTCGCTTTTGATTTCACCAGTATCTCCAGCAAATAAGGCTAGAAAACCTTGAGTTCTACTATTGATTACGTCAATCTCGTGTAAACTTACAGTATGTACAACTTCTTTTGTTTTTTGAAGTTCTCCTCCAGGACATTGTGCAAATTTTACTTGCATACCAGACGCATCATAATCACGAGCTTTGGTAAACGATCTTCCAAGTTTAGAGACTTTGCCGGATGATTTATCAATACAAATTATATCACCAGCATCTACCTTTTCCTTTGTCAATGAATCCATCATTTTTTGACCAATATCGTAGCAAGTTTCCATATCGATTGTTTTAAGAGTCATTTTACCAAGTTTCTTGTCGAAATATTACGCAAACATTAGTAACTTTTGCATAATTTAGAAATTAATGTATGCATTACTAACTGTACCAGTTGGATGTTTATCAATATTTAACTCTACTACTTCTCCTTCGATTATTTCAGCTTCTTCTTTTATTCGTATACCAATTGACTTGCGAAAAGCTTGAGTTAGAGCTTCCGTTTTACTCATTTCTAGAGAAAATATCTCACTTCCTGCAATGCTAGTAAATGGAGTATTTTCTCCTAATGCTTGCGCCATGGCTGGAAATTAAACACGCAAAAATTAAATAATGGTGGGGCTATTTATTTCAACTCACCCATAGCAAGTGCGGTTTTTCCAGTACCAGGTTGTCCAGCAACTAAAACAGCTCGACCAGCAATCTTACCTTCTTTGATCATTTCAACAATTAGACCAGCAGCTCTCCTAGCAGACTTCTGGCCAACCATCCCTTGCGACACAGGTCTAGGTTGTAAGTCATCGTCCAAACCAAGGCCTCGAATATGACTATGTGCTCCAATCCGTTCGATTCGAGTGACCAGTCTGGCATCGTCACTTTCTTTCTCGATCTAAAAATCAACAGACTTTCAATGAATTCGACAAATAGAAACAAATCATAATCTAAACTTATTTCATGGTAAAGGAAGCAAATTGGTTTAATTATATTAATTATTGATCATTATTTAGAAGTTTTGTGGATGCTAATGTTTAAAGGAATATTTGGGTTAAATTAGTCCTTTTAATACAAATGCAATTTACGTAAACGTCAAATACAAGTAGGATAATAAAAAAGTATTTTGTATAAAATATGAAAAGAGAAAGCAAGTTACTTGGATTTTAGACATTAGTTTAAAAGTTATATTTCGTGGTATAACAGAATTAGTATCGCACGGAAATAGTAAGACTCGCACTAAATTACAAGAAAACATAGGAAACTTCCTTTTCCGGTTTGAATCCGCCATAGTTGTGAAAACACCGACGGTAAGTCAATTTTTTTCATTTTAAAGTAGTCAAAAGGCATAAAACTGCCCAAATTTAGCTTCAAATTATAACAAAAATTATACTGATAAGGTTTAGTAATTATTATATGACAACTGCTTTCGAAATTACGAGAAAAAAGTCATTTATAAAATACCACGTGTCAAGGTGCATGGTGTTTAACAGAATTTAAAGACAAATTGTATTCGCGTTACATAGTATCTAATTAATTATTTAATAGGCGGCACCATGCAAATCTTTGTGAAGACCTTGACGGGAAAAACGATAACCTTAGAGGTAAGTGTCAAAAGACTGGGATGACGGCCCCTGCTTGACCAGTAGATTGACAATTTGCCTTATAGGTTGAACCAAGCGATACTATCGAAAATGTGAAAGCCAAAATCCAAGACAAGGAAGGCATCCCACCAGATCAACAGCGTTTAATTTTTGCGGGTAAGCAACTAGAGGATGGACGAACATTGAGCGACTACAATATCCAAAAGGAATCAACTCTTCATTTGGTTCTGAGATTGCGTGGTGGAGCTAAAAAAAGAAAGAAGAAGAATTATACCACTCCTAAGAAGAACAAGCACAAGAAGAAGAAGGTCAAGCTAGCCGTTTTGAAGTGCTACAAGGTATTAATAAAAATTGCACGCATTTTCCCTACCCATCAAAGTCTTCTCTAGAAAATGAGAAGTCTTTATAATAGTCATAAAAAATATATTACTATTGTTAGGTGAGTTTGATATTATTTCAGGTGGACGAAAACGGAAAAATCACTCGTTTAAGAAGAGAATGTCCAAATGAAGAATGTGGCGCGGGAACTTTTATGGCTTCTCATTTTGACCGCCAATACTGCGGCAAATGTTGTCTGACATATGCTTTCAATAAGCCAGAGGGGAAAAAGTAACATGAATACAGAAACGAGAAATTAAATTTGAATTTTCAATCGTTTTATAATTTATACCAAAGCGCCCTCTAGTGAATGTTATATGTAATACGTATTGTATATATAAATATGGCCAGGTGTTGAACGATAGGTATGAGCGACCTGATTGGTGAGATTTCGTTCAAGCATGCGCTCTCCGCAGTCATTTTCCATTCAGACGTTGCGGCGGACCGTTTGAATTTTCGTGCTTTGTCACATTGATATTTCTAACAAGGATTAATTGACGAAACACATATGTGCATTTCAAGTCTATTGATTCAACTTATTTAGCATTTGGTATTGAGTGCAAGAACCAAGATGGAACGAAGCGTTCAAGATTTTATGGAAAGTCCTCTTATAACATGGGTAAACAATTTTTAAACTATAAAATTCATTCGAGATGAAGAATTTACTAGTGCTTTTTAGTTAAGAAAATTATAATGTAAACTTATTTAATCTAATTAGTATGATTAATCAATCAATCTTAGAAGAAAACTAATTTTTTAAGATGTTGAAGTAAATACATAATGCAAAGCTGAATAAAGGCTTTATAGTAAATTTTAGTTTTTCGTCCTTATCAGTCTCAGTCTATGTTAAGAACGTTAACAATGATTACGTCCATTGTCTTTCAAGGACATAAATTTTTTAAAGCCGATCCAAAGTTTTAACATCTAACTTGT
Source organism: Dimorphilus gyrociliatus (assembly GCA_904063045.1). Classification (NCBI taxonomy): domain Eukaryota; kingdom Metazoa; phylum Annelida; class Polychaeta; family Dinophilidae; genus Dimorphilus; species Dimorphilus gyrociliatus. The sequence goes on along the minus strand of CAJFCJ010000002.1, from coordinate 1,803,926 downwards.
ATTTATAAATAGGATAGTCTATGGTTGAAGTGCTATGTAATGTTCTCTGTTTATTGAATCCGGTTACCTTGCAATTTTTATTTACAGGTAATGTCTTTTAGTCTTAGTGATCAGTTGGATATTTATGACTTGGCAGATGGAGTTTACTTAAATGACGTATATTCATTGATGTAATATATCTCTTAATAGTTAATCGATTGTAGTCTATTATATTTATTCTGTTAGCGACGAAAGAGATTTACCAGGGATTGTTGAAAGAATCAATAAGGACTCAAACGCCAAATTAGTTAATTTAACCGGTCTTCTTTTTAAGATTACTGCTTTTTATGAGGTGAGAGGAAAGCTGCAATTAGTATAGAAAATCGGCTTAACGTTCTATTTTAATTTAGGAAATTCTACAACAAACTGTAGTTACAGAACTACCAGACGTTGCATCGATTATTCAAACACCAACTAAAGGTTTGTATTTATATTTTTACCACATGAAAAACTTAGATAAATTAGTTCATGTTTAATATTGATATCATACAAAGTTTAGTTTGATATGAGAATCGGTGTATCTCATGATAACGATATATTTTGTATTTGTTTAAATTTTGAGACTAATAGTCGACTTCAACTCAAAGTATATTTGTTTAAAACATATCTAGAGGTTGCTTTTTAGGTACAATTAGAATTGCAAATATCATTGTTAATTGACAAAGTTTCAAAAGACTTTTCAACAAAGTATAACAGCGGTAGACCCCAAAATGATACAAGGGAAAAGCTGTCCAGAAAATTTATGTTAGCGAATCAGTTCTCAAAGCTATTCATTCAATTTGAACTGGTGGGTGGTGTATTCTATGATTAGTTTATTAATTTTTGAATGAAAGCTATATCAATTTTGTATGAATTCTTCAGGAGATAAATTGCATTATCTTCAGACTAAACTATTTTTTTATATTTGATAAAATAGTACATGACAAAGTACGTTTATTTACTTTAATAATATAGCGCACACGCTGCTCTCGTACGATTAAAATATCTTTTTATTATTTTCAACTATGCGTGTTCGTTAACCGTAAAAGTTTTCAAAAAAAGCAATTACTGTTAAATATATTAAAATAAGCACTTGCTATTGATGTATGCTCTGTAGGTTATTTTGATATTACAAATGAGGCAAAGTCGATAAAGGTACCAATTTAGGTAATATATCATTTTCGAAGACTGTCAAACGGCCTATTATAACTATATGTCGAACAAAACGCCAAACGTATTGTCCTTATTCAAACAGCCTAGTATTGTTATTTGTCACACATGTTTGCTTATGATTATTTAGTCTGCCGTCTGCACCGTTAATTCCTTCAAATATCAAATGAAAATGTTTTACTTTTACAGATACTGCTCTCAAGTCTCTGGAGAAAACAGTACTTTTACTATTAGGCTGTGCTGTTCAATGCGAAAAGCGTCAAGAATATGTCGGAAAAATATTGCAGTTGGAAGAAGGGACGCAACAAGCTCTTATGAATCATATTAAGCAGGTTAGTAAAATATGTATTTTATTCATTGTTATGATAAAAAGTAAGAGGTATAATCAGGTTGATTTTAGCCTTAAATAGGCCTGTACCGAATAAATTCGCCCCATTTGGTTTACTTAAAAGCTTTAAGATAAAAAAAAGGCTCTCGATTTAACTGGTCAACGTATTTTTAATAACGTGATTTTCTTAAGATCTATTTACGTAGTCATAACGATAGTTATTTACTACTTTAAATTAGAGTTTACTATAAAATAATAAATGTTGTCTTGTTTTTGGGCCTTTCATTTATGAATTATCTCTATCTGAAATTTCAATAAAGGTAATAAACAATAACGTGTCTGTTATCTGTTATTAATGAAAGCTCTATTCTGGTCAACGAATAAGGGGATGATTAAACTAAATAAGAGATTATAGTCGGTATTGAAAGAGAAATTTTCTCACAATTATTTAAACAAATCAAAGTTTAACAACTTCTTTCCTTATTTGAAGTAAAAAAAACCTTTGACATTTTCCTTAAAAACTGTGAGATTTACTCCCGAAATAGCCTCGACTATTCTGTAAATAAGACAGAAAAAGTCCATAGTCTTGGGATATATTAAAATTTTGCGTTTAAGTTAAAGTATGATGAACTCTTTCCTACTGTATTAAACCGAAACGAAAATGTTTTTCAGTTGACGGACGGAAAAAATTTCAGTTATGTGATACCCAATGATATATTGTCGGAACAAGACGACTTGCGAGAAGTCGCAGAAAAATTAAAATTAACCTTAGCCAATACAATACGTCACAGAAACAATAGCTTACAAGTAAATACCAATTCCTTTGCTAATATGGCTGTTTATTAATTGGAAATTTGAACACTTCAGAGGTTTTATGAGCTTAAATTAGAGAGAGATTTCTGCAAAAATACTTTGGAAAAAAGAAAGGGATTTTTGACAGCTCCAACCGCATTTAAAGAGTTTGCCGTTATGGAAGAGTTGAGGGAAAAGAGGAAGAGATGTACATTTCTCGACAACGAAGTGTAAGTATCAAACTTCAGTGTGGAAACATGTCAACTAGTAGCTTTTGATGCTATTGAAATGATTTTCTTGACGCATTGGCTACTTGAGCAGAGAATAACTCAATAAAATTGAATAAATTTTCCCATACTACCCGTATATTATACTTAGGCAATAAATCGAAAATGATTTTTCAGCGAAGAAAAGACGAAAGTAAACTCAATTTTACAAGAACAGCTTAATGACCTGGAGAAGAATATCGAATTGTTAAGAAACAATAACTTATCTCTGACAAAAGATGCCACTTCAGTAAGGAAGTATCGAGACGAAATGGACGTTCTAAAAGAGCAAATCATTAAATTGGAGAAATTTGAAAAAGAGAATTGCCAACTGAAAAACAAACTCAACGAATTCGATTACTACAAAACAACTGTCGATGTACGTTAAATACCTGAAGCAATATATTAATGTCTTATTAAAATTTATAAACGCTTTTTAGGATCTCAGGAAAGAAATAGATATGATATTGAAACAAAAAGATTCACTAGAGAACGATTTAAGTAAAAATAAAAGTCGTTTGGAAAATTTACGAAGGGAATCGGATTCAAAGTCGTCTCGCATCGAAATACTTATTACTGTATGTATATTTTATTTTATAGGTTAAATTCATGTATATGTTATAAATTTATTAATAATTTTTACAGGAAAAAGAAGATCTAGAAATTAATATGAAAAAGTGTTTGGAGGAAAATGCTATGTTGGAAATGGAAGTCAACAGTTTGAATGATTCTCAGAATAGGCCAAAGATGAGAAGTTTAGCTTCTCTTTCATCATTAAATGGAGCTGCTCTCAATGGAAGGCCGCTATCCGAAGAACTCCAACAAAGTTTTTCGATAACTGAAATAGAAATAGAGAATACAGAATTGAGAAGAAGAGTCGAAGCCCTAGAAAACGAATTACGGGAAGAAAGAGAAGAAAAGGCCAAATTCGAAATAAAAGCTCTAAAGAAATTTCAAGAAGAGATTGCTAAAACCAAAGCTAACGTTCGACAACAAATAGAGGGAAAATGTAAAGACGAAGTAGATAGCCTTAAAACTGTCAAATCCTCGTTAGAAAAAGATTTGGAAAGTGTACAAAAAGAACTAATCGTTGTGGAAACACAAAAGCGATCAATAGAGTCACAGAGGAATGAAATTAACAGATTAACTGAACGTAATAACAGCTTACAAATTCAACTCGATGATTTAAGAAAAGAAACAGCAATTTCCAAAGAAAAGAACAAAATTTTAGAAGTTAATAAGCTGGAAAGAAATGACTCGAAAGATCAGTCTGATATGAAGAACAATGAGAAATTAACCGTCGAAAACTTGGACTTGAAACAGAGGATCAAATCTCTTGAAGCTGATTTACGTCACACAAAAGATAATCTTGAAAAGAATAATGAAATATTTGAGAAAAAAGCTTTGACAAAATTACAACAAGAAGTGACAAATGCAAAAATATGTGTTCGAAAGCAAGTAGAGAAAGAGCATATTCAAGAAATAGATAACTTAAAATCTGCAAAAACGAATTTATACTCAGAATTAGAAAATCTGCAGAAAGAGTACCTCGATATACAACAAAAACACGAACAATTGGAGATTGAAAACAGTCAAAATATAAAAGAAAAAGATGATTTAAAGAGGCAAATAGAAATGTATAAAAATCAAGATATGTTTGCGAAATCTGCAAACAGTTTATTTCAACGTAGTTCCTCATTTCGAGAAGAACCTCCCACTAGTCGAGAAATTCAGTCCCGCTCCACAAATTGTACTCCTTTAGTATCCAAGCGAAAGGAGTTTATTGCACCCAGCGAACCGTCTCAAAATGGTGGTCCTGTAATGAGACAGAAAGTAAGAGGAGTTGTTAACCCTGTTCGAAGAACTCTGCCTCTTGAAAGCCACAATTCGAGCTTTAGGAACACTATGCCTGCTAGAAGTAGTGTTCACAATTTAAGCTTTACAAAGCCTCATGACGTGTCTTCCGAGAAAATATCAATTAAAATAACTATCACAGAAACTATTACAAAAATTATGCATTCGAGAATGTCCTGGGACGAAAAATGGCACATTATTGTCGTCAAACTGCAAGATTTTCAGAAAAGAAACGACTCTCTTCTTCAGGATTTTAACGATTTAAAACAAGATCTAAGTCATTTTAAGGAACGCTACGAAGAGTTGAGAAAATGCAATTTCGACTTGGAAACTGAGAATAAGAGACTAAGCAAAATTATTGAATCAAATCATGTAGGAAGGCCTTTATATGACAATCGAACCTATCAATTCTATACGGCCATATAAATTTAAACCAGTCATTATTCGTCTTTCACATCCAACAAATTGTAAAGTAGAACTTTTAAGTTACTTAAATATTGAAAATTGCTACTCAATATAGCGGTAATGTATTATTTATATGCGAAAGTGTGCTTCAAACATAGAGCTGCAAGAAAAAGAAAGTATTTTCTGCACTTAACCTTTAAAAGATGGCTGAAAGAAGACAAATGGCTGACAAAAGTGAAGGACTTGCCATGAACCCTTAAATTGAAAAATCTCAAGCTTTTTAGAAAGCATTGGAAACTAACGGATTAGAATAAAAAGTAAGTGCTGTTTATAGTTTTTTAATTTAGAACCGAATTTCCAATTTTTTACAAATTGAAAGGTTCTTTGATAAAAGCATGATGTCTTGATTATTCCATTTGATTTGTTTTATGAAAACAAACTGTTCCCAAAACATTCTGATAACAGAAAAAATCACTTTTGTTTAATCTCAACTGAAGAATTTGTCTAATATTAGACTATTATATTTTCAGATAAGCTTCCTGCCAGCTCAAAGTATGAAGGTAGCAGAAAAACTAACGTTTGGTTTGGCTTGTACTTTACTTATCAACAATGTTTCAAGCTTTTGTTGTGCAAATACACTTTATAAAAGAGACACTTGTGCACGTTTTGTTCAAGTATTTTATTTATAATTTAACATGGAAAATATCACGTTTCAAACCCAAATTATTCCAAATTCAATCGGTGAAAATTAAGAAAGATTAGCGCTTACTACCAATGGCTATTAAAAATTCTCAAAAGAATAAATTGATCTCTAACTTTAAATAGATATCGCATTTTTCAGATCGAAAAAGGTTTCCATACAGACAGTAATAAAACTTCTCAAATGAGTTTTTAAGTTATAAGTAGTTTTTGACGTCACAATAGTTAACGTTGCCGTTTATTTCAACTTGAAAAGTGTAAAGTAAACCTTGATTAGAAAAGGAATATCTTTCTTTCGTCTCTTTTTTTAACAATTTCCAATAACCCTTTTTTTCCAAATATTTCATAAATGGCTCCAGCCTATTCTTATATTCTGCTACCGACTCCAGATAAGCTTTCCTCATAACAATAACAATAAAGCCTCCTGGAATGTCAGATATATAATAAAATGACAATTTTTGCATTTATTCTTCACCTTTTCTAACCAACTTAATCAACTGTAGCAGTCCTAAACACGGAATGTGACCCTCGCCCATACCTCCAGCGACACCCAGGCCATCGTATTGATCTGAAAATGTCTCAGATTTATAACTTCCGCTCTTTATTTTATATGCACATTTTCACTCGCCTGCCTCTATTGAGAGAATTTCCGTTTCGTCGATTTGATCCGAATATACTCTGGTATATGTCGCTAACCTCTTTAGCATTTTAATCATACCAATTGAAGGTTCAAGGGCATCTATATTTTTATGGCCAAGCTTTGCCAGCTCCTTTCCCAAGAATCCCGTTCCGGCGGCGACATCTAAAATTCGTAAGTTCTTGTCTATTAATCGTCTACTCAGCTCTTCAGCGCAATATATTGGTCCTCTATAGTTTTGGGGTCCAAGATCCTAAGAAATATTTTTGAAAATTATAAAAAGGGGTAGAGTTATTTGAAAGTTTGCCATATCAACAAACATTTTCGTATCTTCCACTCTCCGCCCATTGGCTGTAATAATTAAAAATCTCTTCTTTGGTTTTATTAGATTCATGAGCAGCATCATTCATCTTTGAAGAAAGTGTAGATATTTTATTCATTTTCTAAGTAATTTAAAACTTGATATTTGTCTGAAATGAAAGAACAATTAAAACACTTATAGAACATACCTGATAATTTTGTTTTTTGTTTACAACCATCAAGTATTTATTTACATTCGTAAATATCATTTTATGTAAACTTTGTAAGTATTATTACAAGATTTATCAAATAGGAGAAATTTCTTGTTAAAAAAAAAGGGTATGAAGTAAAAATGTCGTCATCATGAGCATCATCTTCATCATCACTTATTCGATTTTATTATTAATGATTATCGTTAAAGTCAAACTTGATGCTATAATAAAAGGTAACTTTTTTTCTATCAGTTTGTTATCTTATAATTTAAACGATGTAAATTTAGAAAATACACTATTTTTCATTTACTTTAAGGAAAAAAAGATATTTTATAAATAAAAAGTAGGCTATAAGTTAAAAGTAAAATTAACATACTGAAAGATAGATTAGTTGACAGGCTGGTGTGATTAACGTAAGTCAGTTATATAAATAGTCTAGATTGTAAAGAAACCGACCTGTTTGCCCGTGTTTATACAGAACCTATAAATCACGTGACTAACACGCCATCTTAAAAAAGTATTACTTTCTTATATGGTGTATAAAGTTTGGTAGTTACCTTTACGCATCCGGGATTAAGTAAAAAGTGGAGTGAATTTTACTTTTTCAGTGGTTTGTATACTTTTTCAAAGGTTTATCATTTACTTTTTATTTTATATATATATTCATATTCTTTATTGACAGACAAACAAACAAATAAACAAACAAACAACAGAGATATTTCTAAACATTAATATTTGCTTCATAGCTAGAAGACAAGCACAGAAATAAAAGGGGATATCGTAGAAATATGCTCTTGCTCTCTAGTTCTTAAATGAGATCAACATTTATTATTACATTTACAATAAAAACAAAGCTAGAAAAGTATTGCAAGCTTGATAATAAGATGTTAGACGAATTTGCATCATACATATCTTTGCAAGTTGTAAGGTTATCTTCTGTCTTTGAAATTGGTGTGAAAGTTTGTTGTAGAGGACAAAATGCCTTTGGGCACATATCCAAGCAATCAGGGCAAATAATATTCCCTTTATGCAGCCAATTATCAACAATAGACGAAATCTGAATTTTAAATATAATTGAAATAAACAAATACGTGAACTAGTAAAATACCTCAACAACTTCCCCTTTTCGCGAACATTTGATCTTTTCCTTCCCTACGGTAACTAGTAGTCCATTATCAGGATCGCATTCATACTAAAGGAAATTGATAACATTATAATATATGATATAATACTTTACAATTGTAGTAGAACCTTATAACATGCACTTCCAACGTGAGGAAGCGTAAATTTTGATCTATTCTTACAATTTAACGTATACCATGGAGTATATCTTAGGTTTTCAAAACAGCGTGACCTAATAGAAATGTAAAAGAACATTAGAAAATATGTTATAAGTAACAAAGACTATTTACTCTTTTCCATAAGTTTCCAGTAAGAAATTATTGACTTTTCCTAATTGATTTTCAGGGAATGAACAAACTGAAGTTCTCAGAAATTTTCCATTAGTTTTCCATTCAAATTCTTGAAAAAAAGGACAAAAATCCGACAAACTAGCGCTACTGCCATAATATTTAACATCTGAATTTTTAATTCCGGGAATGCTTAGAAAATTCTGAGGATAGTTATATTAAAAATACAATATTCTATACATATATATATATATATATATCAGTATTAAATAATTAGTACTTGAAAGTCATCGATAAGTGGTTGTTTATATTTAACCATATTACACATAACGACGGATTTTTTATCCTCATCACATTTTGTTACAACTTGTTTTCCTGGAGGTATATTACAGAAAGGATCCAGAGACTCATTTCTACCAAATAATAAATATCGTTAAGATCTTGTTATGGAGCTTAATTTAATTTAGAATACCAACTTTTGTTGTTTGTTTAGCATCCATGACAAACAACTTTGAGTTGCAAACTGACAACCTAAATTTTTGCCCCATCTCAAATCTCTAGACATTGAATAGTCGGCTTTATACCATCTGTTGTTTGGAGTTAATTTGTTATTTTTGTAATTTATATACAAATTAAATTTTATATTGAAAATATGATAAAAGACGACCTACCCTGTATCGTCCATTAGTGCCAGAGTAATGCTGGATATTATTGGATTTTGCGTATAGGTACCTGTCATAGCTTCATGCTGAGGAATAATATTTTGATTAATTTCACTTATATTCAAATATTTTAAGCTTAGTACTTCAAAAATTCTTTTTTCCCAGTGGGTCAGGGCTGTTCCGGAACCTCCTTGATTCTCTAGTTCTGCTCCTTCAAGGCTAGTGCAATTAAAATGCTTTCTGACTTCCCTCTAACGTTTACAAATGAGGATTTATGTAAATGTGTTATAAAGAGATTGATTTGACTTACGACAACATTAGGGGTAACGACCAAGTGAACTGTCTTTTGTATAACTCCCTTACGAACTCTCCAATTATTGTACGTCGCTTGTCGAATGACTTTATTACTCCACTGATGAACGGACAATCTTAAAATAAAATTATTATAAATAATAATTAACCTAATTACTATTTGGAGACAAACTGTCTATTCCAATTGGGTTTTCCTGTAGTTTCATTCCTTGGTGTTAGTGGATCCCCATTCTCATCCCGATAGAATCCGAATAAAGAGGCGCTAAAACCCTATTAAATATGCACCGATATAAAATGATGAAATTAAAAAATTTTTCATTATTATCTACCAATGCATGTAGAATTTCATGTCGAACGACGGAATGTAATAAATAAGCTTTACTATTCTCAGTTGACAACTTGCTTGGGCAGAGGTTAGCATATCCCGAAATAGGCCTGTTAAAATTTTAAATGTAATTCAATATTTTAAAAAAAGTCAAAAATGAAATTAACACTATTCAAGATAGTTCTTTTTGTCTACTTCAATAGACAATATGTTCAGTGTCAAAGCATGAATAATAAAATCTTCATACAAATCGATTTAGATAACAATAAGAGATTAAATAGAACGGAATTATTCATTTGGTTTAGGACCTTGGAAAGGAGGAGATTAGCATTGGAGTCAATAGATGAGTGGAATGACTACGTTAACTTTATAAAAAATGGTGAGCTGACATGGTCTGATTATAAAACGGAAACCTTTGGTAAAGGTATCGTAGCACAAACAGTCATCACTAATTACGACACTGAATCAAAATCAATGTTTAATCAGATAATGATAAGAATAATGAACTAATGAGACGAGATAAAAACAGATGGTTGCTAGCGGATAAAAATCATAGTGGAACGCTAGACTTTGAAGAATGGCATGTATTTTTGCATCCCGAAGATTTTAGCTTCATGTCAAAAGTTGTTGTTGATGTAAACAACTCCGAATAATAAAAATATTTTCAAGTTAGCAGTCTACGATATTATATTTTTTATCATAGGAAGCACTAAATGATTTAGACGAAGATGATGATGAAAGAATCAGCTTACAAGAATTTATTGGTATAAATCATAATACAGAAGATATGGATGAAGAGGATGAAAAAGAAATAGAGCATCTTGAAAGAGAATTTAGAAACATTAGAGATAAAGATAACGATGGATATTTAAACAGAGATGAAGTTCGAGAGTGGTCTATGATAGATGATACAAAATTTACTGACTCTAAAGTTGATGATATTCTCGATGAGTTAGACTTAGATAAGGTAAGAATGTTGTTGAAAACATAAATAGTATCTAGAATTTTACATTTTCTGATTGACACTCCCACAAAACTTTAGAACGAAAATTTAGACTCGAAGGAATTGGTGAACTTTTCAAAACATTTCGATATTGAAGACAGCAGATTACTAAATGCTGAATTAGATACTTATAGTAATCTATATAATTGACACCTACCTATCGGTTAACGCATCTTGATGGCAGAAGGCGGCATAGGCAATAGTATCCCTTTCTCCACACCTATTAGTTTCTTTCGCGGAAACATATAAGATAAAATCTCTGTCCAATATTCCCGAACCTTCGGTTCCCTCTTCGTGTGTCTCGTACCAATTTTGTACTTTTTTTGCAACCCGACATTTCTAATCAACAAATTTAACAATACAACTGTAATGTCTTTACATCTATGATCTTTTTACTTAATTTATTATACATTTAAAATAGGACTGTTTATTTTTAGCAAGTATTAAGTAGATTAAACGCCCTTATTATACAAAATAAGTGTTGTTAGAACTAATTTTAGTTAATTTCTCACTTACTTTTAAATGATATTCTGGAATGGAAATATTACCACAAGAAGATATCTCTTTACAACCATCTAAGCAGGAGAATTCAGGCTTCCCTTTTTCAAAAACAATCCTATTTGATTTGCATAACCTGCGGAAGAAGATTAGATAAGTCATAGTGGTTGAATAATAAAAATAATAACAATTTATTGGCACCTAGTGAGCAGCAATTTCTTTAGTGGCTTTTTGACTTTTAAAGCTTTGTTCCAAAATTTAATGGCCTCTTCAATTAGAGTATTCTGAGGACAGCAGATATAATTATTAATAAAATATCTATTATCATTCTATAACTACCTTAACAAGGTTTTCTTTTTGATTTCCTAATTTCTTTACGCTATCGTCGTATTCAACGCTTATTCTCAAATTCTGCAGTTCCGTAGATCGTTTGTTAAAATGATGATAAATATTTTCGGAATGTGAGAACTGAACGAAAATAGGATCAATATTAACATTTTTCCATAACAGAATCATTGTACTCACCTCATTCTCATAGAAGTGCACGTTTGGATAAGTTTTTGGAAATTTAAAACATTGATTAATACTAAAGAAATAGAACAATAAAAAATAAAATGTTTTCATCATCCCATTATAGCCCCCTAAAGATTCTCTATAAAAGATTATGTTCCGGAAGGCTTTTCAGTCATATAAGTTTTACTTTGTTATTCATATTTCGCATTCGGTAAGAATTAATATTTTATAAGCTTTTCGTTTTAAAAGAAAAACCTTTCAATGTTAGATTCTTAAGAAGGAAACTTTGTTCCACTGACTGGAATTCGAATAGTAGTGTTTGCACGCAGGCGACAACCATTTCCCAACCAAACCCGTGAGATAGAACTGAGTACGCCGTCTGTCGGTCATTGAGCTTAACATTTTACTGTATATTTCGAAAGGGAAGACTTTGCTGGTCTACACTGCAGCTTCTTCTAATCGATTTCGATCACGTGACCGGTATTTTGCCTATACTGGATTATTCCAAAAACGCGGTTCACAGTGTATAGCACTAAACTGGAAACTTTACAACTGGAAACAAAAACATTGCAGGTATAGTTGAAAGAAAAACAATCTTTCTTTTCTTTTTGTAAAGCTTTATTCTTCTGGTCAATCAACATTTTGTAATAGAAATAAATGAAGAGGCCCTTATCTCTTTTCTCTCGTATCAATCATTCCAGATTTCCTTTAGTGATTTTTATGTATTTTCTCTCCCTCTCCCAAGTTATATTATAAGCTAAATCTTATTTCTCTACTTTTCTAGGCCTAAAAAGCAGGCAACGCTAAAAGGTTTATGCCTATCGAGGTTATCGATTGTCGCAAAAGGGCTTTCACTTTTCTTTTCGGCTAATAAGGAATTAAAAATTAGTCTTTTGAATTGTATAAATTATCTTATTTATAATACGACTATTTATCTAATGTTAACTGCTTTTCTTGTTATTTTCAGTTCTCCACATGATAAAGGAATTTCTTCTGTTCACTTTTAGTGTTTCATTCTTCATCGAAGGTTTGGAATTTCTCTTTTCTTCTCATTAATAAGAGTATAAATACACTAAATATATAGACACATATATAAAAACTAATACATATATATATAGTATTTATATTTAATGCATTTTATGCATAAATAGCACTATTTATCTTATATTATATCGAAATATGGCTATTATTTCTTTATTTGCGGTGCAAAAATAATACATAAGACAGTATTGTAAAAAAAAAAGGAGAGCAAGACTAACGTTGATTACTGTCTGTAAAAGGATTGAGGGTTGAAAGCAAATAAAAAAATAGTACATCGCCAATTTTAAAAGTATAAAACGCAAAGGGTAAAAGAGGCACGTTCTAATCTAATTAACTAACGTCGAATGTGTCAGATAATTAAGGAGGCTCCCTTCCTCTCCCCAATATAAGTATTACATTAGTTAATATAGCGGAGATCTGAAAAATGAAGAAGAGTTTTTATCCGTTTCTCTCTAATAGGAAAACGTCAACCAGGAGTTATTCCGGAAGAACAGCGTCTCTATAATGATTTAATGCGCGACTATGAAAATGACGTTCGACCGGTACAGAATGCTACTAAAGTTATCTCTGTAAATTTTCGATTAACCCTCAATCAAATTGTGGATTTGGTAACGTATCTCCTTTCTATCATATTATTTATTTCAAACCGTTTTCTATATTGTTTTCTCTTTCAATTTATCTATTTAGGATGAAAGATTACAGGTCTTAACAACAAACGTCTTCATAGATCAGGTTCTGTATTAAATGAACAAATGAGCTCTTGTTTCATTCAACATGATATTTAATGTTTCTAGGAATGGGATGACGAAAATCTTAGGTGGAATGTTGATGACTATAATGGAATAAAAAATCTAAGAGTAGCTGCTGCTGCTGTATGGCTGCCAGATACGTTCATTTTTAACAAGTAAAAACGTTTATGATACAAATAATATATATTTTTGTTTATCTATTATCTTTGTTACCGGAAATAGTGCAGATGATGGTTCTACTGGCTTTATGCGAGGAGTCTATGTATTAATAAACTACAAAGGGAGGGTAAAATGGCCTGTTCCGATGAAATTACGCAGCTCCTGCAAAGTCGATATCACGTATTTTCCGTTCGATTACCAGGTGACGCCACTTAGTTTTTACAGTAATTTTTTCTTTAAGAAACACATTTTATATTAAAATAATTTATATTTAGATCTGTACCATGAGATTTGGATCATGGATATATTCGGGAGATTGGGTGGACTTTAATTCCTCAATTCAAGCTCTCGACCTAAAAAACTATATGGATAATAGCGAATGGGAACTTTTGTCTATTAAGTAAAAAAAACATACTTTATACTTATATACGAATGTATTACAAAGTTTATTGACTGATTAATTGCAGTTTTGAGAAGCAAATGCGCCATTATGCCTGCTGCAGCGAAGCTCATCCAGATCTTTTATTTACTATGTTCGTGAAAAGAAGAACTTTCTATTACATATGGAATATAATTGTTCCATGTGTTATGCTCTCTATCCTCACCCTGCTCACTTTTTGGCTGCCATCAACTTCTGGTGAAAAAATCTCATTGGGCCTATCAGTGTTTTTGGCGTTCTCAATGTTTATGCTGCTGATTGCTGAAGAGGTTCCAGCCACTTCTGAGAGTGTTCCTCTTATTGGAATCTACTTGACAACAGTAATGACTATGACAAGCGTATCTGTAATTATGGCTGTTCTTGTAATAAATTTATACAATAGGGGTGCCAAGGTTAGTTTAGCATTTTTGACAAACATAAAAGTAAATGCTTGTAAACTGATACTCTTAAAAAATTCAGGCTAAGAGAGCGCCTAAGTGGCTGAAAGTCATAGTTTTAAATTGGATCTGCAGATTTCTGAGAATGACTCATGACATCGAGCGTATTGCTCAAAGTATACGATTGGTAATTAGTACTTGCTTAATTAATTACTTTTGTTAATCACCATTTGATTGAAATTAATCTTTTCGCCTGTTCTTTTAACAGAAAGAGGAGGAAGAAGAAAAATATAGGTGCCAAAAACATACCGGAAAGACCAATTCGAATCGTCGCCCCTCAGCTGCCAGACTCGACACCACCCTATCCGGTAATCTGGAAAATCTCGGCTTTGAATCTGACGCAACACCGACAGATCCCAATAAGGATAAACTATCAAGACGATTTAGTACAATTAGCAATCAAGATATGAGACCCGAAGAGGAACAGGTATGGCTTAAAAGGGAAGATTTGCAACGGGAAGAATCTAAAAGTCTCATGCCTCCTCCGCTCAGTGGCCCAAGTTCTCAAAGAAAGAAGAGTACTGGTTTAGCTGGTTTAGGCTTACCTGGATTAGGTATGACTAAAAGCCCCCCACAAGCTAAGGGAACCGATACAATTGCTAAACTAGTTGTTGCCATATGTAGAAAAGAGCAAGCATTAGTCAGTAGAAAAGAGATGATAGTCGAATGGCAAACTATTGCCACAGTTATAGATCGTCTACTTTTCTGGATCTTTCTCATGGCTACCGTTTTATCATATGTAATTGTACTCTTAGTTATACCATATGTCTCAAAAGGTTATACAAAAGCCTTTAAAGATAAAGGACCTTCTTACGTTCTCATGGAATAACCTGGTGCAAATTACTATTGGCAATACTCCAGAGTTCATATTCGTGTGTGAAAATGAACCCAACCAAAATAACAAGTATTAGAAACTAAAAACAAGAGCTCATTTAAGGTAGACAATTTTCTATTTACATAAACAAAAATTAGAAAATGTAGTAGAAATAAAAATTTTTATTGAATTTATCGTAAATTTAATAATAAAAAAAGTTAATTTCAAAATGAATAAACGAAAAATAGGATATTAAAATGATTTCCATCCGGAATAATATATTATTATAATCTATAAATAGTTCTCCTTTCAAAAGAAAGTTACGAGAAAATTTGTACCATAGTTTTCCATCTTCCTAGTTTATAGCAATCTATCATAGATAAATTATATCATATCATATTTCATGATATTTTATTTCCAACTGACCTCTTCTAAAAACAAAAAAGATCAAATATTTCAACAGTCTAATAAGTAAACATTGAGAAGTTCGCCTTTTCTCTCCTTTATAATAAATTTAATTCAATGCTAACAAGGTGCATTTTGTTTACAATATATATTGCATGCTTTTTTTTTTATCTCTTGTACATAATACGTTTCAACAAGAAGAATTATTTTTTCTAAAACTAGGAATTACCTGTTTTTCTCTCGTCAAAATTTACAATAAACACATAAATTTGTAGTTCGTATTTCGAATAGCTAATTTTTTTTTGTCTATTTAACAATTTTTTCTTAAGTTAATGAAGACATGCCATTTTTTTCAAATTCTGACCATGCGTCGTTTAGTTCCATAAATATTAACTTGGCTATATCTTCATGCTCTGTATTTGTTAGCTGTTTAAGATAAAAGGAAGAAATTATTTTACATTTTGTACTAAATTTTCGGATATACTATCTTACCTTATCTGGGTGAACACTGAGAACTGCTTTTCTATACCATTTCTTCACATCATTACCGCTAACCAATTGGTGCATTCCTGGTGGTTTCCAACGCGCCTCTCCGTCCCATAAGACACGGTCTAACGAGCACAAAAGCGCTCTTATATTCCGTTCCTTTCCTTCAACCCATTCTCTGACCTTGAGAACATCAGGATCAACTGTTTCAGCCAGAGCAGCTTTTCGCATTTCCTTCATTGTTCTCGGTTCGTTGGATGGCTTTGTAAATGCATGTCCGCCTAGCAAATCCGAAAAAGTGTCTTCGCTAACATTTGGTTTTGGCCCAAAAGGCTTTTGAGTTCCTCTACCCATCATAGGATTTCCAGTTACAAATGTTCTATTATTTTGTGCAAAAGCTGTTGGATAAGGTCCAGCAGGTGCTTGCTTAGGAGCCGTAAAGTTATTAGACGAATAATTAGGCTTGGCTTGGTGTTGCGGGCTGCTCCCAGTACCAATATTAGATAACTTTGAACCTGTGCTTGCGCTGTGCTTCATCCCGCTCAAATTTCCCATATCAATGTTTAAGAAAGGATCGTTCTTTTTAGCTGTTTTTGGCGAAGCTTGACTGTCTGTCATCTTCGTACTTAAATTATGAGCCGAATTATTTCGGGGTAAGTTTACTTTGGAGCCGGATGTTAAATTCATGGAGGTCCAATCTCCCAGTAAATCACCTCCGCTTGTCGCAGTTTTAGTTGCATTACTAAAATATGACAAGTCATCCTTAATCGAACCTTGTTGTGGCTTCACCGTCTGACTAGAAAATAAATCATTTAAGTCGTCATTAGTTTTCGTTTGCTGAGTATTTCTTGCAGCTGGTTGAGCGAAGAAATCAGTATCAAAAAGATTTTCTTCTTGTTTCGTTTGCTCCACTCTTTGCTCCTGAGATTCGTTCACGCAAGAGCTTAATAAATCAACATTTGTTGTATTTGGAATACCCGATAATAGGTCAACATTAGTTGGAAGAGTACTTTCTTTAACTGTTGCAGATGTATTTAAGCCTAACAGATCGGTAAATTCTTCCCTAGCTGGTTCCTTTTTTGCCGGTGTTGTATTAACTACTGGAGTTGCCTTGTCAATTGGACTACTTCGTTTATTTACGGACACTTCTTCCTCTTTATTTTCATTCAAAGCTTCACTATCTTCCCATTGTAATGTTTCAAAGAAACTTTTTGAAGCTGGTTTGTTTTCTTTACTAGGAATGATTTCAGGTTTTGATTCAGAAGATTCGATATCAATTCGAGCAAATTTATTTGTTAGAGTATTTGCTTCTGGACTACTAGTATCAGAAGATTCTGACGGAGCTTGTTTGTCCATATGTTTCTTAAGACGATTGGACATACCTTTTACAAAAATAACAATAATTAATTAATAATAATCAACTTATATATATAAATAGTTATTTATTTGTATACCAAATCTTGTGATTGCTCTCTGCATTTCTTCATCATCTCTAAATAATAATTTAGGATTTAAATTTTTCTTTGAAAAGTTTTGCCAACTATCATCATCAATAAATCCTGATTTATCAGATACGACTCCTTCAATGCTTACAAGAAATGAATCTGGATATTTGTCATCCGTATCAGTTTGATCTAAATCTCTCCTATGATAAATAAATGAAATTAAATAATTATCATATTTGATTTAAAGAAAATGTCAAAAGTTTAGCTCACTTTCTGAATCTCATAGATTTTTTATCAGGACGCATGAATCCGGTATGAAATTGAAATTGAAACATTTTTAAAGATGTTATCTTAAAAAAAAATAGTAAAAGAACATAAATACAAAATAGTAATATATATATATATTATTCTTATATTACTTTTCCTTGTACTTTACCCCCAAGTGTTGAACGTGCATGATAAACAACAATTGTAACATCCCCACATACTTGACAACTTATTGGAATGCTTATATGAGAATCATCAACAGAGAACATTCTATAAAAAGAAAACTAGATAAATATTTAATTATTTAATCATTTTATCAAATACCTCATTTTGTCATATTCAATACTTGTGGTTAATACCCTTTCATCACCCATAAAAACTTCTACAAAAGGCCTACAACCGCTTTTTGATCTATTGAAAAGTGGTACTGGAGCCATAACTAATCTGTTCAGATTAACGTATTTTGAGTGTGGAATGTAATTCTCTTCTCCAACCATATCACAAATGTATTGAACGTATCTAAATGATGAAATAAAATAAAAATAAAGAGAAATCAAACAATATCAATGAACAAACCGCTCGTGTGAAGGTTGAATTAACGGGGGTCCCCTAGCGGCAGCAAATAATTGAAGAGCTTGACTAGGTTTGTCAAATAATCTGCAGTAGCATAGAACAGCGGCAACTGCGAAGGCCGTATTTGATTTGCCGTCCTATAATACAAACAAATATCAACCGTAGAGAGATAATATCAAGAAAATAAAAATATTGACTTACCAAACAATGCAGAACGCAAACGTTTCTACCTCCCTGGCGTAACCATAAATGCATATTTTTACAAACGTTTAGTAAACTACTAAACGGTGGAGCTCTTTTTGGTTGCCAATCCAATTCAGAAACCTTTATATATTTTCAAAAAACAAATCATAGTCAATTTACATTAAACTTAACAATAATTAATAATAAGGCAATTAAATACAATCTTAATTGATTAAGAGAAAAAACAAACCCTATTCTCAAATTTTCCGTGTCGATAAGTTCTATGGGTTAAATTATAAACCGCAAAAGAGTTGGAATGTCTAGCGTCTAAGAATACTCGAACGTCATCTATATTATTTTTAATTGCTGCTTCCATTCCTTCGGCAGGATAAGACATAGCTAATAATTTAGAAGAGAGACAGAATAATTAGTTTATTAATAAATACTACTGTACTTTATAATATATATGTAATTGCTAATAGTACGATTATTACCAATTATCCGTGCTGTAATATAAGATATATCTAAACCATCTGCTTTACTCATTGTCTGTACTGTTTCCATAACTTTACTAGAAGCATCTTTAACATTTTTCATAAGATTTGCTGCACCACCTCTAAGAGAGTTAAACAATGAACCCATTGAAGATTGAGCCATTCCGCCCATATTATCATTTTTAGGTGACGGGCGTCCATCATCTTGATTATAATAATTTGTTTCTATCAAAATAGAGGCAAAAGACTTATTAACTTTTGTAATCTAATAATCAATCAAAATTACTTACGCCCAGCTTGACGATTAGATTCAGGAGTAATATTACTATTCGTAATACCTATAAAGGGTGATTGTAAATTAACTGATGAAACTGCGGCTATTTCTTCCATCTGGGCCATAATAACGTGAATGGTTGGTCTCTCCCTTGGATCCACATTAAAAGATGCTCCTTTTAAAAAAAAATAACAAATTCAATAACTTTATAGACTAGTATAGAACATTGTCTTAAGAGAACATCGCCCTTATTATAAAAAAAAGAAAAGAACGCTCTCTAACATACATTTATATTTATAGGCTTTTCAAAAAAATACTTACTAATGAGGTCATGAAAACATTTGTAAACTGTATCTCCATGAGGTATTTTATAATTAGCATTCAGTATTCTTAATTTAGCTGAATCTTCATAGGGATGCTCGAGGAAACATAACATAAATAGGACACAACCAAGTGCCTAGAAACAATATATATATATATATATATAGTCTAAATTATATGATTAAGTATATTTATAAACAACGTACCCATATATCTGATTGATGATTAATAGGATAATTGAGAAAAAGATCTAAAATTTCTGGCGTTCTATACATTGGTGTTGTATGTTTAGCAAGCTATAATTGACATCGAAAAATAAATAAGCTATTTGACCAAATAAAAACAACTTACTTCTTCTTCTATAAGATTTCTCTTATTTACCGACCAACTAGGATCAGGCTCGAATACTTGAACAGTAGCACTTCCAAAATCGCATAGCTTCATATGGCCACTTGAACTAATAAGCACATTTTCGATCTAAAATGTCAAAATATCGATTAAAAAGGTTCTGCGTATTCGTAAATTGCGATTAGTGAACCTTTAAATCTCTATGTATAATTGGAGGCTTTTGATCATGCATGTGCTGTACAGCATTGCATATTTGATAGAAACAGGGAAGAATTTGTTCGACTTTTAAGCGTTCTTTTTTGTTAATGACATCTACTAATTGTCCTCCTGTACATAATTCTGTCAAAAGTAAATATTCAGCTTGACCATGACCAGAATCATTCTTCCCAATACTCGCTGCGTTCATAAATTTGACAATATTTGGATGACCAGAGAGCTTTTTCTGAAAGGATGAAAATAACAAATAAATGAAAAATGCTATATAAACAATGTGGATTAATGGCTTACGAAAAATGTAATTTCTCTGACTATAGCTTTACACTTTTCATCATCTGCTGCTAATAATCTCTGTAAAAATCAATTTTCAAGAGTCAAGTAAAAATGAGGGGGAGTAATTGATAAGATGAAATAGAACCTTAAGCGCGTACTCTTTACCAGATTTATTATCTACAGCTTCGTATACATAAGCGAAACCGCCTGTAAATATTAATTGATATTAGTTATGAACTATTGAATCTATTTTTCTTGATTGCTCATAAGTGTTGTATTTACCTTCGGCAATAAGCCGCTTGATCTTGAGACTCTGTTGTCCAACTTCCACGAGTTGTCCCACAAAATCATTGTCATCTCTTGAAACTGTATTACCTATGTAGCCAAAGGCACTCCTAAAGAAATCACCCATTTTCCTTTTCTTCTTTACAATATAACGGACCGCAAAGTGTGATTTTTTTCGATAAGTTGAATATTTATCGACGTAACATAATTTTCATAAACGCACTATTCCTACTAAATCTATTAGTTTAGTAATGGCATCCTCTAATGAAAATCCTATTACACGCCATTTTTATATAACCGCTTAGGTTTGAATCTATAAAATATAAGTAAAATGGTGGAATAAACTGGTTCAGAGATCGAAGTTCCGGTCCTCGATATTTTTATTTATTTTTTGAATAACAAATCGTTCAAATCAGTGAGAACCCCAATTAAATTAAAATATTTCCAAATTTTTAAATAGACATTAGACAATCAGGACTATGTCAATTGATTTTCACGGTCCCACCGCAAAGCAAGGTAATAAAATTCTTTACCAACGCACAAGTTATCAAACATTTTACTTTCTATTCTTTAGAAAGTAATTAGTTTTTAAACTCAAAAAACAAACGATTTTATACATATAACTATAAAGTATATATAAATATCAATTAATCGTAATTTTTACTGGATTCATTTTATGCTAAAGAGCAGCAAAGTCGTAGGATATTAGAACAACTAAATGAAGATAAGAGACGACTGAAAGCAGCTACCCAGAATCAGAGCTTAGTTCCAGAATCGCAACCTAATCCAAATCCTATGCTGCTACCAGGTGACAATGGGGGAGCTAGTCGATCGGCATCACAAGCGCTAAAACAAGCTCACGAGTCTTCCTTCGGCTATTATGTGACACAGGAATCGAATTTTGGCAACGTCATTCTACCAGTCTTACCAAGATTTGTGGAAACTAAACCGGCAAAAAGCTAAAATTTTAACTTCTTAGTTTCATTTATTGTTCTAAGATTTAGAACGATACAATATACACTTTACATATATTGTTTTTAAAAGTAGACAATAGTTTTCTTTTAAGCACTATATTTTGATAGAAACTTATTAAAACTAAAGCTCTATTCCTCTACATTGGAACACAAAAAAAACTGAAAGAAAATACACTACTTCCGGTAATTAATACCGACCAATCTAGAAATTAAGTTCAATATATTGTTGTTTTTTCTTTTTTTTGTTTGTTTGATTAAAATGAATATAGTTACTGTATTAAAATTTCCAATAAAAATTAAATATATATATATATATATATATAAGTATAGATATATCTCTTAATCTTCCATATGGCTTTGTAAGTAAAAAAAAAATAAAATATTTTTTGAATTAAAAGCGCTGAGAGCGATTTCAATCGCTCTTTGAGCCATCTTCATCGGATTTACAATGCGGTTCTTCAAAAACAGAAGATGAATCTTTTGTTTGTTGCAGAGTAAGATTCCATAATTCATGTGGATTTTCTATTTAAAAAATATCATTAGATTTAATATGTTTAGAAAAAGATAATCAACTTACGACTCATTCTTAACGACTTCCTAAACGCTTTCTTCTTTTCAACTAAGGTTGCTCGTTTGACATTAAATAGAGGTGAACTTTTGGAATTTAATTTTTTACTATCATCTAAATTTTGTAACCTTCGCAGAGCCTCTTTTGGTTCAAGAAACCATACAAGTTCAATATCTGCTGATGATAAAAACTTTTCGACACTGGGATCTTCCGATAAATCTAAATTCTCAGTAAGCTGAGTTGCAAATTGAAAGTAACATTCAGCTTCAGCAGTCATTATTTCGAACGGAATATCTCCTTTGACTATTACATCCAACTTATTTTCCATTTCTTCACGGATAACCTTTTTTTTAAAGTTATAGATAACGTTTAAGAGGGAGGATAGCTTTTGTGGACCCCTAAAACGATGGCTCCAGTTGCCTGAGTGAACATCATACTTGTAAAAAGGTAGCAACATCCAACCATATGAAGCTATTCTATCTACAGCATTAATAACATACTGAACAGTTTGTTCATCGAAGAAGAAAGCCAAATTTAATCTCGTAAATCCAGGTTTCATAATTTCCATAGTTTGTTTGGTATTTAGTACAGCATCATGTTCGTCCCTTTTACAAGTTAAAAAGGCCACCAATTTTTCAGCCAGAGCATTATCTATACTTAATAAATCTTGTGCATAAGGTCCTGCACATGCACACCCACCCCTGGCTTGAATTCCGTACAGATCGTTAAGCAGAGTACTGATAAAGTTATGATGTAGAAATAGACCAGTTTCTGTGTCATTTTTTATTGTGATTATATTTGTTTTGTCGAACAGAATACGTTCACTCACCTGGATGGCGTATTAGAAAAGAAAAAATAGGCAAACGATCTAATGCACAGTTTCCCAATATATGTATATTCCTATTTTTTAACCAAATTTTCAATGCTTTATCTTTTAAATACATTTCTCTCTCAATAATAGCATCTTCGGTTAGAGCATCTTTCAATTGAAAGATTAGACCAGCTCTTATTGATTCTAAAATAGCAGGAGTCCCTCCCTCCTCTCTTTCTTCGATATCATCAAGATATTCGTAAGTCTGTTTTGTTACATATAAAACAGTTCCTCCTCCGGCATTGTGCGGTATATGATTTCTGAATAGGCCCTTCTTCGCAATCAATATACCTGGAGTTTGGGGACCACCAACAAATTTATGGGGTGAACAAAACACGGCATCTTTATAACTTTAAAGGGTAAAGATTAGATTATTAAAACGAGATTGAATTTCTTTTTACCCTTTTCCCTCAGGATTCATATCAATTTTTAGATACGGAGCCCCGCAAGCATAATCAAATACGGCGTATGCGCCGTATTCGTGAACGATTTCTTGAAAATGAAAAAGGAAGGAGTTGTAATAATTGATTTCTAATAACACAGTGGACTATTTACTTACCAGAAATTTTAACAGTATCGCTTAATATACCAGTCACATTACTAGCCGCAGAAAATGAAGCTACAATAGTTTTATAATCTACCGATAATTTACTCAACAATCTATCAAGATCCTTTAAATCTACTAATCCATCACTATTTTCCTTAGCTCTGCATAACTTAGCTCCCGCCTCTTTCCATGGTAAAATATTTGAATGATGTTCATAAGGACCAACAATTACAGCAAATGAACCATCACTTTTACTAACATCCATTGCATTTACTAACTTATGTATAGCCGATGTGGCTCCACTACCAGTGAAAATGCAAACGTCGTCAGGACCAGCATTAACGCAAGTTTTGATTATTTGCCTATAAAATAATAGATAAAACTGTTTAATTTAGTATTGTTTACAAGACAAGACACTCTACCTAGCTTCATTTCTAAATGTAGATATTTGTTGAGAACATATTGAAGTAGTCGTATGAGTATTAGCATAAAAAGGATAAACTTTATTTTGCATATATTCTTCTATGAATTTAAGACTCCTAAAAATTAGAAAAAGAAGAGTATTAATCTTTCTGAATACAATTAAAATGAAAAGAAAAACAAAAACTATACCTTCCTGAAGCAACATGATCACAATATACAATATTCTTAGTTCCAAATGGACCATCAAAAGCAGCTTTATCACCAATTATGCTCTCCCTTACAGCATCAAAGAGGTCGAGGGAAGTTTTCTTTGTTTTGTCTTTACCTTTAACTTTATTAGCGAACTACACACGTAAAAATTAATAATTGTTATCACTTTAGTAATTATTTTTTTACTAAAACAAAGATAAGTGGTACCTTCTTATTAAAAACAATGGTATGCTGACTCTTATTAATTTGGTAATGTCGTTTAGCGATACTTTGCTCTGCTCCCATGATTTGAATAAACGTTTTCTACACACAAAAATAAATAAATTATATATTCGCTCTTAAAGCAGTAGTTAAGACAATTGTCACTAGCTTACAACTCAAGACTAAATGAAACTCAATTTTTTAAAAGCGATATCGTCACGTGGCAGTCTGCTGATATATGTCAATAACCCAAAAGAGGTTATACGTGCATATAGTGTAAACTGCGTATGGGAAACGAGTAAATAGTCCATTTTCTATAGCATTTTTTATTATAATAATTATATGATGCGGGTTAACCAACTGTAACATGTACTGTAACTCATTATTAAATATATTTAACAAAATGCTTTTCAAGTTAAATATTGCAAGCTTGCAAAACATATTAAAGTTACTTGAGGGACTTTCTTGGTTGTTGGATTTTCTTTACTTTCGATACATGCTTTTGCGCAGGTTTCTTAGACAATAACTTTTTCTTTTCAAAATTTCTTTTCCCTTTCTTCTCGGTCACTTTTTTAGGCAATTTGTTTACATTCCCCTTAGCCTTTTTCATTGTTTTAGTATTTTTCTTTTTCTGTAATTTCTCCTTTAATGCAACTAATGCTTCTTGAACTTGGGCTGGTGTAACTTCTTCAGCTTTGATTGAAAAATAACATTCGTTTATTGTTAATTACTTAACTTTCACGGGAATTTACTTACTTTCAGATTCAGAGTTACTTTCCTCGCCTTCATTGTCGGCTATTTAAACAATGAGATATCTTATTAGAAGTCGTTTTTACAAATTATCTATTGCTAAAGGTTACCTTGTTCTGTAGACTCCTTTCCAGTATCTTTCAAAAATTCTTCATTTTTAACCTATTGAAAATATTTTAATTATAATATTTTGAATGACAAATACTCTTTACACATACTGAGAGAATTTCATAAGTTACGCCTAATTTTTTTAAAGTAGCCAGCCTCTTTGCGATATTTTTTTTTATGTTAATCATCTTTTTGCGTTCTACTTCAACATCCAATTTACGATTAAATTTATTTCGTCTAAAGAGTTCCAATCTTCTCCCATTAACTGCCTTACTTTTGAAAATATCAGGATGCACTTTATCAACATAGTGGCCTATAGTAGTTAATGTGTTAACATTTTTATAATGCTATAATTCAAATTAACCTACATTTCACTAGTCTTTGAAACATTAAATAATTATTCATAGTTTCTGCAGCAATTCTGGCAGCATCTTCATGAGCAAATTGAATAAATCCATATCCTTTGCTTCTACCACTCTGTAGAGAAAGTTTATTTAATATTGTCAACTAAAGTCTAGAAAAAAATTAAATTACTTTAGTACTTCTGGCAAGCCGTAATCGTTTAACCTGGCCAAACTGAGAGAAATATTCTCTCATCTCCTTTTCAAAGAAACCATGAGGTATATGACCAACATATATCACTCCCGATAAGTTCTGTGAGTGATAATAAATGAAATAAATAGAATTGGCTTAAAATTTAACATCACTGAAAAATCATGCACTAAAATAAAAATATAAAGTTAACCTTAATTTTATCATTCGAAAGCTTTTGGCTTTTCGTTTTCTTTGGATTGTCCTCTCCAGATAACTTGCGTTTCTTCGACGCACGTTTTTCAGCAGCGGGGGCCATTTTGAAATTTTGTAAACTTCGCTGTCTCTTTCTCACTTCCGCTTAAGCAAAAATAGCAGTCTATCGCGTGTTCTCGAAGTACCTAACAGTTACCTTCATTTTCACTTTTAAGAAAGGGGCTATATTTGTTAACGCAAAGAAAGTAAATTAATGTTATTATAATATTATGCATAGCTTTACTTTGAATGCAAAAAAAAAAACTCTAACTTTATTATTTTCTCTAAAGTCTAATTCATATTTAAAATTTTGATTGCGAAATACTTTCAATAGGACATTAGAATGCTATCACCAGCAAAGGAAACGGTGTTTGATAAATCAAAAAAAGTTGATGATGAAACGTTGCTTGAAGGGCCCAAATTTTCCCCACTTCTATTTCTTCAACGTTACGATTATGTTGCAAAAGTTGTTCTAGATAACAAAATTAAAAGTTTAGTTGATTTTGGTTGTTCAGAGTGTCGCTTCGTATCAAGGCTTTGTAGGAGCTACAATTCGTCATTAGAGGAGATTTATGGTGTTGACATAGATGAAATTAGTCTTTTAATGAATAAGAATTGTATTTTACCAGGACCTTCAAGTTTCATGTATGACAATAGGAGAGAAAACCCTTTAGTTGCCAAGGTCTGCTTAGATTTCATATGGAAAACATTAATTTTGAACAGTTTTTTAATCTAATAGCTTCTGAAAGGATCTATCGAGGATTTTGACAAAAGCCTGCAGAATGTTGAAGCAGTTGCTATGATAGAGGTTATCGAGCATTTATACGAAGAAACATTAAAAAAATTTCCTGTCGTTGTGTTCGGTAAAATTAGACCTAAATTTGTTATAATTACAACTCCAAATAGCGATTTTAATATTCTTTTTAACAATCTCTCCGGATTTCGACATCACGATCATAAATTTGAATGGACTCGCGAGGAGTTTAAGAATTGGGTATCAGAAATGTGTGAAACTTATGGATATGACGCTAAAATCGATGGTGTTGGGACGACGAATGATGAAGATCTTAAAAAGTATGGATATTGTTCACAAATAGCAGTGTTTAGAAGAAAAGACTCTTTTGATTTACAAATTAAAACTACATTCAAAGATATTAAAGAGACAACTTATGAGGAAATCTGTACAACAAATTATCCAATAAAAGCTAAAATTTCGCAGAGGGATAAATTATTACTAGAAGTTTCCTATTATTGTAGGCTACTTTCGAAAGATATTGAAGATTTTAGTGCAAAGGTCGAAATTCCTCTTTCTCAGTTATTTATGTTTAATAAAATTCAATCATTATGCAATACCAAAGAAGATTTAAAACGAATCTTAATTGATGAAAACTATACTTTTATTGAAGAAAGCAATAGTATTGTTTTTTTTAACGATATATCAGATGATGAATCAGCAGAGGATCATGGTAGATATTGATAAACTTCCATTTAGATTACAGGTTTTTAAGTATTTCATTGTATTAAGGGTACGAGGAACAAGATGAAGTTTGCAGTGAAGATAATAAAAATAGTATTTCGACACTTGAAGAAAATTGGGAAGATGATGAAGAAGAATGGGGCGCAACAACACCTGAAAAGGAATTTATTGACGAAAGATTTGAAGATGCTGAAACTTCGTTGATGCAAGACTTCATTGCTTTGGAGGTGAATCATAGTTGTCCCTGGAAGAAAAAGCATTCAGGTAAAAAATTTTTACCGGACGTTATAAAAGGTGGAAAATCGTTACATAATCTATTAAAAGGTAATTTTAAGCTTGAATATAATATTCCCAGAACTATTGAGGAAAGTGTTATCGTCGATGGTCAATTCGACGATGCTGATTAACAAACGGATAGATTTTGTTACATATTACATTGTTCTGTAGCTTTCCGAAAGAACAAATGTTATTTTCTTTATTTATAATACATACAGAATAAATTAAAATTCTGGCTTTTGTCTAAACTCTTTTTTTTAAACTTAGAAAAAGTCGATACAAAATAGCTTTTACGCTTAGTCTTCTATGTAAATCTGGGAGTCGCTTACTTTATCTAGGGGCCGCGCTGTTCTATCCTATAATAAGAGACGAATATTTAGCACCCGTCGAAATGACGGACTCGTCCCAATCATCTTTTTCATCGGAATCTGATGATGACCAACCAAGAAGCTTATCTTGCTTTCTATGTGGAATTGCATTAGAAAACGAAGAGTCTGCTAAACAACATTATTCCAATGAACATTCTTTAGATGTCAGTTATAAGTGTAAACAGTGCAACAAGCACTTTTCGTCAACATCAGAATTTAAAAAACACAGCGAAAGTCATCCAACCGATGATAAAAATATGGTACTGAGACCGAGAAGAGATGAAAAATACCCTTGTGTTCTTTGCAAACAGAATTTTCCAACTAAAGGTAAGTTAAAAGTGCACACTCAGACTCATAAGGATGAAAAAGGATACAAATGTCCAATATGCTTTAAACATTTTTTTAACGCTGGTACTGTTAAAAATCACATGGTAATTCATACTGGTGATAAACCCTTCAAATGTGAGTTTTGTGGTCAAAACTTTCCTCAGAAAAATGGATTATATGCTCATAAACTTAGACAGCATAAAGATAGAATGCCTGCACCGTCAACAAAAAAGGAAAAATCTACCCTAGAAGTCAAAGTACCTACAGAAGCAGGTCCTGACGCTATTATTTGTCTTATTTGCAACATAACTTTTGAAACAAAGGATCAACTAAAAAAACATACGAAAACAGAACACAATAAAATTGGATCGTTCAAATGCGCGGAGTGCTCAAAAATTTTCAAATCGACTGCTTTATTAAAAAGACATATGGTCATTCATACTGGAGAAAAGCCTTATAAATGTTCTGAATGCGGGAAATCTTTTGCTCAGAAAAATGGTTTAACTCAACATTTACAAAGACATTCAGGATATAAACCCCACAAGTGCTCTATTTGCAACAAGGGATTTCTAGAGCAGCATGCCCTTAAACTGCATCTCCATACTCATACTGGTGCAAAGCCATATGTTTGCCAAGAGCCTGGTTGTAACAAGGCTTATCGTGAACGAGGAGCCCTAGTTAAGCACAAACGCCAGCATACAGGAGAAAGGCCATATGAATGCTCTATATGTAAACAAACCTTCACTTGTAAATCAACTTATAACTCTCATACAAGGATACACACTGGAGAAAGACCGTACCTTTGTAGTACATGTGGAAAATCATTTACTGCTCTCAGCGTGTTGAAAGCTCATATGAATGGACATGCTGGACAAAAACCCCACATTTGTCAGCATTGTGGTATGTCATTTGCCGATAGAAAAAATTTGCGTGCTCATGTTAATTTACATTCACCAACTGCTAAATACAAGTGTAAAGATTGCGGACAAACTTACAAACATCCGTGTACATTATGGTGCCATAGAAACAAAGCTCACGGGATTGGTGGCAGAAAGAGAGAAAAAGCCAATGAGCTACTTGACTACCAAGAACATATGTCTATTCCCCCTCCACCACCTCCACCTCCTCCTCCACCAAGCCTAGATCAAGTTCATCTACAACCGAGACCTCCTTCAGAATTTTGCGTCCCCCCTTCTCATTTGGCCTATGTTGATCACATGGCACCAAATATTCCGACTTATTACGTGCAATCACATCTACCTCCTCCGCCAGCTCCTAGCCTTCATCAAATGCAGCCTTATCATCCGCCATTACATGAATTATATCATCCACCACCTCCACCCCCACCTCCGCCGCATCATCATCATCCTCATCAGTTACATCAATAAAATTTGAAACAAAACCTGTAAATCTCTTATCTAAGGTTACTAAGCTGTGCACTAACAAAGCTCAATTTTTATTTAAACTTTCCTAAATCATATTGTGATTGTAAAAGTTAATTCAAAGTTTTGTTTCTGCTATGAATACAATTTGTATATATTCTATGAATTTCTTATATCAAATGAACAATACGGGCGATTTTTCTTTCTTTCCACAACAATTGCGCTAATGCTACAGCTTGTTTTAGCTGTTGAATACAGAGACATCCAAGGATAGAAAATAGCCCTATCACCTAGAAAATATGTTCGGAAGAATGTATTTCCCAAGAAATGAATGATTTTGCAAATAAAAAGAGGAGCTTACTGATATTTAGTTGAAAGTATCTATTTATTGTTTTAAAGCGTGAATTCGAATTTAATAACTTCCAACTTAATTTGTAATCAGCAACTCCAAAGATTTGATAGATAGATAGAATGCCACATTTGTTTGGAAACCTCATAGGAATTCCAACATTTTTTCTATTTATATATAAATATAAAAGTTCCATTATGGTCGAACTCTTCGTAAAATATGACGGACGCCTGGGAATAACAAATTTCTGGACTATATATTTGAGTTCATCATTTAAAATAGAGTTTAGCATAATAACTCCACTATAGCACGGATTCGTGATGAAAGTAGACAAACTCAATTTCTCTTTGGCCTTGTTGTGCAAATTAAAAATAATTGAACTTTGGAATTTTTTTAGTGAACTACAATCAGAAAGATTTCGAAGAGAGCCATCCCTAGCTGTTTTTTCTTTTCAAAAAAAGACTTTATGTTAATTGTCCTTAGTAATTTAATATTACCATTTCTCCTTACGACAAAGGCACGTTCGTATTCAATTAGTTTACTTGCCCTTTCTTCGTGACTTCCACTAAATGTTAAGAGAGTTTCCCTATAATTATCATATTCCATTAGGTTTGGACAGTTTGTAGCGTCTACTAATTCCATATTTCGATAGTAAAGATGTCGTCTTCGTCTACTTTCTATTCTATTCGTGTTTCTTCTTTGATTTGTTTTACATTGTCTGTTCAATTTTAAAGTCTTTAAGGGATAGATAGAATAGTTTTAAACGGAAAATGTAAAAAATAACAAATAACAAAGACTAAACTGATTTTGTGTTAAGAAATGAAATGATTCCCAAAAGCATTGATAAACATGAAAAAACAAATAAAATTAAAAGAGATATCTTATTTATGCCTGACGAGGTTCTCCTCTCTTCCTTAGGTTTTGTTTCTATCAATTGATTTATATTAGATCTATTTGTATTAATATATTTAATGAACTGACCATTATTTTTTGGATAAATATAAGGAACGCTTATCGGTTTCATAAGAAGATTTCCAATTGTACCTAATTACTTGCTAATAAGGTCAAACTATTTGTGAGCTTTGAAGGTTGCGATAGCAATTATGAGCTATTTTTGTTAAAGAGCTTATAAAGCTACTTGATATTTCACTCTAATCTTTAAATGAAAGCTTTTGATAGCATAGCATAAGATTTGAATTTACTTTGATGATGGAATAACATCTTTACCAGGTTTCAAATAGACAAAAAAAAAGAAATCGTACATTTTCTTTGAATTATTATTTATTCTATTAATAAACGTAGAGGGATACTTCCGAAATCTTTATTTGATTTAGATGTCGAAAGTGTCTAACTATCAAATTTAAGCTCTCTATTTTCAGGTAGAGCTTTAAAGTAACTATTGACAATATCATCAGTAACATCTTCTAATTTAGCTGGTTTCCATGATGTTTTGTTGTCTTTGTCAATTAGTAGGGCCCTTACTCCTTCGTAAAAATCATTATTTGCCATACATCCTTGACTTAACCGGTATTCTATACGCAGAACATCCATCAAACTCAAGCTTTTACCTTCTCTTAACAGCCTTAGAGTTATTTTTAACGATGAAGGAGACATTCTTTCAATAGTTTCATACTGTTTTTTAGACCAGTCTGATCCTTCTTCTTTTAGATTTTTTAATATATCTTCAACAGTATTGGCATTAAAAAGAGTGTTTATTTTAGTTAAATGTGGTGCTAAGCTAAAATCGGATTTCATTTCTCCTTCCGATCTCTTTTGAAACTCACAAAATATCTTGTTCAATTCCTCTTTTCCAGATTCAGCGGTTACTAAAGTTTCTAATAACTCCTCATTAAATTTAGAATGCACAAAGTGAGTTGCAACCCCCGAATGCAAAACATCTGTACCTTTCAAACGGTAGCCAGTGAGAGATAAAAAGGTACCAGTTTCACCTGCCAATCGCGGTAGAAAATAACCACCTCCTACGTCAGGGAAGAGACCAATGCCACATTCAGGCATAGCGAAAACTGTTTTTTCGTTGCATATACGAAAGGTGCCGTGTACGCTTAATCCTACTCCTCCGCCCATGGTTATACCATTTATAAAAGCAATCCAAGGAACTTTCAAAGAACCAATAAGGTTGTTGAGTTTGTATTCCTCGTAAAAAAATTCTTCTGCAAGTTTTTCTTTTTTCTTACCGGCATTGGTAACTGCAACTATATCACCCCCGGCACAAAAAGCTTTCTCTCCAGACCCATTGATAATTACTGCTTTTATATTGGATGAGTTCTCCCATTGTCTAAGTTGCGGATAAATTTGTCTGATCATCGATAAGTTAAGGGCGTTTAGTGCCTTTGGTCTGTTGAGGGTAATCAATGCCTTATCCCCTTTAACTTGCATGAGAACTTCAGAAGTTGAAGAGGAGTTCCTAATATGTTGAGAGACAGTAATCATCCTCCGAACACAAGATCTAGGAAGTGCGTGAAGCATATTAAATAACGTTAGTCTTTTAGCTTAAAACTTTAATTGACGTAATAAGACTACTGGGCAATGTCAGATAACTGCCGATAATTGTCTGCTAAAGCATGAATAGTAGACATTCCGCATTTTTTAACAAAAAAAATTTTTTTAACCTTTCAAAACAACGTTGAACTAATAAAAGTTGATTTAGCCAACAGCTGGTAATTAATTAACTGTTTAAATATTCAGTGCGAAACTACTTAGCGTCCTTGTCACTTCCGGTTTCATTCCTTTCTGATCCTCTTCGAGATACTTCAAATTTGAAAAATATGGTAAAATTTATATTAAATAAGTTAAAAACTTTACTTATCTCGTTATTTTTAGTCGTCAGCTTTGGGTTTAAATGAAGGTCACCAGTCCACTGTTCTTAATTATATGCGATTTGCTCGATATCAACGCGGTCAAAGACTCAGAGGTATTGATGCTTCTTTCAAAGAGTTGAAAGACAGCAGGTTGTGCGAAGACACCTTTACAGTGGACGAAGTCGAGGACATGCTGGATGGCTTATTGGTTGTTATTAGAGGAGAGGTAAAAAATTAATAATACACTCTTTAATTGATTGTGTATATTAATGAAAGAAATTTTATTCCAGATGGAATCGGAACTCCTGAACACTGCTCACACAAACGTCCTTCTTCTTCGACAGCTATTCCAACAAGCAGAGAAATGGCATTTGAAATTACAGGCTGATATTTCCGAACTAGAAAATAGAGAATTGCTCGAACAAATAAAGGAATTTGAAGAACAGCAGTTCTCTGGAGTGAAGAAAGACGCAGAATTTAAATTGCAGCCATTAAATGAAAGTAGCTCAAGTAATTTATTACAAGCGGTAATATGACCCTGTTGAGTTTCGATTTGTCATTTAATACAGCTTTGTATTTTTTTTTGTTCAGGAAATTAACCGACTAAGAGATGAAAACGATACCTTACGACAGAGATTAAAGCAAGCTGAAAGTCAAGCTATGGATGCAGGCAGAGATCGAAACAAATTGAAAAGTGAACTAGAAAACGCCAGATCCAATTTATCGAGTTCATCACGTGATAGACGAAGTATTGATGATGGCGAATTTGATGAACTTCAGAGAAAAATGAAGGGATTGAAATCGGAACTGGACCATGTAAGTTCTTAAAAAATTCTCATATAGCCAATTTAATTCATTGTTTATAGACAAAAATGTCGTCAAGAGAAACGGCAGAATCACTGGGTAGTGATTTAACCAAAGCGAAGCATGAGCTATTGAAAATTAGAGCAGATTTAGAACTGGCAGAAAAGCAATTAGAAAAGAAGGTTTCGCAAACGGCACCATTTAAAAATTTGAAGCAGATGCTGCAGAAAAAGAACGACCAAATAAAAGAATTAAGACGAAGACTAGGAGAGTAAGTTGCACATAGAAGTCTACAATGTAAACATTAAAGTCAAATTTTATCTCTTTCAGCGATGATGACTATTAAATATAGTTTCCTTTCGGGTTATTGCGTCCAATTTTTTCACGATGTTGTTTTAAATTTTTAATTTCTTTTGTTCTCTTCAGTCTCTTTTTTTATTTTATTAATTCACATATTTCCGTCCGTTTTACTAAGAATTATAATACTGTTTCTTGTCTACCAAAATTTAGAAAACAGTTTCTATCCCGTGCATAAATTAGTTTGTAATTGTAATATTGTTAAAATATATATCAATTAAATAAAAGAATAAATTTCTATTTATGTCATGAAAACATCCAAGACTATAATTTATTTCTCTTCATTCTATCGCAATTTCTTCAGAATGGGATTTAAACTTCTCAAGTAACTTGTGTTGTTCTTTTAAAACGAACGATAAAGTCGCTTTTTTGTAGTAGTCACTCATCAGTTCGATATTATTTATGACATCTGAAAGTAAGTAAGCAGTGGCTACATTACTACCAGGAGCCTCGTAAGATATATTGTTAAAATGAATGTGAAGGTGGTAATAGGATGGCTGATAGTGAAAGTATATTCTTAGTTGATTGGATTCAAGACCATATTTTTTCTGAATTGCTTCCTAAAAATACAGTAATGTCAAACTATTAACAAATTTAAATAGTAACTTACAGATCCTTTTATTTTAATATTTTTTAATAGGGGTAGATGTTTATCATCTAGATCTCTAATCGATTTGATACCCTGAAATTATGATTATTTGTTAGCTTAAAATATTAATAGAAAGATGAGATATTACTCTTGCATGGACTAAGGCGACGCAATACATGTCTTCCAATTGTAACCCACTCCATTTCATATCAGGAAGTAATATGAAACCAACATTTGGGTCAGGATCTTCATAAACAATTCTTTCAGATTCGGTTTTCTTTGAAAGAATGTTGAACACCCACTGTTTAAATTTGAAAAATTAATAGCCATTAAAAGGTGATTATTTTGACTTATTTATCTAACAGGGTATTTATTAAATAATTAGGGATCAATATTTAACAGTTAATATTTACCTCAATATTCATTTGCTCTTGTAGAATAAATGGTAAAGTCACATCATTATAGAGTTTAGATGTCTCTTCGATGACATACCTTTTCTGATCACTATACTTTAAAATATGTTTTTGTGTTGCCGGATATGTCAAAGTTGCTTTAATAACTGGAGAAAGCAATATTTTAATAGATATTATAGGAATTTAAAGTTATGCATACAATTAAGATTGCTTTTCGGGAAGAGTTTAAATGTATGATAAACATCATTTTTAAAAATTAATTCATTAGATATATCTCCTTCCAAAATATCTGCTGCTGTCTCCTTAGAAAATGGCTGTTTTTCCAAGGCGATCACAGCATCGCCTTGTTCTCCAGATCCTGCTAAAAAAGCGTTCTTCTTTTCAGTGTCTATTCTCAGAATTGTATCAAATTTAATTGTTGAGAGTATCTTTTCCGTGCCATCTTCATCTACTTTTCTCTTCTTCGGTGATCCATTAGATTCGGCCATTGTAACAAAATTACAATTAATAAAAGGCGGCAATGTATTTTATCGCTCAGGCCACTCTATTTTCGTACAACTCAACCAATTTTAGAATTAGACTTCTATTATCATTTTCATTGAAAAAGCTTATTTTCAAGAAGGCTAAAGTTTAAAGATAACGAGCTTTATTCTCATATTTGTTTTTAAGTCATAAAAACGTTTTGCATACGAGACAAAAAATTTCTCTTATCCAATGACGTTTCGCCACATGATATTTTGTTCTGTTTTCCACACTTTAACGAAAGATTTATCCACGTATTTCTCTAGCTTGTCACTGTAAGTGCACTTATACTTTAGAGAAGAACATTTAGGATCCTCCTCTGAATACTTTAGTCTGAAAGTTTGTATTAACTATAAATAATATCTTTAATTATAGTTTTTATTGAATATCGCTCTAGAACATTCGAAAAATTATTTTTGTCTGTAACCCTCATTATTAAAATTTTAATTAGGCTTCTTATACTTAAATATCGTAGATCCGAGACTCTTTTTTGGAAATATGTATGCCTTACTTTCCAACTCTTCACATATGAAGACTATTAAAGAGTCTAAAGAGCGTGAAACCGGCTTATTGATTCTAACCTTTAAATTTTTTTAGATTATACGACGAATGAAGTGAGATGTGGGCGGTCAAAATATTGTTATTATTTATTACCATACAAACAGCAAGTAAGAAACAAGCTATTCAATATTGAAACTATCTCACTTAAATTTTTTATAGCAGCTGGATTGGCTGTTATGTCTGTTGATTTGGGAGCAGAATTTATGAAAGTTGCAATAGTTAAGGTTTTTATTAAACATATGTTTATTTGTTTGATCTCCCTAATAATTTAAACTTTTCTCTAGCCTGGGGTTCCAATGGAAGTAGCCCTAAGTAAAGAAAGCAAAAGGAAAACAGATGTTGTCATTTCTTACAGAGATGGAGACAGATCATTTGGTGGTCCTGCCATGTCAACTGTTTGTAGCAATAGATCACAAAATATAAATGAAGTTTAATGAATTTTTCAGGCTGTAAAGTATCCTAGGTTGGCTTATCGTTTCCTTAAGTACATAGTTGGCAAAAAAGCTGATAGTCCAAGCGTGAAAGAATTTCTGATTAAGTTTCCATATTATAAAATTGAAGCACACCCAGAAACAGGATTTGTTCAATTTTTACATGATGGGTGAGTTCTCATTTAAAAGATGATGTCGGTAGTTCAATGTTGATTAAATTTTCAGGGATGATAAATACACTGTAGAAGAACTTTTAGCCATGATATTAGAATATGCCCAGGAGATAGCCTCTCACTTTGCTGGTATTTATCTTTTATTTACAAATTAACAAATATATACTTAAATTAAAACTTAATTATTACAATTGATTATTAAGTTCCAACCTTTAACCTTTATTCCAATAGAACAACCGGTGAATGAAGCTGTTATCACTGTTCCTCCATTCTTTAATCAGGCTGAAAGAAGATCATTGGCAAGAGCTGCTGATTTAGCAGGCATAAAGCTTCTCCAATTAATGAATGATAATGCTGCAGGTTCGTAAATGAAAATAATATTTTATAATGAACGTTATTTTTAATTCAAAATTTTAGTGGCTCTTAACTACGGAGTGTTCAGAAGAAAAGCGTTTAATACAACAGCTCAGCATTATATGTTCTTTGACGTTGGTTCAATTTCTACAAAAGCAACCATAGTCTGTTAGTCTTTAAAAAAATTATAGTTATATATAAGTTTAAATAATTGAATTTTTTCATTAAAGCTTATCAACTTGTTAAAACTAAAAACCCTGTTACTGGAATAGTTGATACTGATCCTCAAGTTACCATAAAGGGAGTAGGGTAAGTTTGGCTTTGTTTTGGCTTAAATTTAGATTTTATATATGTATTTCCGCTCACAGATATGACAGGAATTTAGGTGGGTTGGACTGGACGCTTAGACTCAGAGAGCATTTGGCTAAACGTTTCGAAGCTGTCAAAAAAACTAAGAATGTGGTATGCTTTATGCTTTCTACATTATAAGGAATAAGTTAAACATAATCTTTTCCTCAATTTTTGCCAGTTAAGAGATAATAATCGTGCCATGGCAAAACTTTTAAAGGAAGCTGATCGATTAAAGCAAGTTTTAAGTGCCAATGCGGATCACTATGCCCAGGTACGAAACCTCATCAATATTCTAAAAATGTTAAATTCATTATTATTGTTAAACTATGTAGATAGAAAACCTGATGGACGAAGAAGACTTCCGAACCAAGGTTACACGATCAGAATTTGAGGAAATGACCGATGATCTATTTGAAAGAATCGCAAAACCTGTGAAGGATGCATTGAAAACTTCTCAAGTTACAATGGTATACTTATCATTCTTGCATAAACATTTTTGAGTTTTCACCTTCATTTAACTAATAGGATGAAATACACGAAGTTATTCTGATGGGAGCCGGCACAAGAATGCCAAAAATACAAGAAATATTGAAGAAAACCCTTAAACTGTAAATATTTTAAATATGTCAAGAAGTTTATGTTTCAAGTCTTAAATTTCCTGAATAGTAATGAACTAGGAAAGTCAATTAACACCGATGAAGCGGCTGCTCTAGGTGCGGTTTATCAAGCTGCACATTTATCAAAAGGTTTCCGAGTGAAGAAATTCACCGTTAAGGATGCGGCAATGTATCCAATTATTGTTCGCTTCAACCGTATGAAAGAAAGCAATGAAGAAGAAACTAGAGTTATCAGCAGAACATTATTCAACAGAATGAACAATTACCCACAAAAGAAAGTCATGATTTTCAACAAACAATTGAAAGATTTTGATTTTAATGTATTATACGGAGATATGAGCTTCTTGAGTCCAGCTGAATCAGAAGATTTTGGAAGTACTGAACTATTAAAAGTTTGTTGAGCTGTAATTATTTAATTGTCAGTTTTATAACTTAATTCTTTTGCAGGTTAAACTCGCTGGTGTAGAAGATGCTCATAACAAATATAATGAAAAAGCTGAGGCAAAAGGTGTCAAGGCTCATTTCAAAATGGACGATAGCG
This sequence comes from Dimorphilus gyrociliatus, assembly GCA_904063045.1. NCBI lineage: Eukaryota > Metazoa > Annelida > Polychaeta > Dinophilidae > Dimorphilus > Dimorphilus gyrociliatus. Next base: position 1,765,165 of record CAJFCJ010000002.1, on the reverse strand, counting down.
GAATATTATTTTTAGATAGAGTTTGTTTAACCTTTTTTAACAAATAAAAGTTTTATGAGAATTTTTTATGTATAGGTTGAAGCTGCTTTCGAACGTCCTCCAGATGCGCCCGAAGAAGAATCAACTTTTCAAAGTAAGGTACTTTTATAAAATCTCTTCTCTTTCTGATGTTTCGTGTATTTTTAGAATTAGGAAGTACAATAAGTAATTTGTTCGGAGGTAGCAAACCAGGAGAAGAAGGAAAGGATGAGCAGAAGCCAGAAGAGGTGTGTATATTTGTTAATAGTTTATTCTATCAAAATGGCTTGAATAAGTTTAATAATAATGAACCTAAATGTATTGTTAAACTTGAAAAATCGCTTTTCATCGCATAATTAGAAAAAGGATAATGAATCTATAAAAAAAGAAGAACCTAAAGAAGATAAAAAGGAAGACAAAAAAGAGAAAGAAACTGATAAATCAAAATTTAAGAAGGTATCCCCTGACCTACTGACAAAAGCTATAGTCGCAATTGCTTTTTTCTATAAATTAATAACGTTTTACTTTTTTGCAAGATGCTTATAACTCAATTATAACTGTTTAATTTTATGATTTAATTTAGCTTATGACGAGGATTTCTTTATTCTAGCAATGATTTACAGTGTTTTTCGGCCTTCTTTAACTATTAAGTGTCTCTAAACATGATATTTACTTTTAGGAAAACAATGAAGAACCTGATAAAACCGAAAGTGGCAAGAACAAGAAGACCAAAGAACAAGATAAAACCGAAAAGACAGAAAACACCGAAACCAAAAATGAAGAATCTAAGAAAACCGATAAAGAAAATGACAAAAAAGAAACGAAAGATAGTGACAAGAAGGAACAAAAGAAAGAACCAGCAAAGGCTACCATTGTTAAGGAACACCTTAGCTTTAGTTTAGAGTCCTTAGACTCTGTTAATCCATCTGATTCTACTATTAAAATTTCAAGAAATTTGTATGTTAATCTTTTTTCTTAATGAACTTCTTGAATATTAAGAAACTGTGTTGCCCTTTAGATTAAAAGAATTGAAACAGAAAGATGAAGAGAAGATCAAATTAGCTGCTGCAAAAAATGACGTTGAAAGTTTTATTATTAACTATCAAGATAAATTATATCAAGTTAGTTCAAAAACATTTTGTTTATCAAATTTATAACATCTGTTAATGCAGGACGAATATCAAACTTGTTCTAAAGAGGAGGAAAGAGAAAAATTATCAGCAGCGCTATCAGGAGCATCAGATTGGTTCTATGATCAAGATGACTCAGTCCCCAGGAAAACATATGAAGACAAATTGGCAGAGCTAGAGGATATTTTTAAAGACATAAATAATAGAGTAAAAGAAATCAAGGTATCAATATTAAATTATTATGTGGTATCTGAAAACTTATCACCAATTGTTCTAGGACCAACCGCAAGCCTGGGAAGCAATGAGAATACAGCTAAATCACTCAGAAGTTTTTATTGCCGGAATGAAAAATTTCACAGGAGAAGATTCTATATTCACTCAAGTTGAATATGATACGTTAGATAAACTAATCAACAAAACAAGGGTATAACCAAATTGTAAATTAAAACAGATTCCTACAAAAATTGATTGTTTATAGGAATGGTCAAAAGAAAAAAAAGCAGAAGTGGAGAAAGCAAACAAGCAAGAAACATTACCAGTTCAAGTGACAGATATTTACATGAAACTAGCCGAACTAGATAGAGAAATACGTTACCTGGCGAGTAAAGCAAAAAATTATAGGTATTTATCAAGTTAACTAGAATTTTTAAGTACACTGACTGCATTAGTAATAATTACAAAATTTCAGACCCAAGCCAAAGGTAGTACCAACAAATGACACAAATAGTAATACAACCGACACATCTCAAAACAAAACAAGTGAAACTAAGGGTAAATAGTACAAATTTTTACAATAGTATTAATAGGTTCCAGGGTATGGCATTTGACTCTTCAAATAATATAATAGAATACTGAAAGGGTACATCAAAATGTTTTGTGATATTTTCATTTTTAAAAATATTACGAAATTCTGATCATTCTTAAGAAAGTTATGGCTTTTTTAAAAGTCATGACTATCCCATCTGTTAAAAGCACCATAATGGAGCTTCTATATATTATTCGATATTTGAGTTTAAAGGCAAAAGAATTAGATATACACAATGGACAGCTCTCAGTAGAATTAATATTTTAAGGTGCAAAAATTGAAACATTTCTTTATAATATATTTCAATTCCACGCTCAGAATGCTCTGAAAGTTGTTGATGCTCTCATGTCAATAAAATGATTTTAAATATGTTACAACTTTTAACATTCACAGATGACAAAAAGGAAGAATTTGTTGTGCCGGAAAAGGCTGAAGAGTCGGAGGAAAAGCGAAAACCAAAACATAAAAGTACTTCAGAAGATAGTGAAAAATCAGACGAGACTTTGCAGTTAGATGGTAACACAGGTTATTACGATCATACAATACAATTAGATCACTCCTAAAACAATTTTGTTGTGACAGATCAAACGACTCCTCCTACACAGGAAGACAAAGATGAGCTGTAAATTATTATCCAATCTGAGTTCAAGTGAAAGCGCTTAATAAAATTACAGATATTAGGAAATTTTTACAATGGGAGTTCTTTCAACAAAAACTCATTGTATTTAATAAATGTTTGTGTAAAACCATCTCGCTGCATCGTCTTTCACATTCATTTTGTCATACTTTCTTGTCATAAAATTTCGTTCGATTGTTGTCTTGCTGATTTCTGTTACATGCGTCTTGTTTTTGCTAAATTATCATTCAATACACAACATTTGTTATTGTTTATACTTAAGAATGTTCGCTCAAATAAACAGGGTATGGTGTTTCAAAATAATGGAATAGATGACAGTGCATTGCGCCATGTTCAAACCGGATATCCGACTTGCGTAAAGTACATTTTGGCACTGTGGTTAAATCACGTGCTAAACTTTCGATTAAATTTGTTTGTTAATACAAGATTAGTTTAGTTGTTGAAAAAGATGGAAGATATAGGCTGGAATGACGAGTCGGAATACTCAAACCGAACCCGAAGAGGCAGAAGAGGAGGCTTTAGCCAAAGGTCAAACTTTGGCTGGGGAAATTCTGGTGGATATTCAAAAGAAAATTTCGTCTCAGAACATTATGAAACTGAAGAAAGTGATAAATATCCTGTTCCCGGACGTTTTTTAGGAAGAATAATAGGAAAAGGTGGCTCAAAGATACGGGAATTGCAAGAATCTTCAGGAGCTAGACTCACTGTAAAAAATATTCATTTTTAAAATATATAGGTCAAACGAAAATCTTTTTATTTTAGATTTGTAAGGATGAATATGAAGGTGAATTTCGTAATATATCTCTAAACGGAACTGAAGAACAGATAGAAAAGGCCAAGTGTCTAATTGAAGAAGTTATCAAATGTAGATTTTCTCACATATATTTAAAGTTACTCTAGACTAAGTCAACTTTTTGAATAGATGCAGAAAGTCAACCTCATAGAGAGAGAGAGAGAAATACCTCATATAATGCGAGAGGAAACACAAATAATGTTTCGAGAGTTGGTGAGAGGACGATGATCGATTGGTCAGTAGTCCACGCAAATAAGGATAAACTTGAAGCAGAAAAATGGGAAGGTACTGTCTTTTTTTATATTTTATCACTATGTACTATTAAAGCTTGAATTTTTTAATCGAAGATTCCCTCCCGATGAAAAAAGACTTTTACTTTGAAGATCCTGATATTGCTTCAATGACTCGTGAAGAAGTCAGGACCATTCGACGTCAGAATAATAACATTCAAATAGATTTTATGGGTGACGAAGAGGACTTAGTGGATATTCCAAACCCAATAATCAATTTTGATCAAGCTTTCAAACATTATCGTTAGTGATATAAATACATATATTATGACAAGTGTTTGATTTTTTTGTTATTTTTCTGAAAAATTCCAGCGGGAATAATGACAGAAATAGAAAAGGCCGGTTTTACAGAACCGTCTCCAATTCAGAAACAATCGTGGCCAATCCTATTGAAAGGCCTCGACTTAATAGGCATTGCTCAAACTGGAACTGGTAAAACGTTAGCATTCTTGTTGCCAGCATTTATTCATATTGACAATCAACCTACGTAAGTATTAAAAGTTTAATTTTTTTTTTTTAAATTTTTCAGTTTATAAAACAGACCGAGAGAGGAGCGTGGAGGTGCAAATGTTCTCGTTCTCTCTCCCACGAGAGAATTGGCGTTACAGATTGAAAATGAAGTAAAAAAATATAATTATAAAAATATTTCATGGTATTTATTTTGAACATTGACGTTTGTCAAATTACGACGGAATATTATTTGTAAATTCAACTAATGTTAGTGTTTGCGTCTATGGAGGAGGAAATCGAAAAGATCAAATTAAAATCGTAACCAAAGGAGTTCAAATAATTGTTGCTACCCCGGGAAGATTAAACGATTTAATTGAAGCAAAGTTTATTGATGTTAAATCAGTGACTTATTTGGTTTGTTATCTCAAATCGAATCACATTTGTTCTTTTGACATAAATGTTACTAGGTACTTGATGAAGCTGACAGAATGCTTGATATGGGCTTCGAACCAGATATACGTAAGGTATTATTAGATATTAGACCAGATAGACAAACTGTTATGACAAGGTAATCATTACTTGAATTAATTTTTCTTATAAATATATTTTGTAATATAACAATAGCGCTACATGGCCAGAAAATGTTAGAAGATTAGCCAAACAATACATGAAAAATCCTGTTACATGTTTTGTAGGTTCACTCGATTTAGCCGTAAGTTAAAAATGGGAAAGTCTACAACATTTTTTAATTTTGAAATATTTTTGAGTAGGCTGTTCACAGTGTTGAACAAGAAATAAGGATAATAGATGAAGATGAGAAAAGATGTTTGGTATACTAAATAGAAATGTTCATATTGCTTTATAGTTAATTGTTGTAATTTTTTTTATAAACAGTTATTAAATTTTATACATGAAGAAAGAAAGCCAGACGAGAAAGTTATTGTATTTGTTGGACGGAAGACTGTGTCAGTTTAAATTAACAGTAAAACTATAAACTTTATAGATGATTTTTTTTTAAATAGGGCTGATGACATTGCTAGTGATTTTGCTTTACAAGGTATCTACTGTCAATCACTTCACGGTGACCGCGATCAGAGTGATAGGGAGCAAGCTTTGTTAGATTTAAAGGAAGGAAATGTATCAATCCTAATTGCTACTGACGTCGCCTCCAGAGGCATAGACATAAAAGATATATCGTGAGTAAAAATGAGTCACATCTTTTACATTTAAAGCTGACTTATTTTTTTTATCTCAGGTACGTTTTGAATTACGACTTTCCTCGTCATATTGAAGAATACGTTCATCGTGTAGGAAGAACTGGCAGGGCAGGGTAATAGAACATTAGTCATTTCTATAACGACTGCAATGAAATATCTTTCACAGACGAAGGGGTAAATCCATCACATTTATGACAAGAAATGACTGGGCCCGAGCGGCAGAATTGATAGATATTCTCGAAGAAGCTGAACAGTTAGTTCCTGATCAGTTGAGGAGTATGGCAGATAGGTTTTCTATAATGAGAGAAAGAAAACGAGAGAAAAGATTTAATGAACGAAGAACTGTAAATGAACTCAGTTTAGCAGGTTCAAAAGATGGGAGACGCAGGGGAGGAGCAGGAGGAGCCGGAGCAGGTGGTAATAGTGGCTACGGTAGGGGTAGGGGAATTAGAAGAAACGACAATTTCTCAATGTTTTCGTTTTGATTTTTCGCGTTTGGTGCTGATATTTTTTTAATGTAAAAATTCCGAAGTAAGCCGATTTCTCGCCTAAAAGAAATAAAATACAAATCGTTGTGAATACTCTTGGTTTTATAATTTTGAAATGAATAAAACAGATGTGCACTTGAATTGATTAATCATCTAGTTAACTATAAAGCTAAAAATGTAAACATAGCATACGTTTGCTATAAGTGCATCACAAAAAAAACTTATACAATTGTAATTCAGGTGGGTTGGTGTATGTTTATACGAGACACGACAGGCCATATCGCTTAAACTCTTTGAATTTTAAGCGGAATAGGCGTTGTCCTAACTGCATTTAACTGACGATAATCTTGAATAAGAGCGCAATAGTAACAGTAAATATACGTATACAAGTCCAGTCCGAAATTACCCTGGATTTCGAATCGGAGTCGAATTTTACCACGAATTTTTGAATTCAATACACAGTTGACTATAGGCAAAAGCTGTAGCCAAGCGGTAGATTTATAGCTCTCTCCTACAGCCTCTCCATTTTTACCTGCCGTATAACAAGGTACAATGTAGGTAATAATCGATGTACTCCAATCGTCGAAACAGGAGAAAAGTCCAAACTGCCATCCCATTCGTTCAGTCATGTTGATATGAGTACAAATTTCATTATAGCGAAAGAAGAAGCAATTACGCTATAAATTGTCGATATACACGTATTTTAGCGATGAAGACTACATGAATGTATATATATATATATATATATATATATATGTATACTGTATATTGTACACAATACGGCGTATATATACATATACATATATTGAAAGCGTTTGTGCGTAACAGATGTTACAATTCATAAAAATAACTAAAAAAAAACTATAGAAGTAGCTGTCGCTGCAGATAATTTATTTTATTAAATTTCTTTTTTTTATTACTATAAAATATTTCAAACTACAGGAAAACTTAGCATTTCTCTTAAAAAATTCTATACTACTAAGAAAGCGCTCTTCTAGTATAGGTCTATTCAATTACAAGGATATAAATTGTTGAAAACAGAATAAGCTAATAGCCACTTTTCTTTAAGATATATGTTAGTTATTCCATTCTATTCCCTTTCCATCTTTTCATTATCAACGGCTTGTCCGCCCATAGCTTTAACTTCCTGTCCTTCTTGGACCAAAGTGCACAAACTGCAGAAAATTACTAAAAGGAAGTCGTGACAGCATCCTCCAGGAATTCCTCTCTGATCTCTTATTTTACCCCTAGTAGTTACGCGAGCATAGATATTGAGTAAAGGAACCATGAGAGATAAACCACAAAGCAGGCAGCTCTCTCCTACTACTTCTGCATTTTTTCCTTGGGTATAGCAAGGAACAAAGTAAGTGATTATGCAGAGTCCAATGTCGTTAAAACATCCGCACAAACCATTTTGCCAATCTCCTGTTCCAGCCATATTTAAAATCAAGATACCAAAGCGTGTTTTAATATCTACTACGCCTTCTCAAAGGCTGATGTCAATAGGATGAATGGGTTAAATTCCCGAAGCGAGCTTTTAAACCATGGTCTCCCTTTCCGATACGTATAGAGCTCTCTTTTAATCTGATGAGAACACCGTACCCTGTCTTCAACAAACCAACAAAACTTTATTTTTAACTGATATTTCAATACTACACCTACAAACTTTTATCAAAGGTGTAGCCTAACCGCAATTCTCCATTTCGTTTCTTGCTCTCCTACTTCGCTTATATTCTTATATTGATCTAAAATATATATTCAATAATCTGTTTAAAATATTCCATCGTTACCCTATGTACTGCGTTATTGATGTGAATATCAATAGCATTTACAGTGGAATTCCCAATTTTAGCCTCATCGGATGCCACACCCTTTATTCTAGCTCGTCATAGTCCCATAAAAAAAGCTATTTATAGTTTTTCTTTTATACTCTTGAAAAGTTTCCTTAGGTTTTTAAAGTATGTTAAAGTGTCTAATATAAAAACTTTTTCTATATTTCGCTATCTATCTCTTTGTATAAATTTATACAAAGATATTGTGTGTAAGGTGTAAGGCCGAAATATACTTTATACATATCCACTATTCAGCTCTCTCTCTCTCTCTCTCTCTCAATTGTGGCAAGCCTATCTACTTCGCGCTTGCGGGTACATCTTCACACACATACACGTACAGACAGATGTATACTGCCCGCCTATCTGTCTATCTACCTCTTACTCACACTTCTTACATATTTCTCTCTCTCTCTCTCTCTCTCTCTCCTACCTTATATCTGGGTTACTATTATTTACAGAGAGTTATAAACTTTTCAATTATTTACCAAGGATAATTTGCAAACAATGGAAAGAGAATTTTAACTTAAATATAGTACGCGTAACCTAGAAAAAGTTGATCTTTGTTTTACTGTTAACAGCTATTGCTTATTATATACTATATTATACAGTATAATGTTGCGCTAAATAAATTCTTCGTACATTTATGGCCGATATAGGACTATACGAAGCGAGTATTTTCTTACTATAGAAAACAAAAATTTTGGCCCCTTTCAGATCTTTATTCCTTACAAAATTTCAAATTTTCTATTATTTACCTTTGAACGATAAAATGTTAAGTTATTTATAATTTTAAATATATTGTAAATGAATATATATCGCGTTTTATTAGACGTGTGTATTATCTTATATTCTTGTTGTTATATTATAGCAATTAATAGGCTTTATTACCGATTAAATAATGGAGAAGCTAACAGAAGCCTTGTAACATTTTATTTCAACAATGAAACAGAAAGTTGAATTATTAAAACTGTAAATTTTACTGCATAATTATTAAATATGAAAGCGTATGTACAAGTATATCTTATATATCGTCTAGAAGGAGCTGGAGCAGGAAGAGGGAGGGAGGGAGGGAAGGGGAAAGCACCATATTGAAAAATTAGAATTATGAATAATTAATTATGAGTATTAGCGATGAAAGAAATAAGTTAACGGGATAATATTTATTTCATAAACGCTCCATTGTTTGATTTCTAACGTAATCTTCTTCTTTCATCAATTCAATTTCTTTAGTTTGCTGAATCAAGCTACAATAACAGCAGAACAATGATAAAAGATAATCTTTTGATATAGTGCCTTTTATTTCTCGAATTTTTCTTAACTTCTTTCTTGTTGTTGTAAGGGCGTAACAATTCAATATAGGGACCAAAATGGCTGTGAAGCATACCTTCCGGTTATAGCCAATAGCCTCCGCATTTTTACCTTGTAAAAAGCATGGAAAGAATATCGTTAAAAGACAAAGACGATTATCAATTTTAGAAAAATCAAATAAACTATGTGTCCAGTCATTGTTTACAGCCATCTTGAAAAAAAATGATATGTTTATATATATTCTAATATATAGTTTTTTTTTATTTGAGCTACCTATTTATTTGCATAAGAAAAAGAGATTTGTATTGAATATTTAACTCCGAGCAACCAGCTTGTTATATCAACCATATTCGCATTCCCCACCCTTTTTTCTCCTTAGTTTGAATAAATGATTTGACCCGTTTATGTATATTCATTTTTTTGTGGTTTAAAAAATGGCTTGTACAGAATATTCATTTTCCGTATGACCTTAACGATATAGATATGCCTGAATTGTAAAAAGGCTTGAGCTTGTTTTCAACATTTATTGATTTTTCAACAGTTTGCGTTATTAGAAAAGATATAATAAATATATGAACATGAATCTGGTATGGTAAATTGCTTTGATCCTAAGATAGAGCCAGCATTGCTGTTTGCCTTCCATACTCTGTTGACATTAGGCCTCGCCACTTTAATGTATATTCTTGTACGATTTCGGCGATACGCCTTCTATTATTCTTTTCTCTGCGATAATTAAAATTATTGCTTTAGAAATTAAATGTTTCTTAAAAGATACTCTATTATTTACCGTAATATTCTTGAAGCAAAGATCGCTTTATCAACTAAATCATACTCTTCGCACGCGGCTTTTAACCAGGCGCTATGTAAAGTAATCTCATATTTGTTTAAAGCAGTTATAACTTCTGCAAATGAATCTACAACAATTCTAGGAGAATTTCCAGCAATTCCACCTATCATTACGTTGACAAGCCGTCGACCATATTCTCCGACAGCCTGTCTCACTGGATGGTTGGGTGAATTCAGACGATGGGGGGCCGAAATAAAATTTGTTAAAAAAAAGCAAGCTTGCTTTACAGTTCCAGATTCTTTTGCACTGGCGCAGAAAATAGCTGCCTCCATCAGTGTTTTATTATTAATAGTCAAAAACAGATCTGTCGATCTTCGAACTAAAAGCCCAAGAAAGGACATAAAAGCTTCGGCGATATCAGGATCAATTGTTCCTTCAAATAACTTTAACGAATATGAACAGATCTCGCAAAACGTTCTCTGAGCCATTTCTCGATAATTACCCTCGTCCGAAACCATTAAAGTTAATAGTTGACTAGACAGATCTAGGACGGAAGCATGTGGTTTCACAGGATATAGTTGAATTATTAGAGAAGTCGTATCAGAAAAGAGAGCCGAAAAGTCGTTTAGGGATGACCTTATAGCTCTTTTAAAGAGTGTGCAGGTCGCTTGTACAATTTCCTCTCTGGCTTGGTGGGTTTCTAAAGCCACCTTCAGCGATGGCAGTAGCTTGCTAACTAATTCAATTACTAGTTCACCATTTTTTGGCGAATGCGGTAACTCTTCACTTGTATAAACGTTCAAAAAGTAAAAGAATCCACTAAAAATGTTCAGTACATTAACAGCCAAAGCATACTTATTTGGACTAGATGCAGCCACCTGAAATTCGAGAAATTTTGGTGAGAGAACTGTATCAGCGCAACGTCTAGCGTCATCAAAAGGAAGAACGGCGATTATCAAGGCAGCACAACTAGCTAATCTATTCTGCTCTCGAACACCAACACTGTTCGCTTGAAAAACTTCGAAGATGGCTTGTAAAACATCTTCAGCATATTCGTGAGCGCAATGTTGATGCTCTCTTAAAATTTCCTTAAGAGCCAGGGAGGCAGGTAATGCAGTTTCCTTTGCAATTAAACCTCGTATAAGGAGCGCTTTAAGTGGATACAAAATATCTGGATGATTGGACAACCATTCTGCAAATGAGCTAATAACAAATAACGATTGCTGAATGAGACAGTCTTCTTGCGGTAATCTAGGTAATAGTTCGAAAACAGCTGGAATATAAGTAGTTTCCTCCAAATCAACTGCATCAGCTACGCTGCGCAATAGGAACAATGCTGCCTCTATATATTGTATAGATGTGTCGGTATTTTGAAGAAATGTAGATAGTCGTTCACAAATATGCTTTAGAAGTTGAGTATGAAGAACGTTATACATATACATTACAACATCTCCCACGTCTTGTCGGTAACATCGGCTACCCTCCATCTCATCAGAACCCCATGTGTCCATAACCTTTTTAGGAGGAAGGACGGTTTTGACGAGAATAACATCGACCAATTGAAAATAATATCCCTGAAAAAATGACATCACTTCAGGTGTTCTCTCTTGAGCGGAAAGATTCCATATTTCGTCTTGTAAATTATACCAAAATGTAAAAGGCATATCAGAACTTTGTTCATCTATTGGATAAAAACCCGGCATGCGACTGCATTGCTAAAAAATAAAAGAAAAGAAATATAAAGATTTTTGTTTTCCAAACGTTAAAAATCAAATTATTAATTAATATATATTTAATAAGAGCACTTACTAAAACCAATTCAAGAAATTTAGCCACTCTTTGTATTCTAGCTTCTTCGCCGGATGCAGCGCATGACTTAATAATGGATATACTCGAATCAGCTAATGTAGTTATTATCCTCGTTAAACCATGGCAAGTATCACTGTCGTTGTTTTGTTGTGCAGATACAATCAGAGAGAAAAGTTCGTCCTGTACGAAGTAGTGTATAAATATATATATATATATAAAGCGAGATATATTTTTTCTTTCATATTAAAAAGTAATAATAAATTTTCTTACCAATTTTGGAAAGAAAAATTCATATATAGTATTTTTATAGGTGGATACTTCTCCATGACTAAATATATTACATAAAGTTTCCACAGCAGCATCAAATGTAGTTATATCAAATAAAAATTTGAATATTTCAACTACTGTAGGTGCAATTTGTTGTAAAGGTAGTGATATGGTGATCCACGAAGAAAAGCATTTCAAAGCTTGAGTAGCACCAAATTGATTATCAGAAGAGTTCAAAAGAGTTGACAGTAAATTAAATACTGTTAGGAGTAATGAAAGTATATAAATGATTTTTAGTTGTAATTTTATTTACTTCTATCGCTATGCTGTCTTAAAACAGATATAACGTCTACTCTATTCATAAAACTTCCATTATTTAATTCTTCTGGAAGAGAAGTAAGAATTTCAAGAAATAGCCGATTCATTGTTTCATTTTGAAAGGTTGCTAAAAAGAAAAAAACAAAAGAAGTTAAATATTTACTTTATCATGTTGAATGAAAACTTCTAAACATCTACCTAAATTCGCAAATATTTCGTCTATTGCTGTTTTCCATATGTTCGTAACGGAATGTAATATAAAAGATGAAAAAGCCACAGTTAATCTCCCAGCTACAGCTTTTAAACCATTCGATTGAGAATACTTAACAACGATATCGAAAAGTTTAAGTCTGAGTTGTTCAATAATTTCATGATTTTCTTCGGAGTCACTATTCAGTTCTCCCCTATTTTGAAGCAAATATTAAACGCTATTATTACTTTCTGTGATTAAAGACAAACCAAAATTTTGATATTTTGACATAAAGAGTGCAGGCACCAAAAAACTGGACTTCAAAAGCCTATAAAATAATATTTATATTGCAAAGTTCACTAAAGCAAAAGGTAATATTTCACAACTAACTTTTTCAAAATCAAGCAATTTCCAACAAAACTTCCACGCGTCAGGCGATAGTTGAACTTGAATGAGCCATTGATTGGCAAGAGATCTTTGCTCGGTTGAACCGTTGTATAATTCACTTATCGCCTGATAAACAAGTCATTTAGCTTTTTCCTATGGACCTAACAGGCGGGAAGTATATATTTATTACTTACCCTTTCTATTGATTCAATATTTGTAACATTATCCATTTTTTTAAACAGCTGCAAGTACTTCTAAAATAAATACAAATTCACCAGTTATATATTTAAATTAGCTGGTTTATTAACATCTCATAACAGTTACTATCGTGCTAAGATATCTTAATACTCTGGAAAGATGATTCCCTACTAAAAGGCCCTACTATCGCCCATACTTCTTTGCTTTCAAAAAATTTTCTCTAACAAAATCTTTTAGTAGAGAATAGTTTTAAAAAAATATTTATTTTATACAATATATATTTGGAAAATATTTTTAATTGAATTTTATTCGAGAATTTTTATTAAAAATATTTTCCCGCTTCAAACATGAACAAATTATGGACTGATAAACCAACAGATATCTCCTTGAAGCCTTTTATACAGTTATCAACATTAGGCTATAGACATGGACCCAAGCATATTATGAAATTTATCATAATTCAATGGGTGATTTTTGGGCTTCTTGTCCTTTTTTGGTTTGAATTATTCGGTGGTTAGTAGTTGCTATACCCAGATTTTGAGGGATTCTTTAATTCGTTTCGTTCTTTTAGTACCAACTTTGGAAAGTATCAAAAGTGTCGGGCCATCTAACATTCTAAAAATTGTGAGAGGGGGTAAGTTCCAATATTACTTTTATATTTAACGATTGGAGAATATTTCCCTATTTTTCAGACAAGTCTGACGAAAATATGAAAACATTATTTGAATCTCAGAAGACAATCAAGTGGGTTAGCAACGCAAACACAGCTACAGGAAAATTTATAAACAGTATCTATCTCAAATCGTTTTAGAAATACATGATTTATTCTTTCATTTTACAGCTGATCCCAAAATATCTTATATTTACCACATGAATGCGTCCCTTGGCGACGCGTTTAGTCATTCGCTTTCCGCTTTGTTGCAATCACTGGAAAATTCTCAGGATGATAACGTCAAAAATGCTATTTTACTCTCGATTACTAAGAATGATTTACCAAAAACTAAGAAAACCTTATCATCTTACAAAGATTCTGTAAGGATTAATTAACGGTTGATAGATTAATAATTAATGAATAAGCTTTGCTTCCTTACACACAACTAGATGAAAGGCAGACTGAAGATGCTCATACATTACGTTCTTCCAAACGTCCAGAATTCCTTAAGTTTAGATGAGTTAAACGAATATAGTGAGATTTTACCAAATGTTGATGGCTTGGTGTTGAGTCTTAAAACTTCGAAAGCTGATGAATTGAATTGGAATGCTGTTTATTACATTCGCAAATTTATGAATGAAGTTAAAGTAAGTTACAAATTAAGTTATTCGTAAAAGTAATTCTTTAAAACTGTAACAGGATGTCTGGAAAATAGAACATTTTCTCTTCGAAATACAGTCTCAATTTGAACATTCACTAATTGAATCGATGGAAGCTTTATTGTCAATAAACTGGTTCCACCGAGTTACAAACACCTTATTTATTTTACCCTCTTATCCTCGAAAAGACGACCTAAGCGAATTTCTATCGAATGACCGCTTGGTATTTAAAGAGGAGACAGTTCTATTTAACAAGAAACGACGGAATTCCTCTGATCTTTTACGCCAGGCTAGCAATTTCAAAATGAATTTCAAAAATGTCAACGTAGATTTTGGACAATCAGTTCAATGGAAATCGGATTATTGCGTTATTTTGCATAAGTATTAATTTAATACTCTTAACGAACTATATTAAATATAAACAAAGCAATATATATTCGTTTTTTTTTTCCAGATCTCAAATCGATATATCTTATTCAGCGGCAAAATATCCTGTTTTCAATTTTACGCTAATCGTTTTAAATCGGTTGTCAAAGGCAGACGAAACACTATTGATTGTTAAATTTTCTAGGGATATTCGAATGGAAATTTCAGCATTTGGTAAAATTACGATAATCGACAATAAAGCTGATGAAGAGAATATTCTTTGGCTACCTAATCGAGAAGATAATAAACTTTATAGCCGACGTTATTTTTTAAAAACTAGGAATATTGAGAAACTTTATATGGTACAAGTCTTTAAAGAAGATCGACCTGACGCTATTCCACTTCAGTCATTCGAAATAAGAGAAGAGCGTTCTTTTGGAGGTCACATTACTCTCGAAAATGATATTTTATCTCAACCAGTGGTGTTATGCGGTTTGCGTGTTTGGCTGATAACATAAAAGCAAACGCCGGTAACTTGTCATTTGTTCACACTCATTGTTTTGTTGGATTTTTTTTTCAATTTTTTTTTATATGCGTTACTTGTTTGTTTATTTATAACTTTCAACAAGAATATACTTCCGTCCACTGTTTTTTTGACGTGTTAGAAAATTCTACACTACTCAACTATGTAGACTGAAAAGAAACGCAAATACTAGATAATCAACGTTTCGCCGGACGTCAATATTCTCTCGCAAGCGTCCAAATAACTATGCATGGCGGCGCCGTCTATTCGAATTTGGCAAGAAGAAGAATCACTGGAATCTGAATCGTTATCATCACAAACTGGGAGAAGGGAGTTCCTCATGGATTTATTCCATTCTTGACGCATCTCTTCTAACTCTTGTCGAGTTTTCACACGAACAGCATCATGAAGATCCTCTAACGATTTTTGCACATCCTCCTCGGTTCTATAGGAGATTTTTACTGGCTTATTCAAGTGCGAGTCGGAGCGTTTTACGGGGCTAATAGGATTTTCCAATTTTACAGGAGTAGATGTTGGCGTACTAGTTTTCTTTGCTGGTGATTGACTAGGGCTGAAACCTCCGTTGAGGGATGAATACCCGTTTCTCTGAGCTGTCCTGAAACTTTTTGATCTTTTTGGTCGGTATGGTGATAAATCAAATGAAGTAGGGCTTGGCGATGGATCCTTGCTGATTTTCAGGGTTCTCTGAACTTTTTCCCAAATGGACGTTTTCTTACTGGTTCGCCAATCCCAAGTTAACGTGAGCATCACCTTTCCATTTCCACCACTCACTTGCCATTTCAAGGCGTCACTGTGAGGTGTCAATTGATTGAGTAGTTGAATGACTGCAGTAGGCAGTCCGTACGCGCCTTTTAATTTCGTATGGCTCATCTCATAGCGGATTCTGTAAGACATTAAGAATCATTACGAATAAAATAAGAAAGGATGAGCAGCTGCGATCCACAGAAGTGTTTTGTTAGTTATCCTACGTTCTCACGCTAGATGTCGCCGAACTATAAATTTTATCTCGTAATATTAGATGTCACTTTTACTGGACAGTTTTCCCTAAGGACAAAGACGGCCTATACGTATATACGGGGTTAAAGGAATAGGGGGCAATTTTGATATTTACAGTTGAAAGAAAGAGCGTCGCCGATTTTTGGCCTAACGTCTCGAAGAATTAATAAACTAGACGCTGCGGGCTAAATAATATATTCGTTTAAAAAATTCCGCCGCAAGTCTATATGAGCAAAAAGAAAACAGTTGCAAACTCTGATGAATACGAATGAAATGGTTTAAAAATCTGCAATTTCATAAATTGTTCGATTCTTTTCCCTTAGTTGTCAATCAGAATGACCGTTGCTGTCGATGACACCAAAAGAAAAAAAGAGAATCGATTTACGATATTAAATTTTGGCGTCAAACCAATTTTAGTCGATTTCTTTTCCTATTTTAATGGATTGTCAAGGGGATTTTAACGCCCCTTTGGAAATACTCCTGTCAAACTAACCGGTCAACATTGTCATAGAAAAAACAATTAGACTTAATGAATTGATATGACATCGAAGATAACTAGCTCTTCCAAAGGGACAAGCATAATATTTTATTATTCCGTTTCCTTTCAAACGTCAATACTATTTAAATACATTAAATGGCATTTCAAGCCTAATTTATAATTTCCCACTCTTCTTTTCTCATTGCAGCTCCTCTATAGGTGATCATACACAATTAAATCATCTAATCTGTTTGGGGATTGTTACTATAAGCGCTAATGGAAAATATTTGTAAACTATATATGAAAAGCGTCAATCATGGAAAAACAGCGATAACTTTCAAACCATAGCTAATATCAATTGTATCGATTAATTAATACCCTTTATTCTATTCAAATCCCATTAAAATCCCTTATATCAAATTCCTACTTACCTATAAAATAATAAACGTAACCGAGCAGGTACAAACGTATTCCGGGTCGAACAACTGACAGTAGAGTGACGGGATTGAGATATCGCTAGGTGGCGCTTGTATTTCCACCTTGGCCAATAAATATATAGATAAATACAGTCTCTAAAATTATTGTTTTTATATTCTCCAATAAAGATAAAACCTAATTGTACATTAGGCCTAGTTGAAGATAAGCGTCAAATCCGCCTTAAGTACAAAAAAGAAAAAAAAACGACAGAACAATTTGAAAATGGCCAGGTGTTTGATCGAACAAAGAAAGCGATAAATCCTCCAATGTTTAACAAATCTCTTTCTTTCTTTTTTATCCTCTTCTTCTCCTCATTTCTATTTATCGTAAAGAGAAAACTTAATGGAAAGGATAAATTGATCTAAGTGGATGGAAACTGTTTTTCTTTCCATATAGTAAAAGGGCTAAAATTAGCATCGATATTGGTGGAAATCATTGCGTAACGAACGTAAAAGAAAAAAAATTAATATTGATGATAAAAATTACATGAAAGTCAGTCAATAACTTGGATACTGTATTATTATATAATTCCCTAATAATTACATTTTACCATCTTACTGAACTTTTATATTCGTCCAGTAAACTCCATCGTTTGATCGTCTCGTATCCTAATACGATAAAAAACGAAAATGTTACTGATTGAACTAATCTCGCTGAAAGTCCTTTCATAAATATTCTCCATCTCTCCTCTTCCCATAGTTGTGTTACAGTTACGCCAAATCGTGTTTGTTCAACCTGTCCGAATTGAATTTTTATTTTTCTTATCTTATTGTAAATAAGTTCGAAAGAACCTGAATTCTGGCTCGAACAATGTCCATGGGATTGGTTATCAGGGCTGTTGTCACACCTCCTATTGGTGCTGCAATACATTGTAGGACTAATCTAGGAACAAATGCAGGTGAAATGCTTGCCAATGAATCTGTAAAGTGGGTATAGGACATTAGTCCATTATGTAGAAAAACAGTTGGTTTTAATTTAAGGTATAAAATACTAAATACCGCAGTATATATCATAAAAGAACCACCAGAGGGCACTGTTGGGTGCGTAAACGCAAAGTGAAGAGATGTACCCCTTGTAGAAACCTCTGACTCCATGTTGTCTATAAACAGCTTGAATGATTTCTTTTGTTGCACCAAGCCTCGTCTTAAGATTATCACTAGTTAAACTTAATTTTAAGGGATCCAGAGAGGCTGTTTTCGGCTCTGCTGAACCACTACTTCGACCCAACATCATGAGATGTTGTGAAATGATGTCGATTGGAACAACAAAAGTCTGAGCAGATATAGATGCACATCCTCCAGCTATAAAGCTTCTAATTTTATTGTTTGTAAGCTGTGTATGATCAGCAAGATATCTTCTGACATTTTCATATGTTGTTATATAAGTCATTTGTGAAACTATTAACATATTAGATATCCAAAAACCTTTATATAAACCACGGAATCCTTCATTTCTCGTTATTTTAGAAAAAGCGTCAAAAGTTCCATTATATAATGCTTTCTTCTTTTGGACTTGGATGCGTGTTTTTATTAAAGAGAAAGGGTATAGAGTACTTCTAATAGTGAAACCACTAATTAAAGTCAAAGGGTAGTACTTTGTCTTATTCATCATATGAAGCTCAATTACTTGAATATTGTCAACTTCGTAGCTAGCCGCCATGATAAATATCGTTGAAAACACTGATGAAATAATGGAGTTAAACAATATGTTTATTGTTTTTGAACCCAGGTGACATCGCTGTTCCGAAGTCCTCTGGTAGAGTTTACGATATACTGTTGAAATTTAAAGAATCCGTCAATCAATTAGTAATTTTGATCCTAAAAAGTGATTGAGTCCTTTTAAATTTTATATAGTTCATCCAGAATAAACTCTAACCTTGATAAGTCCTTGAACTTTGCCGAAATACGGAGCGATATTGAGGGATTTCATTAACGGCCTTGTGCAGGCAAAAGCTGCCATACTTTGTGAAAAAGACTGGTTTCCTGAACATTTTGAAAGTGAAGGTTGCTGAGGGCTAAAAGGAATTGAGAAAACTCAGAAATAATCTTCAATTTTCAACAATATAATTTTGCTCATAGTCCGAATTTCTTTTAGTTGCAATAAATCATTTTTTTAGACATTTATATGCAATAGACATCTTGAAATCGGTGTGTATGTATCATTTAGTAATATCATAAACGATTCATTGTTTATCAAAACTTACACAAATTTAATTTCATTAACAGTTGATTATGCTTCGTTCAGTTAATTTAACCAAAACTTTTATAAGGAGTTACGTTAAATTACCTCTTGGAATCTGCCGAGAAAAGTCAGTGAAATGTTACGAATTAAAGTCTAGGAGTGTTCTCAAAATAACTGGAAAAGATTCTTCGTCTTTTCTACAATCAGTTATAACAAATGATATGAGATGCTTGGAAAACAGCTGTCAATCCCTATTTGCGTTTATATTAAATCCACAAGGGAGAATATTATATGATGTTATTTTGTATAGCTATTTAAGCCAACCTGCACAATCTTTCTATTTAGAATGTGATCATTCCATTAGAAAGGACTTGTTGATGCTATTAAAAAAATACAAGATTCGAAGAAATGTTAACCTAGATCCAGAGGATTTAACTCTTATTCATTGTGAAGAAGAATTAGCTGATTGTCCTGGACTGTTATTGCAAAATAAAGACCCACGTGTGAAGCAATTTGGTTATAGGGCTTTAATTGAGAAAAATAAATTTCAGGATCATTTAGAAAATGAAGAAAACTATAAAAAGAAAAGATTTGAATTAGGAATAGGAGAGGGAATAAAAGATCATCCAATTGCTAAATGTTTTCCATTAGGTCGATTTCCACCATTAAATTATTCTTAAAGCTTATGTAAATTGAATTTATACACCAGTCATATTTTTTTATTAACTTAAGTAAAAAAAAAAGAAGTAACAAAACATTATTCTTTTCTTTCGAATAATCATTCTCAGACATCTGAGAATAAAAAACACAATGGTGAAAATCGTACTCAGAATCAAATGGTGTTTTCTTACACGCTGTAGCTTTCGATAAAGGATGCTATGTTGGACAAGAATTGACTGCAAGGACTCATCACACCGGCGCAACTAGAAAAAGAATTATGCCTTTGGAACTCAGCGAACCGATTAATGCTCACAGTGCTATCATCTGTACAGAGGAAGGAAAGTCCGTTGGAGTTATTCGAGATCATATTGGTAGGAGAGCTATAGGCTTAATGAGAGTTAGGGAGTCAGTTAATGCAAAAGAACTTTACGCAAAAGAGAATGTGGAAGGTGAAACTCTTTCAAGAGTCAAGACAAATATCCCTTTTTGGTGGCCTATTGATAAAGATGAAAGGTTGAGACAACTTTTAGGGTTATCGGCTTTACCTGTTTAACCTAAAGAGGATAAAGCTTAGTTTAGCTGAAATTTTATCTGATTCGTCTAAAGAAAGAATAAATAATAAAAGATTTCTGACCTAAAAAGATTAGTTGTCACTTAAAAAGAATAAATTTCGGATTCTGTGGTCCAAAATTAACTTATGACAATCTAATTCAAGTAGCTCTTTTTGTAATAAATTTCAATATTTTTTAATACCTCTACAGGCAGTAAGACATTAATCATGTCCACTGTTTCTCACGAAGAATAATAATGTCTAAAAGTTATCATCATAAAATAACAATAATAACTGCGAAGAAGAAAACTATATTTCTCAATACAACCTGCAATTTGTTATTTTGTTTTTTCTTTGTTTTCTATTTGCTTTCTTAATTTGAACTTCATTCTTTTTCAATTAATTGACTACTAGTAGAAACTGTTTCGTTAATCAACTTGTTGTTTTTAAATAAAACTAAAACAAGATATGAAATATGAACACGTTTATTCCAAATTAGACCAAGGTTCATCTGCTTCAGCGTGTAATGGTCCTTTTGACTCTTCATTCATTTTAATATTTGAGTTATCTGTATTCTCGTCAGCATCGTTCACAGGTTTGATGCTATAAACAATCACTCCTATTATTACCGCGGCAAATGCGATAAAATACAAAAAGTGGAACTACAAACAATAAAAAATAATACAGTTTAGTTATTAAAAATGTTACAAATTTTAACAAACTTTATATTTGAAGATTATTAGCCCTGCTAAAAGGGCATAAAAATCGGCTGATAGTAAATTCAAGTTTACTGCAGTCGCTCCAATCTTTTTTAAAGTTTTCGGCATAATTGAATATAAAATAACCATAACTATTATAAATCCGCACAATGGCAAATCTAAATTATAAAAGATAGAAAGCAATTAAATGTGAATGGATAAGAAAAAAAACGTATAGCTATTTGTACGTACAGACTTTATAGTTGGTGAAATCAACGGTAGACACTTCTCGTCTTTCTAAAATTACACTAAGAAAAATCAAGTTATTTTAAAAAAGTTTAATGATGAAAATTTGAGAATATTAACAATTGTATTCCATTAATAATGCTGGCAAAAAACCCAAGCATCCCTAAAAATTCAACAAAACTAAAATTTCTCACGAAATACTCTTGGGCAACATTCGAAAAACCGTATAAAACGGCTCCAAGTAAGACGAATAAATCTCCAAGGAATTTGTTCAAGGCCTCTGCAAAATACTTCAAGGTCTCTGCTGGTGTTTTTATTTATTTGGAATCTTACCTGCAGAATGTCTAGAAACCAAAATATCGGCTCCAATTAATGCTGCCAACCCAAGTAAACATATTACAACGCCAATAAAATGAGACATACGATAGCGAATTTTAAAAATAATTCTTGTCAATATTAAGACTGTTGGTATAGTAAAACAGTCCAGAACCTATATATTATAACTGTTTGTTATGAAAACTATGTCAATGAATATACAATATATCTAACCTGGACACTAGTGACGGTGGTATAATGATACGCTTTTACCATTAAATAATTAGCTTCAACATCCAATAGAGCTATAATAAAATATTTCCATCCTCTCAATCTTAAAATAGTAAATATGCTAGTCTCCGATACAAATGATAAATATGTTGTATAGATTAAAGCTAGTGCAACGTATACTGCAAATGTCTGAGCTGCATTAAAAGAAAGAGATTAATGATAAGATACTGGTATTTTGTACTAATCTATAATTATTTATATAGATATTATTTTGTATTTTGTTTAATCATTCTACTGTTAAACTTTAAGAAAATATTGAATGATAAATATTTTACCTGTTGGAATATTTACATTCTGTTGTTGTAGTAAACCACTAAATATGCCACTGGATCCATTACAAAATGATAATGATTGTCCGATCAGCACTGCTATCCATAGCTCTCTGTCAAATAGAACATTTATTACTACGTAATATTCGAATTTCATCACTGATAATACTTTTTACAAACAGCTGATTTTATTTTATAATGTATATTCTTCCTTTTTGCATCGTTTTCTGTTCGTAGAAGAGTACTTTCCGTTGTACCTGCCATATCTAATAAAATTTCAATAAAAACGATTAATTTGTAAAATCTAAACTAATTTGGTAAAGCGTGGATGTGAGGACTGTTCTCCATTAGTTAATTCTATACCAGTGTCATTTAATCTTTTTCGATTCATACATTTATTTCGTACAAAAGTACGAAAACACAAATAGTTTCAGTTTTTAAATTCTAGAAATGATCAACTATCCGTTCTATATATTATTATTACAATTATATTCTTCAAAAGGGTCTATCGATCATTCTACCCTCACAGTTTTTCCCATAGTATATTTCTCTCGAGACTGGAAAGTTAAAAAAAGACCACTCAATTATCCAGAATTTATTAAGAAAGACTTAATAACGTTTAATTAATTAGTAGAACTGTGACATCACACTCATTTTAAATAATTTAAACCAAAGAAGGAGAAACCAATTGACAATTAACCTTGGAGTGATAAACTGTTATAA
This sequence comes from Dimorphilus gyrociliatus, assembly GCA_904063045.1. Taxonomy (NCBI): domain Eukaryota; kingdom Metazoa; phylum Annelida; class Polychaeta; family Dinophilidae; genus Dimorphilus; species Dimorphilus gyrociliatus. Next base: position 1,742,136 of record CAJFCJ010000002.1, on the reverse strand, counting down.
ACTTATATATATATATATATATATAGAAATTATACTGCATATATATAGTGTGGATATTTTAATATAGACGAATATCTAAAGACATACGCTAAGATATATAGGAAAAATATTCTTATTGACTAAATAAAAACCTAATACAGTCAATGATTGACAATGAAGTTATTCTAACTTGTTGAAATAAGATAAAGAAAATATATTTTTCATTTAATCCTATCCTATAGAAATTTAAAATCTTGATTTCCATTTTGACAATCTTGAAGGCACAGTGTAAGTTCGAAGTTTTGTTATTGGTGATACAAAATACGAGATAATGCCTTTAGCTGTTGTAAATACAAATGTATCACAAGGCGCAATACCGAAGGATTTTATGGAAAAATTTCTCAATTTTATCGTCAGAGTACTTGGTTGTGAACAAAAAGTAAGTTTTATAATAAATTAGTTCTAAGATTTATAGGAAATAAAAGAAGAAATAGACTGTAACTATATAGGGAAATACGTAAAATCGAAATGCAAGTGCATAAAGATTTAATGTTTCTTTCGAGTGGATTTGAAGACTATCTTTGATCTTCCACTCATTAAATTTAACCATCCGAAAAATTTATTTGATGAATTGCTAAAGCTGATTTAATTTTAGTTTACAATGATAGAAGTTCATCCTAATTGTTTAATGATGAGAGCTGGTTCTGCATCGCCTATGGTGAACGTTATGTTTCATCACAATGATGATCATATCACTGAAGATACGAAAAGGGAAACCGCCGCAAGATTTGCACAATTTATTACATCCGAATTAAGAGTACCCATTGATAGGTAAAGTTTCAATATTGGATAATAATTTTATTACAATTATTTATTTTAAATACAGGATTCTCGTGTTGTTCATAGACACTCGCTGCACAACTCGTCAGCAGACCTACTTGTAGTTTAATTTACTTAAAAACAAAACATAAAAAAAGCAAGCATTGACCCCTTGTTAAATCTTTACTTGCGTCTCAATGAGATACAAACTTATTTGTAAATGGTTAATTACTTTTATGAGAGTTTAGATAACTTACAAAAGTACAACTGAAGGTTTATTCGAAAAAAAAACTACAATAAACAAAGTGATGATAGGCGTTCTTCCTTTATCGTCTACCGCCACCGCCACCGCCGCCGCCGCCGCCACCACCACCTCCGCCTCCTCTTGGAGGTCCTCCTCTACCTCGACCCCGTATGCCTCTTCCCCTTCCACGTCCCCTACCGCGATTTGCTATTCCTGTGTATTAAGAACAATGAAACTTTATGATTCACAAAAATGGTATTAATTTATATACCTCTAGCATCTTGTCGTTTCTTGCTCTTAGCTTTAGGTGTATCATCGATAAGCAAAGAGTCCAGAGGTAGGGAATCAGGTAATATAAAATATCGAATGTTATTTCCACGAATGCTCAATTGATCTAATTGTACAGCATCTCTATTTTTAACAGTCATTTTAACCTGCTTTAAGTGAGTGTTCATGCTAACATCCACACCTGTATAAAAACAATGTTAAAATGCCTTCGCAAACTCTTTATTACTCACCTGTAACGGTTCCATGAACTTGTGTACCATTTTTTAGCTCAATAGTCACAGTTTCATGACTTAATTTCATAAGAAATCTGAAAAGCGGTTAGAAAGCTTTCTTAATATCGCTCAGTAAATAAAGATACCGACGATCGCTACAAGGACTTTCTAAACAATTACGTTTAGGAAGGGTAAAACTTAAACAACATTCTTTTAAAAAAAGTATTAAAACCAACATACCGCACTAGTTTCATCTTTTCTGTCACCAAATATAACGTTTAAAGAATAAATTGCTTCGCCAGACGATATTACCTAAATATCGATATCGACGATTTATCGCATTTCCTGTCGTATTGCGCATGCCCATCTGTGGACAGCGTGCACGTGATTTCTGTTCGAATTTAAAAAGCCTATATAGGATTTATTCGAATATTTTTTCGAACGCGTGGTGTTGATTCTAGTAAGTATTACACATTCTAAATAAAATAATACTAACGATATATAGAGAAACGATATAGTTTATAAGGATAATTATGGATTTTTATATGGGAAATTTAAACATGTCTAATTGGCTATAATAATACCACTTTTTGACAGAATTCCACTAGAAAACAACAATGTCGGCGCTTGATTTAAATCTTTGTGCCGCAATTCGAAGTAGCATAGCAAGTCTTGAAAAAACTTTAATAAGGGAAAATGCCTTGAATTCCTTAGTTGATAGTGTAAATAATCATATTCCAACGATTAAGCCTGAACAAATGACCGATAATTCGAAATTGAGGTGAGCTTCTGTATAATCAGAATTACTATTATAAAGCATTCGAAGCAGAGATGAGACGAAAGATTTAGTTGACGGATTTTTGGCGTATTTATGTACTAATTTTATCGGAACAAACACTCCAAATGGGTATCCTCAAATTCCTTTTGTGTACTCTGCTTCGTGGAACAAAGTACGATTTACCAAACTTAAGGGATTATATGTTGAGGAAGATAGAAGGGGTACAGTATGGTCAGCCAAGAAATTAACTTTAGTAGAATTTGGTAAGAAATTAATTTTATTAACTTACTTCTTTAGTATTAAATATACCTTCCAGCACGTTTTGTAGCAGTTTTAAGTAAAGCCAGTAAGCTTCTATATAAGAATGGTTATGTTACCAAGAGGTAATTTCTTGCTTTTATGAAGAAAATTTAATAAATTTCGTAAATCTCAGAGATTTTTATTATTCTGAAGTAAAACTTTTTGGATCTGCTGGAGTTTGTTATAAAGTTTTGGACACAGTATCTGAAATTTTGAATATACCAGTTTGGAGAATGCATTTCGTAAGTTCCTTAAAACAGTAGGTTATATAATTGATTTAAAAAGCAACTTTCAGCTGGCCGGCGCGAAAGGATATGCTGCTGGGAGTTTAAGTTTTAAGCTTAATGGCGAAGTAGTAGACTTTTCTAACGCTATTGTCGATGTAAGTATAAAACCACTCCGAAATCAATTACCATAATCTTTTTATTCATCTTGGCTTTAGGGATACCACATTTCCCCTTTAACTTTTAATGCCACAGGTAGGTTATGTGTTAATGTATTATTACATCTTGAAAATAACATGCATTTTTCATAAAAGAATGGAAAAGCAACGCCAAATTTGTTCTAATTGTCGAAAAAGATGCGATGTTCAAGAGATTACTGAGAGATAATATTTTAGAAAAGTTGGGCCCTATGATTTTAGTTACTGGTTGCGGATATCCAGATTTTGCAACTAGAATTTTTTTGAATTTACTCTGGAGGGAAATTCAAAAGCCCATGTTTGTCATAACGGACTGTAACCCTCATGGTTAATATTTTCCCTTGCTATGAAGTAATTTTTATTAAGTTTGTTTTAAAGGAGCTGTTATTATGAGCGTTTACAAGTACGGAACTAAGAATCAATCGTCAAAGTATCAAAACTTGACAGTTCCGCAGATAAAATGGTTAGGTGTTCACCCAACTGATCTTATAAAATATAAGATCAAGCCGCAATATTTGCAAACTTTAACGAACGATGATAAAAAAGCATATAGGACTTTCAAAGACGTCTGTGAAAAGTATAAGGAAGATGCATGGCTTACGCAGGTAATATTAATGCTTAAGATAAGTCGAAGATTCAAGTAAAATATAAATTTTCAGATTAAACAACAAATTTTCAATGAAACGAAAGCCGAAATGGAGTGTTTCGATTGTATTGACCATTCATTTTTAGTTGATAAGTACATTCCGCAGAAAGTTATCAATAAAGAATGGCTTTAAAGGTATAATTTAATTAATTCATCAGATACAGCAGAGGGTGTCAACACTCCTAAATCTGTAAATAATAGTGTAATTAAGTTCGGTGGAGTATAATCCACGATTGGGTTATAATAACAGTCATCAACGTCTTTACTGTTACGAAATCGAAACTGATGTGGTATATCATCTTGATTGAGAGGAAAAATACGAGCGAACTTGAAGCTCTCGGCAACGACATAAAGTGGTTTATTCATTTCTTTAGCTGCAATTCCCATACTATATGTTCCAATTTTATTTAAAATTCCGCCACTTTCTACCACCCCTTCAGCCCCCACTAAAACTAAATCGACTTTTTCCATAATGCAGGCAACAGCAGCGTCTAGAACAACAACGGACTGAATATTTACTTTCTGTAATTCATCTCTCATATCATGTCCAGCTTTATCCGGGAGAGACTGAGTAACATATACAGTAAAATGCTTTCTTGATTCAGTTGCAGCTCTCTTTAACACTTCTAAGACAACTCTTGATTTCCCATGAATGAGAATTTTAATTCCATCCGTAATAAATGGTTCTCCTAATATTGCTATTTTTTCTCTGGACTTTTTTGCTTCTTCCAAAAACATTTTTCCTCGTTCGATTAACGTCTTTTTACACTCTTCGAAAGGATTTTCAAAAGTTGTTAGTGTAATAAATCTTAAAAAAAGTTCACTTGCTGAACTTATCGACGTAACCATTGTATCTGTGTTTTTGATCTCATCTATAGCTTCGGTCAGATCATTTCGAAGTTCTACCAATGTACCGGCCTTGCTCTGATTGATAATCTTAATGAGAACACTTATAGAGGCAAGTGCTTCTGATAATGAAGAATCAGTAGCCAATTCATTCCTATATAATTTGCTAATTGTTGCTCTATCCATAATTGCCGTATGTTTCGTCAGTTGTTGTGACGATAATAGAGTACTGGAAAGTCAACTGCAGCGACATCTTGTGCATTAAATAAACTTTGCTTTTTTTTTTAAAAGAGCAATTTTTATTAGAATTAACAACCAAAATTTTTTTTAAGAGTTTGTGAATTTTTTAATGAACTAAGTTTCATAATTTTTCTGGTTTAGATTTCATATTGACTCATGTCTGATCCTAGGTCATTTATCGTGATAACTGCGCAGTTAAACTGTGCCATACTTTGAAGTATGTTTTTGCTCTAAAAATTCTATCTATAGTAAAAAAAATGCAAAAGTTTTTCTACGAATATCTGTAGTACTTGATTTTACATAACCAATAATATCTCAGCAGTTATTTTAGTGCCGCGCAGCAATTAGTAGTTCTTGTAATCCCCGCTTTGCGCATGCGCTGTGCTAAATTTTACTGTTTCGTACAAATCTCTCAATGTTATTTATTGATAAATTTTGCTCACCAGCCTCCTTACAGATCTGTGAAATCACTATTGAAAAATTTAAGGTTAAGGAAAAATTGTGTCACCCTAAGAAAGAAGATTTTTTGATAGTTGACGGAGAATGGAGTTTATTCAAAATAACGAACAGGAGGTAAAAATTGAAGCTGGCGCGATTACTAGTGAGACCGTTCCACCAGCTATAACCTTGGAAATAGTCAGTCCTGGTATGTTGGCTAACCTAAAAAATGGAGATGGATCAGTAGAGGCAAAATTTATTTGTAAATTTTGTAATAAGCCCCAATCCTCAAGATCTTACCTGGTTCAGCATGAGAATAATCATTTAGGAATTAAGCCTTATAAATGTGATGAATGCAACTATGTAACATCTTTTAGAAAAACTTTAACAAGTCACAAAAAGAATGCACATAACAAAAACAAAGCAACTGCAGGTACGGGAGGTATTGGAAATGTTTGCAAACAATGTGGTCATAAAGCATTAAGTCAAAAAGCTCTCGAATTACATGAAAAAATGGAACATGAAAATGCTTGCTTTAAATGCGCTACTTGTGGATTCATGACAAAGCAAATATCTGTTTACAAAAATCATATTCAAACTCACAGAGATAAAAGAAAATACAGCTGTATTCAATGCAATTACGAAACTAGTGACTCTCAGCAGTATCAAGAACATATTACTGAAAACCATTCACTAAAATGTCCTCATTGTAATTTCCTTTTCTCACATTCTCAAGAGTTATCTGATCATGTTCAACACCATGAAAATGTGTTACAACACTTTTGTGTCTTATGCTCCTTCTCATCGAATCTCGAAACAGAATTAATTGAACATGCAAAAGTTATGCATAAAGATTCCAAATTAGCATCTTCGGTTCAGACTAAAATTTTTCCATATGAAACTGATGTTCCTGCTGATAAATCACCTGAAAGTGGTCTATTTGATAAAAATTCTAAAGTTTATGAATATCGTCAAGAAGGAGGAATACAAGAAATGTCAAGGGAAGATTTTAACGTACTTAAAGAACAAACCGAAAGCGAAGAGTTAAAATCTATGCAAACGAAAGACTGTGAAGAAATATCTAATTCATCAGAAGTAAAGCCTATAGATGATACAAAATCAGAGAAACAGAAATATAAGAAAATCTACCTAGCAAAGCATGAAGAAACGCATACAGATTCACTGTTAGCTTCATCAAATCCTCAAAACGAAAATAAACGAAATTTACGAGAAAGCGAAGATGACAGGGAACTTCTATGTGATAAATGTACTTATAAAGCCACAACAAGTGGAGCTTTATTAAACCATAAAAGAATAAAACACGATGATGTCTTGGACATGGAGTCGGACGAAGAAGAAATTGACGTTAGTGATGATGACCAATTTGTACCTAAACCTAAAAAGAAAAAAGGAAAAGAACCAAAAAGGACAGCATGGATTTGTATTGATTTAGAAGACGTTTGGAGAACATGGCCAAATTAGAATTTGTTATCTATTTTCCCAATTTTTTTTCATTTTATCAAATGCCATTTAGATTTGTTATTCCTTTGAATTTATAAAATATATTAAAGTTATTATTTTTACCACCAAACAGAAATAGTAAATCTATGACGTCATTATGTAGGTATTTTCCATAGTTTTTCTTTCATTATAGTAGATCTAAACGGCAGGAGTAACATCAACAAAGTTTATTTACCAGAGGATGGTTTGATGTTTTTTATCAGGATTATAAACGAATCATATATAATAGTTTTTATTGACTATACTTAAAAGATCTTCTAAATAATGGTGTCTCATATCGTCTACGATGATAAAAAACAATTATTACACCTTTTCGATCAATCGAACACTCTACAGTCAATATGTTTGGAATATATAAAAAAGAATCTGTTAAAGATAATTGATTACAATTTTAATCAATTAAATTCACCTCCTTATCTTCCATGGGGAATAAGTAATCTTTTACTAGAATATTTGGATAATAAAGAATGTGGAATACCCGAAAACTTTTTAATGTTTTTCACTTGTGATAAGGTATGTTTAAATCGAGTTAAACTTCATGGTAATAGAATTACTAAGTGCTCCTCAATGATTTTCTTAAAAAATCATCCAATCCAAAGTTTTGAAGCAATATCTTTTAAACAATTCGAAATTTCGGAATATCTACAATATTTAGAATCTGATACACTAAAAAATCTAAGTTTACATCAATCTCTTATAAACGATAAAGTACTTAAACAATTCGATGATAAGCTTACAACAAGTTCCTTGTATTCGTTTAAGAATCTATCAAGTTTAGATGTAAGTTTCACAAAATTTAACAACGACCACCTAACATTGGCTTGTAAATGTTTTACAAATTTGGAAAAGCTAAACCTATCAGTAACAAGAGTAACTGATGTAAAGTATCTTGAAAAATTGGAAAATTTACGGGCTATTAAATTCTGGGTTAGAAGAGAATTAAATACATTACAGAATTTGAAAAAAATGAAAAATCTAATAAAATTAGATATATCTAAACTACCAACGAAAGAGAAACTTAAACGTAAGAATAATATATACTTTCTTAAAGAGTTTCTTGAAGAAGGCTACTGGCCTAATTTAACTTATCTAAATGTTTCCGGAGATAGAATATACAACCGAAAAGTTATGAAGTAAATTATATTTATTAACTTCTTTAGTTTTTTATTCTAATAAAGACTTTTTATCAAAAAAAAACATATCTAGTTCTTTTCTAACTCGTCATCCAAAACTTCCTGGACTATTATGTGGAAATCTGTACGAAATTAAAATATCCGATTTATATAGTTCCGATTTTCTACCAGATTTACAGGTAGACTCTTGTTTTTTATTTGTTTTCTTCTATAAATTGTCTAATTAAAAATTATTTATTAATAAAGTTTGAAGATAAGGACAATTGCAGTCGAACTGGATCGATATTGTCCTATTATAAAAGCGATTATAACATGACGCTATATTTCCTCGAAAGATTTATAGTTAAAACTTTTCTTCTAATAGAAAATGGAAGAGAAAATTGCGATTCATACAGAGACAAATTTCTATACGTAAAACAAACAAATTTCTTTTTTAATCGCTATTCTAAACATTTTTTATCCTCTTGAACATATAGGACTTAGAAGAAATAATGAACTATTGGAAGTTTTCCAAAGAATATAATAAAAGTATTTGGAAAAAAATCTATTTATTTGTAACAAATTGTCATTTTAAGGCTATTAACAAAAAAACTATACTAACATCGGATTTTATATTGTCTGATTTTAATGGGATTTGTTCAAAGCTTTTAAAAGAATAAGGTTTACTAATCTATGTTTTAGCTTGTACATTATTTTTGTTTTTAAGCTTATACTGTAAATAATGGAAAAATAGACACAGTAAAGAGATTTTAAAGCTGGTAGAATGGATAAGGTATATTTTTGGGCAGTAATGTTTATTCCAATCATACGATGTCTAGTCGTTACTAAAACTTCATCTCTCTCTCTCTTCCCCTATTCCCATTCTCTATTTTGTTAGTCTCCTTGAAATAGAATACAGTTAGCTATCTAAAATTGAAGATTAATAGTAGATGAAGCGAATAATTTAGCATATTTTAGCATAATAAAATTTAGAAATAATAAATAAAAAATTTTATTACATTGAAAAAATGAGAAAAGACAACCGCCGACTAGACTCAAATATTTCAATAAAAGTTGAGAATAATAAAATAGTAGTTCATGTATTTTTACATGTAATGTACTGTATATTTTTAATAAGTGTTTTTTATACAATAAGCATCTTTACGAGCTAAGACTGTTGCAAAATTGTGAAAAGATATGTTAATTGTTGCTGGACTTTGTTGCCAAGGTTCACCATCTACTTGCATTGGTGCGTTTGTAGATAATTCTAAACGAACTTTTCGAGCTTGCCCTAATCTACAAGGTGATGCTAATCCGACTTTTAACTGGGCTATGTGAAATGAGGAATAGAGAGCTAATACTTCTAATAGGCCATCATCGTGACGTGCCTCTTGAAAATTTTGTTGGTCGTCTGATCCCATTTGCCAAGGTTTACACCCAGCTCCCCAAGATGCTATATTAAGTATAACGACGCCTTCTACTTCCGGTAATTCAACTTCCTTTTCATCTAAATATACTTTCAATTTTTTATGCAGATTCTGACATTCTCTTTCAAGTACAGCTTTGGTGCCATAAGTAAAATACCACATCTATATGAAAGAGAAAACATTTTAAAAATCAGTTAGTCTTTGTTTCTTTAGGCATTAAAAACGATGAAATCCTTAAAAAAAAATTTACTTTATTTATTAATCTTGATCCAAAAAGTGCTGGCTGGCTGTTTCTATGCTTGTGAAAATTGAATGCAACCTAATACAAAAAAATTATTATAAAGTATACATTACATTACCAATTGATTTATTTACCTGTGCATCTACTCCTACTGATATATAATTATTCATAACTCGATTCTGTTTTCTAAATAACTTTTGAAACGGATATATATCAACTTTCCAGCGGTCTAGACGAACTGGTTTAGCATTATCCAGTTCCTCTAATATCGAATGGGCGTCAATATCTCCTTGTTGCCCCTCGCCCCAGCCAAGGACGCGGGAGAGATCATTACCGGTTCCCAATGGAAGAATTCCAACTTCGGGTTTCGATAATTCTTGCTAAAATAAAAAGAAAAGAGAGATAAAAAGTGAAAGAAAATTAAATAATAAAAAAATCAAGCGAAATTAAAAAACAAAATTTCGGTGATTAAGATTTAAAAACTAATAAAGAAAAATAGTTGTACTTGAACAATCTAAGTATATAAAGAGAATCTAATTGTGTGTATATCATCTTTATCAATGGATGAGGATAGAGATAGTTATTTTGAAGATATAAATAATAATAAACAATAAGAAATAAACAATAGTAAATACTGTACATTGTAAATATTGAACATACAGCACATACTCTACATAAACTAATTTAATAGTTTTATGATTATTATTATTATTATTACTACTATTGTTTTTTTTTAAAAAAAAAAAAACAAATAAAAACTGAAAACTAAAAGATTGATCAAAGGAAAACTGAATATGAAATAAATCGTAATATTCTTATTAGTATGTTAATTATATATATATATATATATATATGTTATCATTGTTATTTATTGCCAATTTTTTAATAGCGATGTTCAAATATACACAACACACAACCATGCTCCAAACTCACCGTACAGCTCATCTCGCCAAGCTTCATTTCAAATATATATATATATATATGTATATATATAATATATATTTATACATACAGTATATTTATGTTTTGTTTGTTATATATAATTTTATATATATATGTTTATGTATCTAATTTATTTAGAAAAACTCACCTTATCTGTAACGTTGTCAATAGCTCTTAAAACCCAACCGATAGAACCGTCTCCTCCTGCTACCAATACCCTCCAGGAAACTCCTGGAAGTAAATGACACCACTCTAATGCATTTTCTGGTTCTATTTCGGCCAAATCTACCACCTGTGTTTTTATTGTTATTATTATTATACAGTATATATATATATATATATATACAATATACGTATTAGAAGTGTTTGTTTTAACATAATTGTTGTTTTTTTTGTTTATAAATAATAAACGAAGAAAGATCTTTATACTTGTGCAGGATGTAGTATTCCTCTAAAAGCTTTTAAAACTCTCTCACCATCTTCATTTCCAGCTTTTCTATTGGCACAAACAATTAAAGGTCTCCATTCTGACATATTAGGTAGAATTGGACGTCTAACAGAGCTAACGATTAGATGGCGTCTGCCTCTAATGCCAACTAAACTCACTCCAACGCAGTGCGGTGGTACAATTGATAATGCAAAAGTACCAAAGTCGCATTCCTGATATTTTGAAATACAAGTAAAACTCTTTAATTAAATAATTAAGATAAATTTTAAAATGTTTATCGGTTTTCTACTATTGTTTGCTACTTAATTAACTAATTACTACTAATTAACTGAATTTCCAGTTGTTAAAGTAAAAGAAGCGTGCAAGAGTAACATTTAATAAAAATAGAACAAGAGAGATATTTTATGTACCTTCACCATTTGCTTTATACAACCTTCGTGTACACATCTATCACACCAACAGCATCTTACATCCTTTGCTGATACACCACATATTCTATTGCATAGAGAACAGGGTGAGTTTGAATAGACATAACCCCTAATCCAATGATGACTTGTATAGCTAGCCCTAGTTGTTATTGGCTTGCATGCAAGCTTATTGTCGGCTTCTTTCATCAGATAGTCTTCAACAACTGTTGTACAAAAATCACAAACTGCTCCATGGTCTAAGCTTTGACCTGAGACAGCGCAGAATGTTTGATCAGGTAATTCATCTGACATACTCCATCTATGTCCTTTTGTAGTATCCCTTGTTCTAACTTCATAATGGATTCTCTTCCTGATAAAAAATTCTTATTAGTTTACAAAGGAAAAAAGATGTAAGAAATATAAATAAATACATAAATTAGTATTGTGATATTTATAGGTCGAATAGAGATTATCTGAACTATATTATGTCACTTTATATAATAGATATAAAACATATTCATGAATACTCTGCGTTAGATATTGTAGAGAAACAATCAGTTTTGATCATTGTTCGGATACGGAATAATACTATTAACAATAACTTTCAATTCAATCAGAATGTTAATCTTGTGTGCTTTATATTCGAAATGAAAGTGTTTAAAAAGGATATTCTTTTGCAGTTTCTGTATACAGATCAAATGAATAAATTGTTCTTTACCTCATCAGTCGCCTCCACGCCCTTGCACCCAAAATAGCAATACCTAATACCAAAAACAGAATACAGAAATACCATATCTAAAAATTGTGAATTAAAGATAATTAATATGTAGACATAAGCCAATATATATATATATATATATATATATACCAGATCCAGACCAAAACTAATGACTGAAAATGCAGCATCAAAAATCGATGACATTGTGAGAGATTCATAAAACTTTAAATATAAAAGAAAAAACAACACATTGAATATCTAGTAAATTATATTAAATGATGAATCATAGTTTTTAAAGCGTGAAGGAGCGGTTAAAAGATTCGCTTGAAAATAAGCATAGGTATGCCTAAAACACGGCAACTATGTGTACAAATTTCTAAAAAACTTAGTTACACCGTGTTGACTATTTATCCCTTATTTATCAGTCAAATTTTATGGACTGTGATTTAAAGATTTTATATATAGTTGACTTTCATATGATTAAATATTTGCATGACTACTATACAATCCCCAAATCTCCCATTAACTAATATTTTCCTTTGCGGGAGTATTATTTCTACAGTTTGCGTCGGCATTTGGTTATTTAGAACAATGTCGCGCAAGAGGCAAGAGCTACGAGTGGTAATGAGATCTGAATTTACGAATAGTTTTCTCCTGAAATTCGGGTAATAAAAAGAGAAAATTAAGGGAAATTTTAAGGTTTTTACAAGTCATTTTAATTATTTTTTCCAGTTATCTGTTGTATATTAATACACCTCTGGGTAATTATCTCTTCCAAAAATCCGTAAGAAGAGCTAGGAGAAGATTTGGTAACAGAGGACATTCTATTACTCAGAATCATGATTATGGGGAATTGAATGTATTACCAATAGCTATTGCAGAAGACAATTACAGTTATTTAGTTGTTGATAAAACAACTATGAAAGGAATCTTAATTGATCCCTCCGATCCAGATGTTGTGGTGGTAAGTGTGTAGTTTCTAGAATACTTCATCAATCGATACGAATATAGATTTTTGTCAAGCTATAAATATCTCTTTCTCAAATAAACAGGGAATTTGTAAAAGATTACAAGTTGATTTGACCGCAATACTATGTACACACAAGCATTGGGATCATGCAGGTGGGAATAAAGTCATAAAGCATCTCTTTCCGAAAATTCAAATATTCGGTTCGATTGAGGACAAACCATTAGCTACAACAGATTTTGTCAGAGATGGCGATTCTCTATCTTTCGATAAAATGCAGTTTCAAGTCATAACCACACCTGGACATACTTTGGGTCATTGTGTATTTGTTCTAAATGGAAGACCTTTCAATTGTCCAGATCATATATTTACCGGTGATTTATTATTTCAAGGTGGAATGGGAAAAATATTCGAAGGAGATCATACACTTATGATTCAGTCCCTTGATAAAATCATGATGTTCAATAACAACACTTTAATTTGGCCTGGACATGAATATAGCAAACATTGTCTGAGGTTTGCCTGCTATATTGATCCAGACAATGTAGAAGCAGCGGTTACTATAGTTTTTTTCCTCATTGATCAAATTATTTTACTATTAAAGTTTATTCATTAACAGTCAAGATGGGATAAAGTAGAAACCCTAAGAAGGCAAGCTCTGTCAAGTGTAAGTCTAAGTCGAAATTAATGAGTAAAAGCCTTTATCAGTTTACTCTCAGAATATTCCTTATGCAAATACAGGTTCCATCAACTCTTGGAGAGGAGAAAGCTTATAATCCATTTTTACGTTGTGATAATGCGTATCTTGTAAAATATTGTGAGATTCCAGAAGCATCTGAAAATATAAGGGAGTCTTGTCTAAGAAAGTTACGATTGATCAAAGATAACTTTGATAAAATGGTTAAAGAGGAAACCAATAAAAGAAGAAAGAATAAAAGTAGAATGTTGTAAATAGATATCTTACCATAATTCTCTTAATAATTGCATATTTTAGTCATAAATCTTTTATAATGAAAAGTAATTCTTTTTTTATATGTATATGTTATTGTTAAGATCGTTAATTTTATTCTAATTAGAGTTTAGATTGTAAAAGTTTCAATACAAAAAATAACTGTCAACAATCATATAGTAAACGTGAATATTTGTATTTTTTTTTATTACCAGTTTTGAGCAAGTATCCCAAATTATCACCTTCACCTTTAAAAAGAGTGATAAGTTTTACCACATTTATTGTTCATCTTTATAATCCCTGTTAAATTTTTTTGAGTAATTACGAAATGGCCAGTAGGGAAGAGAAGATTCAACTTTTGAAAGATAATATTGGAGCTATTCAAGATTTTCCTATTAAGGGTATTTTATTTAGGTACTGACTACAATAAAAAAACTTTTCACGTTTCAAATTTTAACCTTATCTTTTGAAAGGTCGAATTTAAGTAATTTAGTGCTTTATTTATTCTCATTCCAGAGATATCTTCACGATTTTTCTTGAACCAAAAATTCTTCAAGCTTGTATTGATATCATGATCGATACGGTCAAAGAATGTTCTAAAGATATTGGTGGAATAGTGGGACTCGATGCTAGAGGCTTTCTCTTTGGACCATCCATAGCTCTGGCTCTAAAAGTACCTTTCATACCAGTGAGAAAAGCAGGTAAACTGCCCGGAGAGACAATTAAAGAGTCATACGATTTAGAATACGGTAGCAACACTGTCGAAATTCAAAAGAATAGCATAAAACCAGGGCAAAGATTGTTAATTGTTGACGATTTACTAGCAACTGGAGGTATAAAAGAGTATTTTCATATTTTGTATTAAGAAACTTTCATGAAAAATATCACATTTCCTCAATAATAGGAACTTTAAAGGCCGCTTGTAACCTGATCGAAAAAGTGGGAGGTATAACAGACAGTTGTCTTGTTCTTATTGAGTTAACAGCTTTGAAAGGGAGAGAAAATGTGCCATCAAAAGTTGTATCATTGATTAAGTATGATGACTAACAAGAAGTTGCATTAATAAAACAAATATTGATACTTTCTTTTATATTACTATTTTGTATTATCAAGTATTCAAAGATCATTTACTGACAAACACACCAACACTTTCTCTTGTCTTGGTCAACGCAAAATTTGCCAGATGAACTTTTGGCGACTTGGTTCAAAATGCTACAATAGCCACTGTAGTAAGCTCTCTTGTCTAGAGTGACATCGTTGTATCTGTCACATTTGCAAGTACAGCGTGTATTATCAGAAGATTTACAGGTCGAACCGGAGAAAAGTAAAGCCAAATAGCGGATTTTTTGGCATTGGTCAGCGTCACTGGGAAGACTTTGGAACTAAAAAAATTATATATTTAAGTTTAAATATGATATATAGAAAAACTTTTCTTTTACACGTTAACTTACTTTGTTACGGATTTCAGATATGCTAGCACCCTTCTTTAGAATCTTAGAATTTTAAAAGAGATAAAATGAAGTAAAAGTTCCGTTCAAATTTATTTACAAACCTCCTCGTATTGTTCTTTAAGTTCTAAATATTCTAATCGTTTAACGAGACTTTCCAAATCTCTGACCTTGATATTGTAAAATTATTCCATAAAAATGAAATTTAAATAAGAACAACAAAGTTACTAATTACCTCTAGCTCAGCAGAAACTAGGGAAACAAGGGAAAAAATTACAAGTATCGTCTTCATTGCTGTTTGTTGCTTATACTCTTGAAACGAATAGAAAAATTTGACTTGGGCGGGGAAATTTATATCAAACGAACCTCATCGGTTTATACTGGCTTTTAATATTGAAGAACTAGTTTTGAAAAGATTTGACTTGACCTGAAGAATAGGAGAAGAGGCTCTTTATTAATATATGAATACGATATGGACAATATTAAATTGAAAGTAAATATAAAATTAATAGTCGTTTATACGATCCCTGATTGTTTTGTTATTGGCAAAAGAGATTGTTAAATTTTTTGTCTACTTTATTTGTTCGCAAGTATGAAAAAAATCATAAAATCTAATGAATCTTTCTTATTTTTTTGTAAAGATTCCAATTTTATTCGGGAACAGATTGTAAAAGTTGTAGTAAATCTTTCAACCATTGCAATAGGTGTATTCAGACTTCTTTTAAATAAATAATAAATGATTTTTTTATTCATAAAATGACAACAGATTCGTTTTTTATTTTTTTTTAAACTTGGTTTTTCTTTGTTTACTTGCCAAATATTTAAAGAGTTTTTGATTCGAGATTTTTGACTTATTGTTATAAAAATATTAGTAAATATTATTGCTCACATTCTTCTCATACGAGAATATTGGAATGGTGGAAATAGGAGCTAATTATTTTCCATATAAAATATATATTAATTGAAGTAAAACAAATCAAAAAAATAGACTAAATTCTATTAAAGTAGTACTAAAAAATGTCATTTTGATTGTTTTCAACATTTAGAATCTCTATCCAACTTGTAGAGAAATGAATTATTTTGTGAATCAAACAGTTATTACGCAAAGACGTACAATGTTAATAATCAAATCCTTTTAGCTTGCTCTTCCACATTTCATTCTCTGTTATTTCCCGGCACCTTTTCATGCGAATCATTTCCATCATAACAGTAATTTCTGTCACAAAAACTTGATTGCATAAGTTTAGCAGATTTTTTCCCTGCTTTTCAGCATATTCTCGATGATTCTGTAAATGTAGAGAATAGATAATCAAGTGCCGCAATATCTTCTTAACATATATTTTTTATATTATAGCCATTCATAAACGAACAGCAATCAATTATTATTACCTTCATAATTTCCATAGTAACTATACTATTCTTATCTGTCTCTAAGACATCCATAATCGATTTATTCATAAGGCTATCGTCGTAATCATCGCACTCCAGGAATTCAATGGCTCGCCAACATGTTTTCTCTCCTCTGATAGTTTTCCTAATAAACTTTCTGATAGCCTCGGCATTGACGAAACGGATTAGCTGACCTTTAGTTAGGTCTATCAATGAATTAACCTTTTCTATTTCATCAAATATCATATCATGTGGTAAAAAGGGTTTATAAGGTTCAATATTCGGATTCGGTAAAAAAGCTCCACCACTAAGGGCTTTCAAATATTCAAATAGTCTTTCTTCCTTTGATTTTTTTATAACACTGGGGTCATGGAACAGTTTAATGGGAGATTTTTCGGGAGATACTAATTTCTTTAAATTCAGAATTTGTCTGCCTTTCATGGGCGATTTCAAAAAATCCCTTTTACTTTTAGCTTTTTCCCTATCTTTTCTTTTTATTTCAGATGATATCAATTGGTTAAATTTTTCTCGAACGCTCGATTTTGTTTTATTAGGCTTGGTCATTTTTATAATATTGGTATTAGATATTGCCTCTTCAAATGACATCATAGATCCATCGACGAGGGATTTTGCACTATTTCTTGTCTTTCTAGGTGTATTTTTTTCCTGAGATGGTTTTTTAATGGGATCGTCAGCTTCAAAACTTGGGTTAATGTCTTTGGGCATAGCTTTTAGATCAGTTTTATTGCAAATTTCAACTTTAGTCGTCTTGCAAATAGCTTTTTTACGCAATGATTTTCTTAGCACTTTCTCTTCAGTATCGCAGTCTTTATCTTTGTTATTGTTACAGACGGCTTCTGCAACACTTCTTTGATATTTAGCATGCCTCTTTGATATAACATCAACGTCTGATTTTTGTCTTAAAAATTTCCTTATGTCCTGCTTTGTTTGGGTTTCCTTATCAGCGTATTTTGCAGTTTTTCGTTTCGGTCTTCCAGGTGATTTGTCTACTTTTCGCTTCTGAATAGTTGATTTAGCTCTTTCTGACATTCTTTAGTTTTTTAGGTTTTATAAAAATATCTTCGTCCTCTGAATCCGATATAACTACTAATTTTGTTTTTTCCTGTCTAGAAGCACAAATCTAGATCAATAAATCTCAAAGCAAATTTCACATTACTTACGATTTTTTGGGTTTCTCAGATGTTGATTTCTTTAAAAATGGAGTCTTTAACCTATAATGAATAACGATAATTGCAATAAAATACATAGTTCAAAATTATTTACGATAAAGGAGAATTTTCTTTTCTCACTGATGCAAAAGCTTCCTGCTTTTTCTTATTCTTTTTGGCACTTGAAAAATTTATTCACTTTAATATAACTTTCCATGTAATTGTTTAGTTTTAACTTACAGGCTTTTAAGATTTGACGGTATTGTACTTGGATTTGAAAAATATCCTGTAATTGTTCTTGGCCGTTTCAAGATATTTGAAAAATCCTAAGAATTAATGATTTATTGTTCAGAAAATGATGAAAAATAATTGAAATTTAAAACAAACTATTGTATCTTCTCTTTCTAAAGTTAATGGCCTTGTTTGAACAATCAACTTATCTTTGCAATAAGAAAGATTATGAAAATTCGACAGAAAGCAAAAACTTTGAACAGCAGTTCTCCGAACAAATTGATAACTTGCTTCGACCTTCGTACCTAAAATAGACACTTTTAAAAGATGATATTTTTAAATACAACAATTAAATAAATAATTAAAATTATTTTAATTGAAACCTCGAACGAAATAAAATTCAGACTTCTTTATTTTACAATCTTCTTTGACGTAACTTTCAACAACAGTTTCGAGTAGTTGGAAAAGTTCCTGAAAAAATATTATTTAATAGGGAGCATATACGATAGGACGGTATTTTACTTACTCTATACGATTCCTCGCTAACACCTACTAGTTCTGAAGATGTTAGCAAAACTCTAGAGAATATATCAATTTGAATTACTCGATTTTCGTCAACCTATTCAAAGAACAAGGTGGGCGATAATAAAAGAAAAAAATAAAAACAATAATTAGTTCATAAATCCGTAGAGTAAAACATGATTACCCTAAAAAATTCAGTCTTCTTACGTTTCCTGGATTCCTTTATGTTCATAAAGAACGAAAGTTAGTCCAATATTTAAATAAGAAAAATGCTTTTAACGGATTTTTTATTCGTATAGTTATAGTAAAAGATGCAGAATGGCGGCAATAGCCGATACCTTACAAATTCTTTTTTTTTGTAGAATTTAAGACTCTCTAACTAAAAATACGATTGCTTATGAAACAACTTTGTAGTGTCTTAGTTAAATGTTAATATTTCAAGTATTTAATTAAGCGAATACGTATACGAAAATATTTCTTTAAAAAGTTATTTAATTGTACAATAGTCTATAAAAAAAAACAAAATAATACATAGTTCAAAGCATTCAAGAGTCGGTTGGTTTCGTTATATCGAATTCTTGATATACGTCGGAGAATTTCTTTACCTTTTCTTCTATTTGTAGCGTATTTTCTGGTTTAGGTTTTCTCCAAAATCGAGGTTCCAAGTCCATCATACCTGCTACAATCTCTCGACCAAAGTATGTTGGGAATAAATTTAAATCTTCAACAACGTGAGCATAACCACTCGATAGACCAAAGTCAACAGCAAAATAAGGGAAACCTTTTGGTACCTGTTGACGTTTGAATGTATAAATTTTAGTGAATATACTAATATTATAACAAAATCATAACATACAGAATTTCTTATGCCCTTTGCTAAATCTACAACACGTTTATTCTGTGCCCATTCGGGTCCAGCTTCCATAATAGCTTTCTATAATTATAACGACTAATTAGTAATACATATGTTTTTCGGGATATTTTAATAATTATACTTTGAAATATATAGGAGCCAAATCACCAATTTCTCTTGGTACCGGCACGCACTCTAAAGCCATATGAAATCCTGGTTTCAAACTTGTTTCCATGATGATAACATCTTCATCATTTTTCTCGTACATTCTCACCAAACTCTTTCGAAAAGCCTATAACAAAAGAAAGATTAATAACTAATAAAAGGGGCAATTCGGTTTATTGTAAAATGTTACCTGCATTTCCATCCAAACATCCTCATCAATCGTTGTTGCAGATGATGCATGCGATGAAGGAACAATGAAGCAATGACCTTCAGTTAGAGATGTATGATAGGGAAGAGACAAATAGCTGTGTTCCCCAACAGCTATCATAAGCTTCTTATTTGCATTTTGTAGGCATTTATTACAACTTTCTAACATTTGTGCTCGTTTTATAGTTTCCTTCTCTGCTCTTCTCTGCCTCTTTTCTATATTCTTATCATGATGCTTAACAGCTCCTTCTAAATATTCGTCTTCAAAATCATCGCATCGTTTCCTAGAAGCCATCTTTAACATTGAAGCTTCTTGATCTTCTGTATCGCCTAATTTTTCCTGGCGAACAAGATCGTCCAGACTATATTTATTATCATCAGCAAAATATATTTTCCTCATTCCAGCCGCATGAGTATCCATAGCTTTTTTCCTTTTTTTATTCCACTGTCTTTTATCGTTATCTTTGTTTAGTTCCTCCTTATACATTGGGCGTACATTTCCATATTTGTCGGTTTTTGTCAAAAGTAATGTATTATCTTTCTTTTCAGCTTCTGCAGCCGATAGTGCATTCCTCGCACCTTCTAACTGACTCTTGAGTTTTTCAACGGTTTCCTATGATTGTAAAGTTTATTTGTGTGTTCCAGTTCAGATTTAAGGTACTTACTTTGTCGTCCATCATCTCTGCTTTCATTATTCTAGCACTTAAGCGATTCATTTCATCTCTTGTCATCTGGGGAGCTGGTTCAGCTGATTGTTTTTCTTCTGTTCTTTCAACATACGGTGGTGGAGGCCTCTCGACGCCAAAGGATGTGGGAAAAATTTCGTTATGTGATGACGTGCTGGCCCCAAAAGATGTTCTAGCAGGTTCTTGAGAGCTCGAAGGACTTATAGGGCGGCTGTAATAAGATGGAGGTGGTGAATCACCTGGTCGAAGAAATTTACTTTTTCTAGGAGCTCTCTCTTCAACTTCCTTTTCAGGAGGCAGTCCACTTCCCCCATCTTTCCAGTAAGGATTTAATTCCAAGGAATTTTGTCCCGGCTGTCATTTAATATAGTCATACAATAAGCGGAAGAATATCATTACTAAATAACACCTGCCTTTTCAATAATTGCACTTGGTTCCTTCTTGTCTTCTTTAGCTTGCCTTTGAAAGCTCCATTTATTATCCGAAAAATTGCCAAACCCGTCATTTCCTCCAAGGCCAAGCATCCAATCATCTCTCTGATATAACATTATATCTATGTAGATGAATATTTATTTACATGACTGAAATTACCTTTACAGGTGCTGTGTAAACCTTAACAGGTTCGGCTTCCTTTTCATCTTTAGTGGATTCGTCGGATGAATCCTAAGTAATTTAAGATTAATTACTTTTTATATTTCAATGGCAATTAGTACTAAATGCAGAAGTTTCCAAATGAATAAAAGAATGTAATAATAGCTTACATCGGAAGAATCAGAATCCAAGTTCTTTTTTTTCCATTTCTTCTTACTCTTCTTCTTTTTCTTTTTCTTCTCTTTTTTTTCTTTTTTTTTGTGTTTTTTTTTCTAATTACATTAAATATTTCACTATATTAAAGGAATACCGTTAAATTATAACTTACATCACTGCTACCATCCAATTGTAATAAATTCAAATCCTCCTCACTCTCTGACATTCTAAAAGCTGCAATATAGTCTATTTAGTTTTTTATCAAACTAAAATAAAAGTTATGAGACTCAGAAGAATTTGTAAGTACTTTCATGTTAATATTATGACTGGAACGAAGTAAAATCGCAAAACGAAAATAAAAAACTCATTCAAACTAGTATCGTCATTTGAGAAAATCCTTTTTTTCCCTCACAATTAAAGAGCAATATATAAAAATTAACATTAACAGATATTAACTGATAAACTAGTTTTATAATAAATTTAGATAGAATCGCTAAACACTAATATTACTTTTAGATAAAATATATAGCTTATATACAAGACTTGCCGCGCTTCTAGTGGAAGAGTTGTAAACTTCGAAATGGTATGTTTATAAAGAAAAAAAATTGAATGTGATAGAGTAAGAACTAACTGGAAAAGAAGAGATATGGATCCTCTATAAGACAAATTGGCATTAGATGCAATATGAATTTCATTCAATTAAGATTTCAAACGATGGTTAACGTTATGACTAAGTTATGGAGTTAGAGAAATCTTTCAGCCGGTATTAAAAAAACAACTTCTCCAAAATATAAATTATTCATTTATTCGGCTATAATGGAAGGATAAAACAAAAATTTCGGTACTCTAATTACGCTAAAGAGATGTAATAAGGAAGATCAATAAAATTGAATAGATCTATAAACTTGATTCTTCTTTTCGCAAGAAATTCATAAATAAATAATGTATGTTGCAAAAATATAAACTTTTATAACTTTACTTTATTATTATGGAGATCTATTACGCTATATGCTTAAAATTGTCGTAAATACTTAAACAATTGAGACTACAGATGGCGCTACAATTTGAAGATTTGTTTTAGGGACAGGAAAAAAGCCTTCATATATAAATACTTTATGAAAGAAGATATTTATTTGAAAGCAGATTGTTTATGTCATCGACACAGGCATTTTTTAACTCTTGATCGGCATGCTATATCTTCTCATCTCTGTTCTCATCTATATTGAGCGTACGAATACGTTACCCTCTGAAAGGATTTTTAGTTGTAACACTTAAAACATTCTATCGAATATACAGCAAAAAGACATTAGATGAGTTTGTCTAGTGTAAAATTCTAAATAGTCTTTATAGATTTATCTTAGAAAATAAACCATTAAACTTCTAATATTCCAATAAGAATTAGCTGTCAATAATTGTTTACGTTTTAAATGAATCAAAAGATCAATTCCAAATAATACTATTGAATTACCAACGACAAACCCTGGTATTATTGGATAGAAGAATATTTTATAGTTAAATTTCGCGACCTTGAACTTGGAATTTCTTATTATAGATAAATGGTACAAGTAGTTGACAGAATAATTACCTAACAACACCCATAACTTTATCATAATTAGATTTGTTAATTAGAGAATGTGTGGCAAACCATGCATTCGCACTTTGGATAAATCATTTAGAGAGTAATTGTTAATCAATCTCTAAAATTCTATTGTCTTTTTGTTTATCTTAAAAGGATACATTAGTTTAATAAACTTAGGCCTTTTCGATGGCGAATAGTCAATCTGATTAATAAAATCTGGAGGAGATAGGCGATTGGAAGCAAACTGAAAAGATTACTTAGAAATAGGCAAACAAAAAAGAAGGAAAAGAAAGAAGAATAAATAGATTGACAGAAAGAGAGCTTAGACCACTATCTTCGTATTGCAACTAGCTCTCTTTAGATTAGAACTTTTCAATTCGTTATATTTCTTCTATTTTTCAAGTTAAGATTTTCTTTTATCTAAATAAAACTATTACATTGTCTTTGAGATTGATTTTTGTCTATATTATCTGATAATAGCAGTTTGTAAAAGAAACATTTATAATGGCCTAAACTTATTAAAAATCTCCAAACAATTTACATATAATGAAATTAATATATCGTCAACCTATCTCTCAAAGCGAATACTGTAATAGGAACCGACTTGAAAACTTATTAATATGCAAATTTTACTCAAGATTATTATGAATATGTGAAATATTTTAGAAATGCTACAAAGTATTTTTGGATGGGGAGAATTTGATACATGTAATTAAAATAAGCCTACTGTGTGAAGAGTAAATATAAACAGCCTTGTAATAAAAAACGAATAGTGAATATATTTACCAGGGAATTATTAACTATAAGAATATTGATAAGATAATTGTTTGCAATTAGGCAAATATACCATATAGAAAGCTTGTAAAATATGATAGCTTTTGTCAAAACAATATTAGAATCCATAGCAGTCAAGGTCTTTGATTTTTGTTTAAGAGAATCAATATTTGTAGACGGGACTATAAAACTTTACAGGGGAATACACTGTCCTATGTAAGCATTCGACTGTACCCTCATAAGGGTTAGGCCGCCGCTGGATATTGAATTACTGCTATTTTTATCAAACACGAGGCTGGTTGTTAATATATTTCTCTCCAAGATGACTGTGAATTGCAAACTCTATGGACAAAGCCAGCCAAGATCTCAAATACCTATAAATATTATATTTATTCAGAGACTTATATGTCTCTTAAAGGAAGATATATAGACTAAGGTATCGCAACTTAAATGCATCGCAGGACGCGATTCTGAGAGGAAATTACTAAAGAAATATTTAATGTGACTATTGTTAAGATTCTCCTTATTCGATATATAATCGTCGAATCTTTTAAAGATTTTTATTGACAGTATACAGAGCTG
The DNA here is from genome assembly GCA_904063045.1 of Dimorphilus gyrociliatus. Lineage (NCBI taxonomy): Eukaryota > Metazoa > Annelida > Polychaeta > Dinophilidae > Dimorphilus > Dimorphilus gyrociliatus. Next base: position 1,717,841 of record CAJFCJ010000002.1, on the reverse strand, counting down.
TTGGTAATATGGGAACGTTTTTGATTGCTTTAGTGACGTTCACGTGATGGATAAGTGAGGATCGAATATCAGGCCAAAAAGTTGATGACAAAAGTGATCAATTCCCTGGAAAAGCTTATCAAAGAAGACAAGACAGATGGCTGCTGCTAATCAAAGATTTAACTCAATGAATCTGCCTAATCTTCCAATCAAAAGAGAAGTCATCGCCAAAGAGGTCTTTCTAATATAATGGACTAAAGTGGAATATAGTAGAATATTTAGTTATATAAATAACGTAACATTACAGCCATAAATTGAGCTTCTCTATAAAAATATGAAATATAGATAACAGATTTACATTAATATGGTATATTATATTTATATATTATTATTATATTATATTTATCAATATACAGTATATATATATATATATATATATATATATATATATATATATATGTGTGTGTGTATTAAAAAATTATCAGTTTAATAAATTCTTCAATTCTCATACTGACAAATTATAGACAATTCCCATTTTGTTAATTCTATTGGTGACAAATGGCATTAGGTCTTTTTTAAAGAATTTCTTATTCATTTCAATTGTAGTTCTCTAGATTTGCAGTAGAAAATAAAAGATTAAAGAAGAGTACATGATAAAAGAAAAAAAATTACCAATTCATGTTGCTCCTTGGCAATTTTATCATAACTTTCATATTGAAATTTCAATAAACTTGAAAAACAATTTACAACACTTGAATAGATTGATTCGCATTTTATCTTCTCCAAATCATTAAGAACGACTATTATATTTCTTACAAATTTTACTGTTGCTGAACACAGATGACTAAAACAGGAATCTAAAAAAAAAATAAGAGCATACTTTATTAGAAATAATATGTAAATAAATTAATAATTTTTTACCGTAACTATATTGTTTAATTGTTGAAAAACCTAAATTCTCTAATTCTTTTTCGAATTCTGTTAATTGCTGAGAATTTTGAAGATTTGATGGCCTCCAAAGATTCTCATGCTAAATATGAAAAAAAAAGGATATTTTAGCAATAATTATAATTTTTAAATAAATTTGAACTATATCTATATAATATACCTTAGAATCAATTGATATAATTTCACGCTGTTTTTCTTGGCATTCATCAACTAACTTACAAAAATCAGTTCTAAGTAGCATATCAAACAAGTATTCAAATGATAGTCCAATTTCTTCTAGTTCTTTTAAGCGTTTTCTAGCATCTGCTATACATGTTGCAGTTGTTGACAAGTTTGCCTTCATTAATAATAACCTATCCCTGAATAGTATAACATAGCTTTTAATTTCTTTGTCACACCAAGAGATAAAAGCACTCTGGCATTGAGGAGTTTTTTGGAAAGCTTTTTCAAAGAGAAGACCACTTTCTAATAGTGATTTAAAGTATACGCCCGTTATCTTTTGAATATAACTTTGAGTAACTCCATCATATTTTATCTGTTCAAGATTAAAGTTCCTTAATGAGCTTCGATTCTCAAGAAATAGTTGACAAGCCTATGAGATAAAACAAAACATGTATATAACATGTACCGACTTTTAATAACGTTTATTTTTACTTTTGATGACTTTCCTAATCGGATTAATTGTGATACAGCCCTTTTTGCGAAAAGTGGACCTCCTCTCACAGACCTCTCAGGTGGAGCTTTTAATTCGTTCATTAAAATTTCTACCAAGCTACTTTCTCTTCTCTCGATTCTACATCTGATAGTACAAATATATTATGTTACTAAATATAAACTATACAAAAAATATTAACTTACGCGTATTCCGTAAAAATGGAATCCTTAGGATTATCTTGAATAAATTTCCTTACTATTATTTAAATAAATAATAGAAAATGAAAAAACAGATAATTAAATTTTTCAAAGCATTTAGTATTTTCTTGGAACTTACTTTTCTCTATAATATCTACAGCTTCATCAAAGTGCCTTTGTGCAATAGCAACATCTAATTCATCAGGTGCGTCCTGTAACCAGGAAAGAATTTTTTCTCTCTCAGTTTTAGCTTTGGTATTAGATTTCTTTGGTGAATCGCGAAAAGCTGATAAAAATGTATTATTATAGATAGCTTAGTCAAATATAGCATTATATATATATATATATCTTACGATTATCATCGTCAAACTCGTCGTCATAATACGACTCATCTTCGCTTTCTAACATATTCTCTTTTAGTTTTGCTTCTATAGACTTCACTGCTATAGCATGCTTAGCAATATCAATTTTTTCTAGCCATATATTCTAGCAGATGCGAAAAATGAATTAAAAATAGTTGATAATTAAGAAATAATAATAAACCTTTTGTTTTGAGGAATCGGCCGAAAACAAAAGAGTATTCGGAAAGTCGAGTATTTGAAATGCATTCTTTAATTTATCCGAATCCTTTACGTTAACTACAGCCAATTTTTCCAATTCGAAAATTGAATCAAACCGATATTTATCTTGAGAGCTTCTGTTCAAATGGGAAAACAATACATTAGACTCTTTCTTAATAAAGTATTCAAATCAGTTTTATTTTTTATTATGTACTTTTTATCGATTCTTTCAGCCAAGATAAATCTATCATTAAGTAGAAAAGCCTTAACTTCGCCTGTCTGGGCGTAGGTTTGGCAGTCCAATTTATTTAATTTGCCATCGTGTAGTAAATATCTATTTGGTACATCTGACAGAGGCTTTAAATAATTCAATTTATATAAAATTAAGTAATTTTTAATGGAAGATGATAAAATCAGTACTCACTGGACAACTTTCAACTGTTTCTAATAAATATGCAAGACTCTGATATTTATAATTATCAGAATTTTCATTCGTTTTCATACTATCTTGAACTTCTGAAGTACCACCGTTCTTCTCTGATAGCATTGATGTTTCCAGAAGCGATGATAATAAAGCCTTTTGATCACTAAGCATATGTATAAGTTCGTACATTTCGTTCTCCAAAACTGTAATATTTATAGATTGATATTAACTAAATTATATGACAAAATTTTGTTCTAACCGGATATTTCTTTTGCTGTTTCGATAAATCGATTGTAATTTTCGTAGACATTACGCTTGAGTTTTGATGCTGTATCTTGTGATATATCGTATATGTCTCCTCTTAGTGAGCCTACTTCACGATCTTGATATTGCCTAGCTTGTAATTGTTTTTGAAGCCCTACAAAAAAGAAGTTTATGTCAGAGGCGTAACCCTCTAAAAGCTGTATTATCACTCATCCCCAAAATAAATCAATGTATATAAAGAAGGACTCGATGATATACATTTTTTTGGTGAGAACTTTTCTTGTCCTAACAGTCGACCCAATCCTTCTTTCGAAGGAGTTAAGGGTGGAGGCTTATTCTCCGCTTCCATATTAGTTATAAAATTTGTGTATAGTCAAAGACTGGGTCTTACTAAAACTGAGAGGAATGAATTATTTATTTTTTACATTAAAACAAACGTTACGTTCTCAACTATTTGTTTTCTTTAAACTATCGATTTAAACTGAACTAGTAAAAGACTGTTGAATCTAAGCTAAATAGATAAAGAAAAGGTTGGAAAAGGTACCAGAAGATTTAATACAATATTTTACTTTTTGAATATACCGCCAAGAGTAAAAGATTCATCTAATAAAAATAAAAGGGATGTTATAAGCGCCACCTATTTAATATGAGAGTAAAGATTGTAAGAATGACTCAGATGACGAAAATATGAACATATTGTAAATTACGCTGTTTCTTCCTTTGTATTTTTCTTCATAATATAACTATATATCACTAGCTAGATATCTCTTACTATCAAAGACAAACTGACATTCTCAATGGAAACCGACACAAGTGAAACAATTTACCGTACTGACAACGACGCTCATGTCATGTCTGAAAAGGTTCGCACGTTAGCGTCGAACATTTACGGAGAATTTGAAAGAATGATTGCTAAATATGACGAAGACGTAGTTCAAACGCTTATGCCTTTGGTGATAGGTATTCTTGAAAACTTAGACAATGCCTATACTGAAAGACAAGAACAAGAGGTAGATTTGGAACTTTTCAAGGAAGATAATGAGCAACTATTAACTCAATATGAAAGAGAAAAACAATTGCGTAAGGTTATTGAACAGAAACAATTAGAAATAGAAGATAATTTTGATGAGGAGAGAAGAGGGCTGCATGACAAAGTTGAAAGTTTAGAGTCTAGTGTTCGGATGTTCGAGTTGAAAACGAAGAATGTTCAAGATCAGGGTCAGTAGTAAATTAAGTCAATATGAAAAACAGATTTAGGCCTGGACTAATTATGTAATTAGCACAAAAATATTTATAAATATTATATTATTGAGGAAATTATCAACTATTAAATATTAATGTAATACATATATATGGTATAATAAATAAATAATTGATATAAATTACAGTATCAAGAATGGAAGAGAAGGAAAAGGAACTGAAAGATGAATATTCTAAATTACATGACAGATATACAGAATTATTTAAAACTCATATGGACTATATGGAAAAAACAAAACTATTTATGACTGCCGATCGTATAATTGATTCTCCTGTATCTACTAAAAAGTAATTTTGTCACTAATTGAAATAGCATCTTTTTATAGAAATTTTTATATTTCCTCCTTAAACTCTAGAAGCCAAATGACATTGCCCCAGTTACGGCCTGTTAATTCTCAAATGGGCCTATATGACACCGATTCATTAGCTCTAGCTGGAGGAAAGACTCCTGATGACATTCCCGGTTTGCCAACCCCTGTTGAGAAAGTAAATCCAGTTACGAGTTTGAAGAATGAAATGCAAGTTAGTTTTATATACGATACCTTTAAAATGTAATATTTTACAAAATACTTAACTAGCAGAATATTGACAAATCTGAAATGGAAGATAGTGAAAAGCCAAATGAATGTGAACCTGCAGAAGGTAATTAATTAAACAATTAGTTAGAATGCTACAAAATAATTTCCCTTTTGTTGTAGTTTTGTGATTCATATAAATTAACAGTGTTTAATAATCTAATTGCAGTTTTTTTTTTATATAATGGAGACGTATCTGTATAAGAGTATATATAAAAAAAAAATTAAGAATACATTTTAAAGAAAACATTTCAGCCAGGGGAAATGAAAATGTAATGGTCTGCGAAACGAAAAGCTCAGTTGAAACAGAATCTTTTGAGACAGTAAATTCTAATGAAAAAAATACTAAGCACGAAATGCATGTTCTTATTTCCTCAGATGTTTTATTGTCTGGTAAAATTTAGAGTGCCTTAACATTCAAACATTTTATTAATATAGCTATAAATGTTTACGTTCAATAGGAGACGATTTACCTTCCCCATCAATTAATGAAAACAATCCACTTCGACAGTAAGTAATTATTTATACCTTGGACTGTAAATTTTCCAAATATATTGTTTATTCCTTATCGTTACTTTAGTGATTATTTATTATTTGTTGATATAGGAAACAAGCGGGAAACGTAAGCTACGAAGAAGTATCATATCCAAGTACAGAGCGTACCAAAGAAGACAAACTAGAATTAGCAGGTTATATCATAATTTTCCATTAGGGTATTCAAGTTTAAAAAAGAAAAAGAAATCTGCAAATGTTCATGTTAATTAACTATATTTTCAATTTTCATTAAATATAAGGCAATAGATAGCATATATACTTTACATATATATATATATATATATCTTTATATATATATTCAATCGTTAATTTTTGCAAAATATGCAGCCCGATTGATAAGTCCAGGCGATTACGCATCTTCGGGTGTGTTTATTCTATCAATTTGTTATAACGATGTTGTCTTGTTATTTTTTAATTGCGATTTAAATGAGAATATTTATCTTATTTTGCCTTCCGAAATTAAAGTATTGTTCCTTGATAAGTCGAACCCTTTTTTAAGTAAAAAAAAATAGAACAAAACTTAAGAAAAAAGATAATGAATGTCGTTATTCTGAATTCCCTTATCCTAAATTTGTTTCTTTTTTGGATATTTTTTTTAGATAGATTAATAATATATTGCATATGCCTATTTTTACAAATTTTTGGCTTATTTATAAATCTTTTTGATGGTTTTGAGCTTTAAATTAATTAGAAACGAACAAAAAGTTTATTTCAATAATAAAAAATTTATTTTTTTGTAAAACTTCATGCTTATCCAACGCAGTAAGTGATACATTTTACGGTAAGATCACAAAGCTTTCAGCTTATTTTTTGAAGCTTCAATTATTAAATTTTTCCTTTTCTTCAAAGTAATAAAATTAATACTAAAAATAAAAATGAAAAAGAGAGAAAACTGATGACAAAATTTTAAAAGTTGATTTATTACTTTTGTTTTTTTATATTTTATACTTTCGTTTTATGTTTACTTTTCATGTTTAGTATCGTCTATGTTGCTATTTCAGGGTTTTTTTAATGTAATTTTTTTGTTTAAAATATAGTTTTTTTTAAAATATTTTTTTATTTTTTTTTTAAACAGGAATGGGAAAGGAAGTTGAGAATTTAATTCTTGAAAATACAGAACTGCTGGCAACTAAGTGAGTAGTTTCATATAGTTATAGTTTTTGTGTGTCTTGTCTGGTTTACGAAAACTTATTTATAGTCTCTGTGTTTTACAGAAATGCTCTTAATGTTGTTAAGGATGATTTAATTGCCCAAGTTGATGAACTAACAAGGTTTTTCACTTTTTCTACTATTTTTATATAATTTTTATATTTTTGAAAAAGTTCTAAATTAATATATAATTTAGCGAACAAGAGATTACGAAAGAAGAAATAAATAATCTGCAGAATACTAAAGAAAAATTGACAAAGAGAATTAGTGAATTAGAAAATGAATTGAAAATCTGTAAAGATGAATTTGAAAAAATAAAGGCTGCAAATGCTGAAGATAAAGTAAAAAGAATATTTGTAAAATCAATACTAAATTCGATTTTTCATATGTTGCTGATGTTTATTCCGTAAAGGAGGATGAGCTTCCCACCGGTCAGAGAAAACGTTTCACAAGAGTTGAAATGGCAAGAGTTATTACTGAAAGAAATCAGTACAAAGAACGCTTAATGGAACTACAAGAAGCCGTCCGATGGACAGAAATGCTGAGAGCCTCCAAAGAGCACCCAGATTTGACAAGGCCAAAATCCAAGAGCTCCGTTTGGAATATGTGAGTAATATTTCTAAAAATTTTAAAAATAACGCATACGAAAAAAAATTATACTTCAGAATGTCGAAAATATAACTGTAAAAGATTTTTAATTAGGCTTAAATTTTATAAAAAGAATATCAATTTTTTTTTTAACAAATTAGCTATATTTTGTTTAGAATTTCATCTAGAACATATATACCTTCTTAAATATTGTAGTTTGTTGTGTTTAATATCAGTTTCGGGAACTTAACCTCAAAACCGAAAGAGAATAAATCCCGTGAATCACCGAAGAAGAAAACTCCTCAAGTTATATAGATCTGTAAAAAAGCAATAAAACAAAAAAAAAGATGTAATAACGCATACCAATAATAATAATAATTAATTAAATAAGCATTAAAGAGTTAATTAACAGTATAAAGAATGAGGTGATTTTGAATATTAAATAGAAATAATGTTATTTTTTTTCGTGATCATTCTTCATATTTTGGTCATAAAAAATTATTATTTTAATTATTATTATTATTGATTTTACTCATTTTATCATCGTCACAAAAATTATTCACATACTAATATATATTAGTATATATATTTAAAAAGAAAAAAAAGAGCTTTTTCTTTACAGCCATTATAATATTTTTTCCTTTTTTTTTCATTTCTTTTTTGGTTTTTGTGGTATTTTTATTAACATTTAAAAATGCAACAAATACTGTATGTTGTTACTGTTATTGTTATCTATTATAATTTGTTAAATATTCGTTTAGGAGATAGTGAATGGTTAAAATGTGAATACTGATGATAAAATATTTGAGAGAAAGATAAAAACAAAAAAAGAAAAGTTGTAATATTTTCAACGTGGTGCTTTTTTTTTCTTTTTTTCTAATCATCTTCACGAAGAAAGTCTCAATTAAAGTATTTTTTAATTAATTGAATTAATAATTTTGAAGTTAATTTATATAATATATTGAAAAAAAGCGCCTCTACTATTTGTTCAATTTTATTTAGTTTATTACTAACAGCACAGAATGAATAATTGTAAATATAATAATGAACGGGTATTTGTGATAAAACAAAATATGCTTACTTTTAAAGAGCTTTTTTCAGTGCTTACTTTTGAAATAATGCTTATTTTTGTGGGCTTTAAACTAATCTTTTTTTAATCCTAATAAGAGGAAAATAAAAGAAAAACAATAAAAAAAAGCATCTTTATCTAAAAAAAAATTATATGAATATTAAATCGTTCAAATTAGTAGATTTTTTCGAGCTTTTGGCATTTGGAATTAATCGTTTTTCTTTCGAGAATTTTCCTATAGTTCTTCTTCCCTTTATACAGATTTGGTGGATTGTTTTCGGCCAAACCTCAGTCTTCTGTTCAATTTCCGAGTCAATTTCCTTCTCCCAAGCACGTTGGTCATTCTGTTAGAATTGAAGGCGAATCGGTGGACCAGCCGTCTGAAAATAAGTCCGTTGAATTCCTTAAGGACGACTCGTCTTCCAAATCTCAGACTGAACATTTTAGGAGGTTAAGAGTACTTGAGAAAAAAGACGATGGCCGAATGCAGGCTTACGGCTGGTCTCTTGCAAATAAGAAAACCAGTCCTAAAGAAAATGTTTCGATCAAAGGTCAAGCGGGTGGAGGCAAGGGTCCAATTTCCGTGCCTTATCCTATCTATTATGGCGGTCTTAGTGAGGAAGATACGTGTTCAAAAATTTCTTGTTCAGAGCCTGTAAAACTTGGCGGTGGAGCCAAAGTGTATACTGACCAATCAGAGCATTCTGCTACAACCCTAAAAATAGCAGGAAACGAATCAAAAGAAGAGCTAAATAATATAAATAAGGCTATTAAAAATCATAGCGATTATTGCGAGAAACTTCAACAACTATCGTCATTAGTTTGGATTGCAACGTATAATGGTAAAGGAAGTTTCATTCGAATAATCGACGCTAACAAACCTTCCGAAGTGGTTAAAACCTTTCAAGCTAGCGTTGATTCTCAAGCAATTTGCATTACTAGCATTCCAGGTTAGATAACGTCTATTTTAAAAGAAATATAAATCGAAGAATTGCATAATTATTGCAGGAACTTTACCTACCGATTATTCTTCTTTTGAAAGTATAAAGGTGAACGAAACTTCAGCCGAAACATCAACTAATTTGTCACCTTCGCCTAGTAAAAGGAAAACTGGTAATATAACACTTATTAATTTTCCATCTGAACAAGCAGAAGACTCCTTTGAAAGGGAAAACGATAATGGTTTGTAATTGGGTTTAATCTTGTTATTTTCTTTACTTGGCTTTGTTTACAATTGATATTTTGGTTGTAGATTCGTCCGAGCAAGAGGTTGTATTACAGACTATTAAAAAGGCTATTGATGTTTTAAACTTGAGTATAGGTATTACCTTACTTTACTCTTTTAAAATACAAGCAAATTAAATTTTCGCCCCTTTTTTGAAAACAAGACGATGAAGACAAAGATTCAGCTCAAAGCGAGACGGCTTTCTCCCTTAATATTATTAATGAAAAAGACGATTCCTCTCTGGGTCGTTTACCGACTATGTGGTTAGGATTTGCCGATGGGCGAGTTCGTGTTTATTCCTCAATTAAAAAGTGGGGGAAATGCCTATTTTCTATAAAATTTGACGATTCAGTCGTTCAGATATCGTACGCAAAAGGCAGAGTATTTGTCGCTTTAGCGAATGGTTTAATAGCAGTATTTCGACGAGATTTAGATGGATGTTGGAATACGAAGAATTATCATTTAATCGATGTTGGAAAGTCAAGTTCGGCTGTGAGATGTTTGTTAAGTATTAATAATGGATTGGCTTTGTGGTGTGGCTATAAAAATAACGTTTTGGTTATTGATTCCAATACTTTAGAAATAATAAATATATTCGAGGTTCATCCGAGAAAAGAAAGTCAAATAAGACAAATGACACAATACGGAAATGGTGTTTGGATATCTATTAAACTAGATTCTACTTTAAGACTATTTCATTCCCACACGCATCATCATCTGCAAGATATTGATATGGAGCCTTACGTTGAAATGATGCTCGGAAGTGGTAGGCTCGGATTTTCTTTTGTAAGGATAACAGCTCTTCTTCTTGCCAGTAAGAGATTATGGGTTGGTACTGGGAACGGTGTTGTCGTCTCTATTCCCCTGTCGGATCAGCATCAACAACACAAGGTTCTCACTAGCGGTTCAACCGCAACTACTCCTGGCGGTGTTGTTAGACTATATGGAGATGCTAAGCCTGACTCCTTCTCGTCAGCTAATCTTATACCATATTGCAGTATGGCACAGTCTCAAGTGAGCTTTCACGGACATAAAGATAGAGTAGTCTTCTTAATCAACGTTCCAGGTACTAAATCTTGTGAATCTCTTTTTCATCTATATGCCTTTTTTTAACTTATTCTACCCTGTAATAGGTCAAAGAGTCACTACTTCATCAACGTCTAGTCCAGCAAAGAAATCGAAAAAGAACGAACTAGTCTTATCTGGCGGTGAGGGCTATATTGATTTTCGTTTGGAAGAAGCCGAAGAGATGGAAGATCCAAAACATGAAAGAAGTAATTTAATCGTTTGGCAGGTCTTTCATTCTACCTAACCAATATATTTTATACTTGTTTTTGAAATTATTCACGTTATTTGTTGTGCTTTAAAAGTGTATTTGCTCATGATTGTAAGCTTTTCTGTAAAATCCCATATAAATAACTTACTTGTGAAAATATTGTATTGTTAAGTGTTGAAGTAAGAATATATGCATATCTACCATCCTATTAAGTTGAACAAATCAATCGACTGGCAAAGCTTTAATAAGCATATGCTGCATGTGTATAAAAACTATCAAATAAAGAAGAAGCTTTCATATATTGTTTATTAGAAAACACGTCCAAGAACGTGTCAGAAAAGTGCAGATATATCAATATTTCTAGGCTTTCTAAACCGATCTATAAAAAAGACTTTCTGCAACATATTTAATACTGTAAAAAAAAATTCGATAGAACATCTAATTCCGAATTCACCGCAACATAAATTTACAATAACGATAGTCTATAGTAATTCAATTTTCAAGTATATAACAAGTAATCAAACAAGTCCTAAGACGTTCTGCTGACGCTGCAATAAAAAAGCGTCGATTACGTGATCCAGCAAAGAATCACGAAGAAAATCTTGATTAAAGATTTCCTTTTTGGGACTAGTCTTCAGTCTGGCTACTGCTAAGATTAATCTAGTGGTCGAGTATTCTATATCGATTAGATAAAGAGAAAAGAGTAACATTTCTTTTTTTCGAGTGTTATATGAAATTTTTTGAATATTTTTATTGATTGCTCGATAAAATCTGGATATTCGTTAATAACAATCTATAATAATGACTATTTAACTGCAACAATTTAGAGATGTAATATGAAAAACAAGGTAAAATTATTTTCGCCACTGACTAATAATATTGATTTAGTGATAAGGAAAAAAACATTAAGATATGCAGAGATAATGTTTTTTTTTTCTTCTTAATTTATCATTCGGCTTTATAGATAAGCAGAGTATTCTATATTTTTTTGTTTATGCTAAAATTTAAATCCTCAAAACAAACAAAAAAAAAAACAAAAAATAAAACAAAAAAAAAAAAGATACCTTTTGTAAAATACTTTTTTTCTAATATTACTTTTACAATTCCATTTTTTTTTAAAAAAAAAATGGAACCATAGGACTATATAAACAACACTAATAGAATTTTGTGTTGTTTAATTCTTAAGAACCGCCCACTGTTTTTAGACATTCTAGTCTTAATTTCTCTAAGTCCTTTTTCGATAAAGATCCAGAATCTTTGAATACAGCAATCATAAATTCATGACAATTTAATGATCTTTTATCATCTTCAACCTTTTTGAATTGGCTAATGACATCAGGAAAACTATCAGCTTTTAGTAGGTCTGGTCCAAGAAGTTTTACAAGTGCTAAGCCTACCCTAACAAGAATTTTATTTCCTTCGTTAAATAGACAATCAAAAACTCGATTCGCTGTTTCGATTGGTAAAACATCGCAAAACAAACAAATAAACCACTTGGTTGAAAACAATGCATAATTGATGTCAAATCTTTGGAGATGCTTACCTATTTTAGGCATTTTTTTAAGAACAAGTGTCGATAAAACTTGCTGTTCTACTTGAAGAGCAAGCATATCTTTCGCATAGTAATCTTTTGGAAGAATTTTATCGATGAGACATTGCATAAGCCAATAGACTTTCTCTTCATCTCCAACTGTTAGCAAAAGATTTGCCGCAACGAAATTAAAACCTTGACAATATCCAATATCTGGGTTTCGATGTCCAAGAACAAGGAGGACGTTCTTTAATTTTCCTAGGAATTCTTCTTGGTTACCGTTTCGAAAGTATTTATTTTCAGGATACGTTCTCTCTAAGTCCTTATCAACTTCAATTTGCAATTTTGAATCTTTCTCCTCTTGTTTCCAAGTAGAATAACCGTTCGGATGTTCCTTTTGTTGATCTTCAGCTCCAGATATCTTGAGCCAATACTCCTTTCGAATTTCAGGAGGAATACCTTTTCGTACAAATCTTTTTAATATTTTCTCACTTTTTGCTTTATCATCATTCAATATATTCGTCTCCCATCTTCCTTGTCTTTTTGCTAATACTGTTTTATACTCTTCGTAAAAATCTTGAAAATCTTTTGAGCAGGCAAATCCGTAATTGTCGTCAATGTTCGTCATACCTTTAAATCTGAATGAAAATATCATGTTTTAAAATATATATTTCGTTTTAATATCTTCTTAACACTCAAATAGAGGCAGCTGCTTACAATTAATCAATAGTCAAATGAAAAGATTGATGATTCAGCATTTAAGCCATGTGGCTTTAAAGAGGGAAGCTAACTTTAGTTAAAAGACTATTGAAATATCTTTTCTATAGCATACAAACTTATCACATTCTGGAACAATGTTTAAATATTTTTTATATACTGTAAACTATAATTGTATAGTTATATATTATGTATACAAATATTAGAAGGATGAAAATTTAATTGATAGCCGGTTCAAACAAGTTAATGCGATTAATATTCAAGAAGAATTTTAAAGCTATTGTACACTGCTAACAAGAGGATATTAGTCTCGCAGTTGCATTTTGAAGCTATTATTTTGAATACGAAAATTTGACATAGATAGCTAACTATAAGCTATATAAAAGTCGAAGATTCTATGCAATTTTTATCCTCATTAACAGTCTACTATGATTGAGTTTTGCCACATATGGGCGTATCTACTGATAAACAGTAGCTCAACTTACAATTTTATAAAAAAAACCACCTATTGATATAGAAATGTATAGATATCCTATATTTTATTATGTATGATACATACGTACAATACAAAATTTATCACGATTTCTTTTAAGTTACATTTTCCTCATTCTTGTAAACGTCTTTTAACGGAAAGAGCCATTTTAAGCAAACCCTATAATTAAAAATTAAAAAATACGTCGAACTTACCAATGGTTCACTTTCAAATGCCAGTTATTGGTTTAGTCATCGATTTTGAAATGCATAAAATGAATCACTAGCAGACGAAAAAGCGCCATTTTTTAAATGATACTAACGTCACTTCCTCTGGTAATAAATTTCAAAATAAGCTAAAGTTTTTTTTTTGGAGAGATGATACAAAATTCTTTATTGAAATGTTAAAATCAAAATAATAGCTGTAAATACAAATAGTCTCTTTTTTCTCCTATTTACTTGGAAAATAGGCAGAAGCTAATGGTGCTCTTGCACTACTGGATATTTTAGTTTCAGCTTCATTCGTTTTTTGTAGATATTTACTATCTAATCCATTATTTGATACTGGTCTATAAAAAATAAATTATGAAATTAATATTAAATTAAGAAAATGTTTATTAACCTTGGAACGTTAGCTCGTTGGTGACTTGAGACAGTATTATGAAAATTTTCTGTTTTGCTTTGAAGAGGATACGGGTTTTGTAAATAGGAAGACGTAGGTAAAGGTGGTGCTGTGCTAATTGGTGCAAAAGAGACAGTAGTTTGAGGTTTATGTAAAATAGGAGTTTGACGATATCCAACACTATTTTTTGTTGATGACGAATAATCCAATGTACCTATTGTAGAAATTGCAGATTTTCCTAGCTGCATATCCGTTATTTGTTTATTTAGCCATTGAATAACTGGAGGAAGGAAATAAATAATTAGATTTCTTTATAAGGAGATTTTCTATAAGCAAATTTTAAAGGAAAAAAATGTGATTTATAGACCGAATAGAGCCTAAAGCTAGAAGTCTATTATAATTGATTGTACAATGATGCTAAATGAATTTACCGTTCTCATTAGTTTTATTCTGCTCAGTACTCTTTGATAACTTTTCCTCCAAATTTTCCATAGAATCTTTCAACTTCTTTATATCCATCTCTCTCTTTTCTAAACGAACTTTCAAATTTTCCTCTTCTTTACGGACTTCATCTAATTGACGACCTTTTTCAGATAGTAGCTTTTCTTGCTCGCTAGACACCTGAGTCCTGAGTTTCAGCTTAGAATGATAGCTTTTCACCTCATTTTGTAGTTTCTTAATAATTTCATTAGCTTTAATCATTTCGCTTGATAATGTTTTAACGCTACTCTCCAACTTGGAATTTTTTTGAGTTTTCAAATCCAAATCATCCTCGACTTTTTTGTTTTGAGTTTCCTTTGCTTCAACAGCATCATTTAATTTATTTACAGTCGCTATTTTATCTTTTAATTCATCCTCAAGAGAGGAAATTCTGGTTTGTAAATCTCTAATAGTCTTCTCAGTTTCACATTTAACGGATGATAGAGAGGAATGATTGAGTCTGAGTTGCGAGAGCTGAGAATAGAAAATACAGAAAAAAAAATGATTGTAAATATTGTATGTCATTTAATAAGTTCTGTATATAATAGAATATATTTGCCTCTCACCTCATTGCTTAGTTGCTTTTCTGATGATTCTAGAGCATTATACTTAATTCTTAATTCTTTATTCGCATTTTCAGCGTCGAAACGCTTCTCACTTTGTTCTTGAACAGCTGCTTGTAAATTTCTTATTTTGATTTCAAATTCCTTTACAATATTCATATGAGCTTGCTCCAATTCCTTTTTTTCCCTATCAAAGCGCTGCTGCACGCTAACCTGTGTTTGTAAAGCCTTTTCACGTTCTAAACTTATTTCCTCGGCTTTCTTCGCCGTTAAGTCTGCACTTTTCATACTCCATTCGGCACGTAAGTCTTCAAATTCTCTTGATTTTAACTGTAAGCTCTGATTTGTTGAAGTTAATTCCTTTTCCAATCTGGCCACAGTTACATCCAAGCGTTCTTTATCCGTTGAATATTTTTCTCTCAGATCTTGAACAAGACTTGCCAAATGCTTATTCAACTGAGTCTCAGTAGCAGGTAGAAATTTTAATGATAAATGCGTTAAATGCTTAAATTCATTCGTTTCAGTAACACAGAGAGTTGCAGTGGACGAGGTTGTGTGTAATTCTAATATAAATCTATTAAATACGAAAATTTGAATAATTATTGAATAGAAACAACTATTATTTATATGGTCAAAGAGTATTATTACTTTGGAATCTCTTTCGATTCTTCCTCTCTGCACATTCCCAGTAAGCCTATGAATTTTTTTGGAAATGCCATAAAATCTATTAAAAGCCCTTGCTGAGATTTCAATCTAAAATAATATTAGTATACATATTATGTATTTGCATATGCATATAATGTAATTCTATTTCTTACACTTGAAAATCTTCTTCTCCCAAAGATAAATTATATAGAAAATATAAATTGCTGTCATCAGTTAATCTAACAACAATTTCTTTTTTGTGAAGAGGTGTGGTTATTTGATTATTTTCCACCTCGATTTGAATAGGTAAACACCTGGAAATTGAAGATTATTACAATAATAGATTAAGCGAAAAATCTTACAATTCTTACTTATCGATACCGTCGTATGTTTTTAGACGAACTTTCAAAGGTTTACTAAATAATTTTTCCACGCTATTCATGACAATATTTCAAGTAATTTGTGTTTTTTCGAAGAAAAATAATCCTCCAGAGATACCGGGCAAGTCAATACTTGTTTCTTTAAAATAATATAAGTTTTTCAAATAAAAAGTATCCTTTACTATTTCGATGTAAAAGGAAACTGGAAATAATTCCTGTGGATAATTTATTCTTTACATAAACATCAATATAATAAGCGTTTTCAGATATTTGTAATTTAAACAGAGGAAATATAGCGAAAAGATGACCTTGACCTGATATTACTAAATACTGCACGCAACTTACTTTTGATGATTTGCTCTGTTTCAGCCTATACTATTGAGTAGCTATACAATTTGCTGTTTATGACATTAGGGATGTTATAAAGTTTGATTAATAATGAATATAAATAAATATATTTATTTAACCACATAATTAAACTATTTAATTATCATGTTCTAATGATAAAATACTGGATAATAAAATATAAAAATAGCTTGTACATTCCACCTGAGCATTTATTTTCTATATAACAAAAAACAAGAAATAATAACCAATATTTCATATTTAAAAAATATCATAATGGGGACAATTCAAGGACTGCTGAAATTGTAATTTTTGTGGAGAAACTATGAGCTAAACCTTAAACTATTTACTTCCTATTATAATAGTTTAAGAAAGAGGAATATAATGTTCAACAATAGAATTCCGGCATTAGCCTTTTCAAAAATGTAAAAAGAAGTTAAAATTTATCTTAAAGATAAATATTTTTAACATTTTCCTTATCTCTTTGAAATATACCGTCTAAAGCTTATGAAGTAGTATTTTGTAAAACAAAGTAATTTTCTTTTTTCAAACAGCTTTTTTGTCAATGTTTAAATATTCTTTTTATCAGATAATTTATAAGATACGATAAATTGAGTACAAAGCATGCTAGTCATTCTAATGTAGTTGGTTTCCTTTAAACATTATAACAATAGGTTATTGCCCGTAACCCTACCCCTTAAGTTCCATTTTTACAATTGAGTACAATTAAAATAATAGTATATTAATGTGAAAAAAAAACAGTAAACATTAACGGATGAGAATTTAGTCTATAGAGAATTCTTTTTCGTTGAATTGTTTTATTTGTCTGACTGAGGGCGCTGCCTGCATCCGGCAGGAAGAAGGAGTGTAGTAAATATAACTGGCTTAAAACTGCCGCATCTGATATGAAGACGTTACATATCTCAGCAGTACACGTTATCTTCATTTATTGCTATACGATGGTGAACTCGAAATGAAATGTCGTACAAATTTAAAAGTTGGAAAAACAAGTATGAATGAACCAGTTGCTTTGCAAAATATTTTTGAAAGAAACGACTGTCAATTTATTAAACACGAAGGGAAAAAAAAGCCAGAACGTCTATCTATATTGACGGATTTAGAAACATGTCAACTTATTTGTAAAAAATTGGTGGGTAAAGGAGATTTTCGAATAGGTTTGTAGTAAAAGTTTTAAAAACCTTCGCCCTTTGATTTACAATTTGAACGGATTAATAGATTTGAAGCGAATTGAGGAAGTTCGACCAGGAAAACAACATAAAAATTTTGATTTCTGTGACGCGACAGAAGAACAGTGTATAACTATATACCATGGTGTTAATTTTAAACTCCAAACTCTTTCATTATCTGGTAAAGAGGAAGATTTATTTTTTCATCATTTAATATAACTAATCGCTTATGTCATTTTATCAGAAACAAAAAGAAATGATTCTTCCTTGTTACTTAAGGCTCTACTGTACTTACGCGAATTGTCACGCCAACTATCGGGGCATAAAGAGATTGAATGGTAAACTAATACTTACCCTATTTGATTGTAGCTTTACCATATTTCTCCCTTTGTAGTTTTGTTAAAAAGGAATATTCTCGCTTAATCCCTGTTTGTAGTGCAAAGTAAGTTATATTTAAATTATAAAACTTCTTGACATTGAATATCATGTTTTCATATTTGGTTAAAGGCGTTTAAATTTGAAAGAGCTAAAGCAATGGTTAACTAGCATTCACTTTAAGGTTCCTCATCGTAATTTAGGAGAGATGCATAGAAACTTTAGATTAGACTGTTTTGATTTGAAAACTTTCAGAACATTTTATGAGAAAATTGTTTTCAATGAAGACATAACTGATAAGGAGAAAATAAAAGCAACATTCAAATATCATAAAATGGCAGAGTGTGAATTTTTACACATTTTAAAAGAGGTTCAAAAAGACTTACAGAATATTTCACTAAGAGACGTAAACTCACATGTAAGACAAATAATGATGAGTACTCTAGGAGAAAATATGAATACAAAGCTAGAATTTAACGAACAAGAATTTGTAACATATCTCTTTTCCAAGCTAAACACTATTTGGGATATAAACGCTCCTCAACAAGATATGACCCAGCCTCTAAATCACTACTGGATAGCCTCTTCACATAATACCTATTTGTTAGGAGATCAATTACAGAGTGAATCATCTTGTGAAGCGTACGCCAGAGCGTTAAGAACGGGTTGCAGATGCATAGAAATCGATTGCTGGGATGGGGCTGCACAGGATCCTTATCCAATAATAACTCATGGTCGAACGCTCACAACCAAAATTAAATTTGAGGACGTTATCACAACTATAAAAAATCACGCTTTCGAGACATCTGATTACCCGGTTATAATATCTATTGAAAATCATTGTAATTTACAAAGACAAAAAAACATGGCAAAGAAATTTAAAGAAATATTTGGAGATTTACTATTAACCGAGCCTGTTGATCATACAAAATATCCTCATTTGATGCCATCTCCAGAACAATTACGTAGAAAGATTTTGTTGAAAGTAACAATTATTCTTTCCTAGACTATTATTTTCCTCTTACCGATAGCTAATTTTCTCTTTGTAAAAAACAGCATAAAAAGCTGCCAGAAGATTCTCAACCGGATGCTTTTGTTGAGTTTGATCTAACGGATGATATTTACAAATGCGGCAAACTCGAAATACACGATCCGGAAAGACAAGTAAACAGTTTTTTTCTTCCTCGACCTAATAAATATGCTAATTTATTCTTTTTTACTAAAGAATTGGTTTAAACATACTGTAATACTAAAACGGAAAACTTTAGAAATGATTGAACACGTAGAACCTGATGAAGATAGTTTTTCTTTCACTGATGAGGAGACATCAGAAGAAAACTCAGTAATGGACGCTTTAGAAAACGAGGAGTGGTTCTATCCCGAATTATCTAGAAGAGGCGCTGAAGACCTTATTTCTAATTCTGTAAGTCCTCAGGACGGAACGTTTCTCGTTCGTTGCTCTGACAAATTTCGTGGACAGTTTGCCTTATCATTTCTGAGAGGAACTGATAAACATCATTGTATTATAAAAAGAAGTGAAAATAGTCAATTTTACTTGACGCACAGCCACAAATTCGATAGTCTTCAAGAACTTGTCCACCATTATAGAACAAAACCTCTAAAAACTGCCAACTTTCATCAAACCTTAACAAATCCTGTACCAGCTAAAATGAATTTTTTCTTTCAACCGTAATTTTAAATAAAGCTAGTAAATTGCTTAATTACTTATTTATGATTATTTATACAGATGGTTTAAAGCTGGTATGAACCGAAAGGTTGCAGAACATGACTTGTCCCGAATTCGTAAAGATGGCGTATTTCTAATAAGAAACATCACAAAACATCCTAACATAGACTTGGAGAAATTTACATTATCCTTTAGAACATCAAGAAGAGTTCGTCACTGCAAAATTATTTATGAAGGAGAGCTATTTCATGTGAGTAGTCGTGCATAAAATACTAAGTGTCTACATTTTCAGCTTTTTCTCAATAAATCATATTTTATTCATATAAAACTTTATGCTTATATAAAATGTATGAATAGATTAATATATATGACACGTATTCTTTGCGAAAACTCTTATATACAGTATATGTATTTATATGTTTTTATATAGATTGGAAATCAAAGCTTTACAAAGTTAACGTCGCTAGTCGATTATTACAAGAAGAACAAATTATATAGAGGCACAAAACTTACTGAGCCAGTAACACAAACTCTACTGGACGAAATCGGAGGAGTGAGTTTGCTAATTTAATAAAATTTACTTATAAATATTTAAATTCATATATTCTCTTGGTACTCATATTTCTAGGAACCAGATTTATATTCTATCTATCAAGTACCAAGAAACTATCTAGATCTCGATGAAGTGAACATTTCGGTTAGAAAATTAATTTCTCTATGTTTACTTGTGATAAAATAATTATCATTGTTTACGTAGGATTATTCTCAAAAAGTCGTTGCCCTCTTTCCATACACTGGTCAATTACCTGACGAATTGACCTTCGAAAAAGACGACATAATTGAAAATGTTGTAAAGGACGAGACAGATAATGGATATTGGAAGGGAGACTTACGGGGTCAAATTCAAAAGTTATTTCCACATAGTTATGTTAAAGAAGTCGAAGATGAGGATAGTGAAGAGCAAGAAATGGAGACTGAAAGCTCCAGGGGAGAATTTGATTTATCAGACATTATTAAGCCAGTTAAGGATGCTGGTTCTTATCCTTGTGAATTTGTAATACAAACTAGTAAAGTTAAGGGAAACGTCTACAGATTCGCAGTAAATCAAAATAATTTTGAAGTTCGTTTTAGAGCTCAAAATGAGACAGAGAAAACTGAATGGTGCACAAAAATAGAAGAATGCCAGAAACGTGTCAAGAGTGCTATCGGTTATCAATTGAGGACGCAGAAAAAATTGAATGTAGCCAAAGAGTTGTCAGATTTGATTGTATATTGCAGAACGGCGTCTTTTGAGAAATCGATAGAGAAATCTTGCAATAACATGGCAAACCATAAAGAGTTGTGCTCCATATCTGAATCAAAAATTGATAGCTATATATCTTATAAAGGTAATAAGTGTAATGAAGAAAATTGCCTAAAACTTTTAAACTTTAATAAATCACAATTATCAAGAATTTATCCAAGAGGAAATAGATTTGACTCGTCTAACTTTAATCCAATGTGGTCTTGGTTGTGTGGATGTCAATTAGTTTCACTAAATTATCAAACTGGTGATAAAAATCTTCAATTAAATGAAGGATTCTTTAGACGAAATGGAAAATGCGGTTATGTGCTAAGACCGGACTTTATGAATAAACAAGATATCACATATAATCCGTTTTCGAAAGAATCAATTGAACAATTAGATGAACCAATGACCTTAGCAGTTTGTGTCCTGGGTGGTCGTCATTTAGCTGTAGGAGGTAAGCATGTTGCTAGTCCATATGTCGAATTGGAAATAATTGGGGCAAAATGTGATAATAGTATTTGGAGAACTCATTCTGTTGAATATAATGCCTTGTGTCCAGTATGGAAAGCACAACGAATATTTGATATCGCTAATCCATCTATAGCTGTTTTGAGGTTCTATGTCTGTCACGAGGATATGTTTAGCGATAAGGTTTTCCTCGGGCAATGCTGTATTCCAGTAACATTAATTCGTCCTGGATATCGTTCTGTACCCCTAAGGAATGGTTTCGGAGAGCCGTTAGACTTAGCTGCCCTACTAGTCCATATAGACATAACTTATCCGAAGAAAGATGGTAATAGTGATATTTACTCGAATTTTGCTGATCTCAAAAGCAGATCAGATTTATTAAGGGAGCAGCTAAGAATGAATCCTAAAAGCGAGTCAATTAAAACGGAACTCTGTGCAATCGAAAAAGATCTACAAGAAACGAGACGTAAGAGAGAGATAGAGTAAGTTTATAACATAAAAAAAGCCTATTTAAAACCATAATTCCTCTTCCTTTATTTATTTTTCAATAGTCAATACAAAAAAAGAAACGAAGGATATCTACTTCCCTCGCATTCGTCTTAAGTTTCTCCTAACATCTAAAGATAACCGACAAAAGAGTATACATAATCCAATTAAAAACAAATTCAATAAAAACAATATACTAATTCTAATACTAATATATATATATATATATATATATGTGAAAGAAACATTTACAGACAAAAAAGGTTTGACTGCTTCATGTGTATTTGTCACTTTTGGAAGAAGCTTTCTCCTGTGCCATTTTCAATGTAATGTCACGTATAAAATGAAATTAAAAGCGTCTTTGTTTTTGTGATCTGTTATCTTGTTGAGGCAGTATATTGTTTGATAAGTATTTACTTCATTATGACTTAACGTTTAATAAACCTCATAAATATTCATGATTAAATACTTATTTACCACTTAATATATTGAATATTCATATCAGCAATATAAGCTTTGAATACTACTATAATTGCAATTGAAATTCTGCGAAAAACCTATCGAGTCAGGCTGTACTATAAAACTAAGCAAGATACATTATTAAAAGATAGTCATATACCATTTGAACTAAACGATTAAGTAGCAATATAGAAGCTTTTAGACGAATGAAATATAAAGTGTTGATATTATTCTAAAAATTTTATCCAATTTATTTTACAAGAAAAAAATGTATTTTATAGCTAAAAGTAGTATGTAAATACTCTATTAAGGAACAAAATTGTTGACAACAAGTAGAAGATGATCGGTAAAAAAACACAATTATCCTTAGTTGCTTCTTTTGATATCTGTCTTGATATTAGACATACTAACAATGACTATAGTTTAGTAGTACCGAAATTGAAAAATGGCGGCTGCTGATGGAGGCGGAACATCAGTTGTTTCGGATGAGAATGGTCTTGATAAAATAGAAGATGAAACTGAAAAAAAACACAAGTTGATAATAGCTGAAATAGAAAATTCTGAGGGACATTTGGGAACAGCTATCAGGTAGTAGTTGACTAAATTTTTAAATTCAACTAATGATCTTTTCATAGAAATGTTTACAAGGAAAAGGCCCCTGAAAAATTTGTCATACGACTCGACGAAAGAATTAAAGAGCATGATAAGGATATTGAGACAATGTGTAACTTCCACTATCAAAGTTTTATTGAGTCGATTTTGGGATTACTAGATGTTAGATCAGATGTTGATCAACTTTTCGTAATATCAATTAGATTTCTTTTTTATGTAAATATGGAGAGATTCTTTTATTTATAGAGATTAATCGAGAGAAATAACAAAGAGTTACAGGATTCTGGTAAAAAATTAACAGTCAAAGGCCAAAAACTGTTAGCTAAACGACAAATGCAAAAGAACATTGCTGATGCAATAGAACATCTCAGCATGTGCTTACCAGGTATTTTTTCGAAATAGATAATTGTATCAATAATAATGTTCTTTACATTAATTAGTTCTCGAAATGTATAAGAAACTTGAGGAACAAATGAATAACAATAAGTTTTACTCGGCGTTGAAAACGCTCGAAGAATTGGAACATTCGTGTTTACCAAGGGTTCGAGATTATAAATTTGCGGAATCAATGACGGATTCTATTCAAGAAGTAAACATATGCCCTAAAATAGACATATTATATTATTTTAACGAGTGGTTTCAGATGAGGAAGAAAATTCAAACCCGCTCCAAAGCTGAATTAAATAGTTTTCTAACTAATTTACGAAAGAGTACAAGTAGAATCGGCGAATTAGCAATGATACAATCAGCGAGAAATCATGGCATCGATGAATCAGTTGCTCAGAAAAAAAAGAAACGCCCAGCTCCTTCAGCTCCTTCTGCTCCAAATCCCTTTACAGATGAGGTTGAAAGTCACCAACAACCTGAAGAAGAAATGTGCGATGAATATAAAATGAGTCCTCAAGAGTCTATTGATTATTCACCAATTTATCGATGTTTGCACATATATCAAGTTCTAGTAAGCTAACTGCCAAGAATAGATCGAATAATTGTAAATAATATTTGTCTTACAGAGAATTCGATCCAATTTTGATAAATATTATCAAGACCAGCGTGAACAACAATCAAAACTAGCTCTTAGTCCTCCCCAAGCATTAGTATGTATTAGAAGATCAAATTAATAAATCTGTCGCTAACAGAAATTCCTTAAACAGAGTCAAATTGTTAAAAAGCCGGATGACAGCCTATTTGTATGTTATCAATAAAATAAATCGGTAATTTAGCTATTAATGTGCATTTTTTTTTATCAATTCAGGGGGAAAATGTATTAAATTGTTTTAGGCAATATTTACATGAAGTGTCTGGTTTTTTCATTATAGAAGAACATGTTATGAATACTATTAAGTCTGCTGACGGAAAAACTTTCTTGGATAAATTATGGAAGACAGGCCTACAAGTTTTGTCAAATAACCTATTAAAATATTCTGCTTATATTCGAGATCCTGAATATATGCTTAAAGTAAAAAACTTGCTTCTACTTTTTTGTAAAACTTTACAGGTAAAATATACTTTTAGCTATCTTCATAAAACGGTTTAAATGCTTAATAATCTATATCACATAGAGCTATGGGTTTGATATTAGTCCAATGGAGTCAACTTTAGTTCAATTGAGGTTTGTCATTTTTATGTTAATTGCATCCTATTGTAATTGATTTTAAAATCTGAAGAGAGTTGTATGCCAATGTTTTGGTATCGGAATGGCGAGATCGTTTCAAGAGAATAACAGACGAGGATAATTATCATCCTATGGAAATAGAAAGCGAAGAAGAATATGCAAAGCTGTTCAAAGACTTTCCCTATAAAATTTACGAGCAGGACAATATCACCTTTCCAACAACTCTACCTTTCTCATCTATGGTTCCCAAATCGTTCAAGGAAGTGTTGGAGTATATATTAGCGTGCAGAAATTTTACAGAAGGTCTACAAATTAGTGATGCGGAACTAGATGATATGATAAGGAAAGATGCAAACTCAGTGCTATCAATCTTTAACACATCATTAGCTGAGGTAATAGATACACCACGATATGAGGTTCAACAAAAACTTATACAACTTTCGGTTAATATGGATTATTTAGAAAAATCATGTGTATATCTTGAAGAATTCATATCGAAAGAAAGTAACGTCGATGCTACATTAGGGCAAACTTCTAAGTTGTTGGGAAGTTCTATGTTTAAGGATGCTAGAGGTAAGGCCGAAGTGGCCATTTATCGAAATATCGAAGAAAAATTAGACGAAATGTTTAGCTGTAACGATTATGATTGGACATCTGATGTGCCATTAGGTCAAGCGTCACCATTTATAAAAGATGCTTTTACTTATCTCGAGGCAACCTTTGTTTCTTTTGCCAATCTACCAAAACACGTCTTTCAAATGAGCTGCTTATCAGCTTGCAAACATATTGCCTGCTGGTTAATGAAAATGATAACTGATCCTCAAGTCACAGCTATTACTTTAACGGCTTTGCAACAATTTGAATTGGATGTTGTATGGTGCGAAATGTTTGCTAATAAAGCATCAAAAGAATTAATTGGGGATTTAGGCGATGACTTCTTAGCAATGACCTTTTACGACTTACGGCAAGTTGTTGACTTATTTCTTAACAATGACTGGAGCTTGTACTTGTCCGACTTTGGAAAACCAGAGGGAAGGTATTCTAGAGTCGATGGCAATGTTGCATTAACGATACTAGAAAAGTAAGTTGCTGCAGGTTCTGAGTACTCTTGTGGTTTTTTTTTATCAAAGATTTCATTTTTTTAACCTTGTAGAATGAAGGAAGGAGAAAAAAGAAATAAAGGTTCATCCGTTCTCACAACTTTAAAACGTAAAAGCCCAGAGGAGAAGAATCGCAAGAAATTGACTGATAGTGTAATAAAAGAGTTGAGAAATAAATTATCGAATCTGCAACCTTGAAAAACTGACTCTTAGTATTAAACAGAATAACTATTTATTTCAAATAAATCAATGATTCGCTTCTTTACTTTTTATAACAAAAAACATTAACAGATATTATTATTATTATAGGTGGCGCTGAAATTTCGATTACTTTTTCTGATTTTTTTCATGGGGTGCAATAGGGGAATTGGGAAAATACAAATATGAGATAAAAGGCCAAAAACCAAAACAATACGTAATATCGCAAATTTTTAAACGTAAACGATTGGAGTGATAATATGTGAAAATAGAACAAAACGAATGGAACATTGTACATATTGGTGAAACTATTTTTAAAACAATGCAGCACTGCTGTTTTATTATTCTAATTATTCTTAAAATTGTAAGAAATCAGAATGAAATTTGGAGGTATATTATAGCAATTCTGTACAATATATAACTTAATATGCTGTATATAATTATAAATATAAATTTATGTATGTCTGTATCTTCAAGATTTGAAATTAATGATCCAGGAATTTTTCAAACAAGACAAAAAGTTGTTAATAATGTGAATAGTCTATAATTTTTTAATATTTTCTATTATTATAGATCAAAGTTAAAGTTATTAGCGGAAACGTAAAATTTAAGACAGAAAGCAATTGTTTCATAGATCATCATTTAGCTATGTCTGAATTTAAGTTTTCCTTTTTCTTTAAAATTAACTAAGTGAATTATAATTCTAGGATTGTTTGTAATTATCCAGGAATTTACAAATTATGGGTGAGTCATCTTACATCCGTCTATTAATTTAAGATGTAATGAAAATATTTTATAACAGTACTCGCCATCAAAAAGCAAATATTTAAGGATAAGTGGGGAGTCTGCAACTTACTTGTGGTATTACAAGTTCTTAAATATTAGGTAGTAAATCTAGGTTTCATATCATTCATTCATGGAAATTTGTTTTTTCACCTGTTTGTACATAAGATCTACAATTGAAGTTGATACTAGTAATAATTACATGAATAACTACCCATTGAATGTAATTAAAATAATATCAATATGATTTTAAAATAAAAATGAGTCTTTAAAATAGAATATTCTAAGAATATGGATAATTGATGAATATAGCGCTAGTAAAGCGGAAAGAGAGAACATGGCACTACTACCAAGCCAAGTACGCTCTGAAATAATTTTCTTAAGAAGTTTTCTAAAAGAAAATCAATCTCCTTTCTCCTCAGAGTTCAAAAGCCTTAACTCAATTATATTTTAGTAGCGGTCATAAATTTTATCTTAAACATCCCTACCAAAGGGACATCTTCTATGAAGATAGCGATTTACGAGATGCATATCATATAAACTATGAAGAAGGGTATCAAACTTAAATGCTAATTTTTATGATTCTACATTGTCTATTATCCTAATTGTAGCTACATAGATATAGATTGCTCCAAACTTAAATTAAATTTACCAACATTAACAGCATTCAGATTTGCAATTATGCTAGATGGCTTTAATACTTACATTGATGACGCAAAAGTAAGGTAGTATACACAACTATAACGGTCAAAGCCCCGAAGAAATTTGTTACTAGATCTATCATAAGTTTTTTCTTATAGAGACACGTTTGTTCTAATTGAGCCTTTTAACCCGAATCCATTCTTTGAAAGTAGAGAGGTTGGTGATTACAATTGAATGTGCCTGGTTTGTACCAATTTATTCACTTCAAGCAGCTCTCAAAAATTCGAGGTCATCCAACAAATCAGCCAA
This sequence comes from Dimorphilus gyrociliatus, assembly GCA_904063045.1. Taxonomy (NCBI): domain Eukaryota; kingdom Metazoa; phylum Annelida; class Polychaeta; family Dinophilidae; genus Dimorphilus; species Dimorphilus gyrociliatus. The sequence continues at coordinate 1,690,154 of CAJFCJ010000002.1, read as the reverse complement.
AAATTGTTATAGTAAGTAAAAACGCGTCGTTACTTGAGTCCTTGTCATTTAACAAGTTTAAACATAAGTTAATGCAAAAATTAACAGGACAGCTGTAAACCTCACGTTGCCATTTTCCTAGACTCGTAATCACCTTTATATTTCAGCTTCATAATGGAAATGCTCACCTTTTCTTCCTTATAGGAAAATAATTAAACTAACTGAAGATGGTTTTATAACAAGTAAAAGTATATATGGCAATTTCAAGAGAGAACAAATTGTTCGTAACATAAAATTCTATACTGAGTCCCTGTTGTCCTTTACATTATAAGATTTATCTTTACTTTAAAGACCTCTCCTGAGGCTACAGATGCTGCCATAGATGATAATTATATCTATTTACTCATCGATAAAAGGATTTGGATGTTAGACAGGAATAGTTTATATATTTCTCTTGCAGACGAAATTACTTTTGATATAACAAATATTTCTACGTCCTCAATTGCCATATGTAAAATTTTGCATCCACTAGCAAATACCAAGCAAAGAACTTCTATTGTGTTTAACCATAACTTGGCTTACATAAGACATTCGAATACCAATAACAAATACGTTTTAAAGAATTTTAGGGTGCTCTTAGGATGGATGACAGTTAAAGTTTAAATAAATCAAATATCCACCTATGTTCAATTATTCAGTTCTCATTTTCTATGCCCTATTACAGATTAGAGATATCGTTCCTGATATCGTCCATGGAGGAGCTATTGTTGCTTTGGAAGACCATACAGGAATACTAAAAGTTTACCTTTGGAACTATTTAACTGATAATTTAGAAATACTCCTAAGCGTAATTCATAGTGTCGATCGAAACGATGATTTATTCCTTAGTATCTTACCTTCAATCGAGAGAGAGTTTTTAATTTGGCAATCGTCACAAGTTTTATATAGCAGAGAAAATGAAAATTACTTTGGAAAAGTTAAGAATATACATTCCGACACTCCTTGCTACTTGTCTTACGTAAAATCTGTGAAATCAAATGACTTAGGAGTAATACTTTTATTAGAAAGAGGGAATCAATTAATATTAGTTACAAATTCTGCGACTCAGTGCGTAAAATTGGATCCTCTTTTTCATAAAACGGCTAATCTGATGCTCTATAGTTTGCTTGATAGATTTTATGTCGTCGAAAGAGATAGTTTTGTAAAGATTTATCCTTACAAAATTTGTGTGTAATTGACAATATCAAATATATTTTCAGGAAAACATAAACAGAAATTTAATACCTCTACATGCAGAAATGACATCTGCTATATATCATCTAAAAGGAAGATTACAAGATGTTGATTGTCCTTACGAAAGTCTTAAATTTAATGTCCTTGAATATTCGAATAGATTAGACTTAGCGGGAGAAATAAGACTATGGTCTGAAATTATACATAAGCAGTCTAAATTTAACAACTTACTAGTTAAAATAAGAGGGAGAGAGGAAGGCGTTACCATAGAAACTAAACACTCAATGAAGTATTTTATATGAAATTCCAAAAGCCTCTATAATTAAACACCTTATTATTTTATAGAATAATGGATAATATGATAATAAAATCAGTAAATGTCTCATTTAGATATCATCATAAATATAGAGAAGGTGGCCTTTTAACAATAGGTATCAAACCTTTCGAAACTACTGGCTTTTGTAGTGGCCCTAATCAGATAATTTTAGCCACTACCATTCCATCTTGTAAAAAGCAGCATCTGAAAATAAAACGAAATACAGTTTGTAATCAATTTCTGAATATGACATATAGCCTACCAAATGGAACCAGCAAACAATATAACTTTAAAAGATTTGGTTGTCCTATAATAGTAAAAAATTATCAGTCATTAAATTTAATTCTTGAGTTGTGGGACCATGAAAAGTTCATAAAAGAAGTTGAAGCTGATTATATAATATATGAATTAAATGATAGAAATGATTTCAAAGTAAGAATAACGTGTTTACTTAAAACATAGAATATTTTCTAAAGTTTTCTTTAGTATTCTTATACAGAAAAGACAGCAGGATGTAAAAGCAAAGCTCAAACTTGGTCTGAAATGATAAAAACCTCTTACAACGTTAAGAATAAGTCAAAAATATGGAAATTTAAGAATTATCGAAAATGCTTTTCAGACGAGCCAAGTTTAGAATTAGAATTGCCAACTGATAGGAAATATGAAATATTAAACAAATCTCATAATTCCGTAACATTTAATGTAAAAAAAAACACTCTATTCACTTTCAAAGTTTTTATTATCGATACAAATTATTCAATTTGTAATTTAAATGATGATATTGCCGTATGGGTTTGCTGCTTCCCACAGGAGATTGATTCAACAGTTTCAATCATTGGTATTGGTTTCTTATGTTGTTTTATAGGTTTTGTTATGATTTATAGTAATTGGAAATTTTGTAATCTGTTCAAAGATGGAAAAGCATTTTATGAGCAAAATAAATAAAAAAGTCTGAAATAGTTAAGAATTGTGCAACATAGAAAAGTATTGAGAAATGGACATTTATTTATTGTTATAATTATATTCAAAGTGAAGGATTCTGACCATTTGCTCTTCCTTTTAATCTTTTATTTCAAATGTTAAAGAAACTTTCGAAGAAAATTGTACGGATAGAATGATGGAAGCGACATCTGTCGTCGTACAATCAAACAGGCACAGAGATCTGCCTTCAATGACACTTCAGTTTGACCGAATCGGAACTGCATTCCATGCCGGTAAACAATAATGGTTGCTAATATAATTCATGGGAGAAATTTCATAATTTCTTCCTTTTTTATATTACTACTAATAATAATAACATGTCAATATGTAACATCCACGATTAGTGAATCAAAGCCATGTACTTATTTCGGCAGTAAGTTGAAACTACATATCTATTTAGACAATTTACCAAGAAAATCTTTATTTTCTTTGATCAGAAGGAGCACGATTCTCATCACCTCAGGGAAATTTAATAAATTGTTCTTGGTATGCTTCTAATGCTTGTTGCCGGAGGACAGAAGTTACCTCTGTTTTTAGTGGAATGTATCCACTATACAAGTCAACTAAAACGTGCCAGAATATGATGAATTACTTGATGTGTTATTTTTGTAGCCCCGAACAGGGTGTTTGGTATATAAACGATCGTGCTAAAGTGTGTTCAAGATTTTGCGAGAAAATTTACGAAGAATGCTCTCAAGCTGAATTTCAAAGGCATAGTATTGGTCAGAAATATCAAACAGGAGCCGAGTTTTGTCTAGGGCAAAGGTTTTATGTTGAAGAAGGAGAGACCAATTGTTTTGATTATGATCCATCAGTTTTTGGTCAGGCTGCACTTTATACAAATCATCTTATTTTGTTATTGTTATGCTGTTTGCTTTCGCTGCTTGTTGTATTATCAACTTAGAAAATCTAAAATTGTTAAGATATTTAGGTTATGTTCATTTTTTTCATACCATCATCTATCTATTCAACAAACAATTGGACAATAGAAAAGCTATGTTTTAGTATTAGTTTTAAGTATTCATTTTCAATCATTGTAATGGAAAGTTTTTAAACTTTCTTAAATTTAGGATTTACTTTTGAAATATCATTTCATTCCTTTTTACAGACGAAAAAACTATGTATAGAAAATACGATACACTAATTTACGTGCAATAACACGTGTAATGTATTTCTCTAATAAACTGTTATATTTTATACTTAATAGTATATTTTGTTTTTGATAAAGGTCTTTTCAAGACACAAAAATTGATTTTTTTCTTCTTTTGTAGTACGGTAATTACAAAAGAACATAATTAAATTCTTATTAGGATCATCAAACATGTATAATAGGTGTAATCTATAAATTTACAAAAACTCTGCACTAGAATTGTACGACTTCCTGTAAATTTAAGGTTTTCGGCTTCTAATTCCAATTTTTGAAAATTTCGTCTCGTATAAAATTCTAAATAGAGGTTTTTTATCATTTACATTCTTAGCTTTTAAATGTAAAATATAAACGTTAAATAGGCTAAAGATACGAAAATATAAACGTATATGTTTTTGCGCCATTTTGAAAAAGTAGTCTGCTAAATAATTTTCATCTGTTTTCAAACACTAGTCATCTGACCTAGCTTTCCATTCAAGTTTATAGAAATTCTAGAAAAATAAAAGCATTAATAGTAATTGAAGAAAAGTAAGCTCTCTGTCGCATGGTTATACTGATTTAACAAGCATAGAATATAGCATCTAAATCTAATAATAGCCATTCTTAAATTCTTTATAAACGCATTTAAAGAATTGTCCAATTAGTATAATTATATACAAAAAATTCTCAGTACTGGATCGCAAACAGCTGATGTTCTTGATATGGAATATTTCTATTGTAAAGTGTGCCAAAAAAACACCGAAAACAAAGGTCATGTTTACACAAAGAAGCATAAAATTTCTGTGAAAAAAGCTTTGGAAAAATTTATGACTAAGGTAACACAAAAAAAGAAATCTCTCAAAGTTTCTTACTCATCATCTTAAAGAAAAAAAAACTTTTGCAGATTAAAGATGCAAAAAATCATATGGAAAAACCTAACATTGCTGACGTTATGAGTAATGGAAATGAAGTAAATAAAAAAATCTGGTGTGTTTTATGTTGGAAAGATGTAGAGAAGAATGAAATAAATGACAGATTCATTATATATAATCAAAAATTTATTGAACATTTAAACTCGTAAGTATTTTATAAACAAGAAAGAAATGAGATAAGTGCGCTCAAGTACAATTATAAATTAAAAGAGTGATTTCTATTTTAGAGATTCGCATATGAAAGAAACATTATCATTTTGGCGTGAGAATAAATTGGATAGGAACGTGATTACAGAGTATGTTATCGATTTTATGTTTGTAGACGAGTAAGTTTTTCGACTAATTAGCTATCTATTTAAAGTTTTGGCTAAAATATTCGAAAAATTTAGATTTAAAGAAAAGAATAAGAAGGCTCTCCATCAGTATAAAAATGATAGATTTACGAAATTGGATCTAGTACGTAATTAACATATTATGAGCAATAAATAAATATATATTATATTGTTTAAAATATATCTAATAAGATGTTGAACATTCCAGATAAAAGAAAGTATTCTTGCACAGGAAAGTTTAAGAAGAGACATAACAAGTGTTGGTTGACGTATCTTTTTTTAAAGCTCTTAAAACAAAAAATCTATTATATTATGTTCATGGAACATTATTTATAAATATATTTTAGTACGAATTAATTCCTTAAATAAACAGATTAATTGCGCAACAAAGGTTGAAACCCATTCTACTAACATCCAACAAACATCCGAAAGAAATGGACTAACTAAAAGTAAACCAACGGTAAGAGTATATCATTCCCTCAGTTAGGTCGAGGTTTAAAGGTTTTGTTTATTCTAGCCGACGCCTAATCAGGGTAATGTACACACTGGAGCTACACCACCCTGGTTATTGCCATCTTCTACGTGCGATCAACAAAAACAGGCGGCCAACTCGAAAGTAAATATAGGTCCAACTCGTCAGGAGTTCGACCGGTACCGTAAGTAGAGATTCTAAATTTTATACAATACACTTTTAAAAAAAAATAACGTATAAAAGCCGCAACAATAATCTACTTATTGTTTTATTTAGGAGTAGATTTAGGCGTATTATTAATGGATTTGTGTATAACCTTTAACTTTCTAGGTTTAATAAAGTAATGTTTAATGTTTTTTTCTTATTGATGAAAAAAAAAGTGGCTTCGCTGAAAAGAAAACGTTTACCGAAAAATCGACTAGGTGCTAACAATGAAGATGAAATAGGGGCGGGAACACCCAAGAATTGGCTACCAGCTACAGCCTCAAGTTGGGGTAAAGAGAGACGAGAACATCGAAGGTATTAAATATTTTTTCCCACATTAATTTCTCCTTGTACACGTGTTTTTTTTTATTCTCACAGGCAGAAAGCCATGAAGAAATTGGGTAAAATAACTCCTAGTGCTCCTAAACAAACCTATCAGCCTTATATAAGGAAAAAGTATGTTAATCAATCTTCCTCAAGTTCTCTACTTCATATACCAATTAGCACTAAATTCTTAAGACAATAAATATTCTATATGTTATTTTTAAACTTTCTATAAATTATTTGTAAAATAAAGGAAAGATATTATTGGTCTTTCTTTCTTCTTCAAATTGTTTAATATGGATTTTTTAAGGAAAATATAGAGAAAAAAAAGAGTTGCATCTAATATTTCAACATTGAGAATAATACGAATTTTTGATTTCTTTTTTTCCATGTAGACAACTTTTTATTTAAAGCAAAAACAGTTTAAATTATCTTTCATACAAATACTTCTTGGAATGACACATACCCAAGACAAAACGTAATAAACAGTAGAGAGGAATTTTCCAAGGGCTTTGGGCATAAAACCAGTTATAGACTTAGAATTCTTGATGCATTGCTTTTTCCCTGATTATTTTCTATAAATTGAGACTTGGTTTAAACCATATGTATTTGTGTACCATATAGGAACCATCCGTGTCACTATTATACGCAAATGATGATTTAACCAGTTGCCAACAGTTGGATTGCAAAAAATGAACTAGAGCCATCTTTGGACAGGCTGTGCTGCTAATGTTTACACTCCTATACTGTGATTCAGATTTTTCTACTTCCTTGTGAGTTTTGTCAGGTAACGGTAGACTCAACAGAACCTCCTTGGAACCGGAAATGACTAGTCCGCCATTCTTTAAATCCGAATTAATGCCTTTAGGCGGATCGCTATAAAACCTGTAAAAGTATGCAGTTTCTTCGAAGTCTAGTATCTCCAAATAAGCACCGTCAGTAGAATGCTTTTTAAACTCTTGTAGAGCATCTATTAAGGCAGAAATTTGATAGAAATCGGCTTCGTTCTCGAGAAGTTCAAAGTCAGTAAAATTTTGAGGAAGTTTTAATCGGCCAGATCTAAGGAAATTGAGGATGTAGCGGAATAGTTCACCATCTCTATCTATGAAGTGGTTTCCATCTTTATCTTTGCAGGATGGCACAAAATTTCCATCAAACATTTTTCCCAACATGCTCTCCGGGTATCTAAGCAGAGTGTGTCTTGTTGTAGTATATTGCACACCACCAACATTAAGTGTTAGCAGATCATCTGACATTTTCACTTCAACAATAACTGTTAAATTTTATATGAATTTTGTAAAACCTGCAGATTCGATCATTTTCTATACATCCTCCTCGAAATGAGGGAGGCAATATATACAAAAGCTCGAGTACTACTAAATCCCAATTGGCTAAAGGAGATGGTGCTTTCGAAAGTACCGCTACCCCTATGTTTTCGACTTTCCGATCAGATACAAAAGTTTGATAAACCCCTCATACCTTAATTTACTCTTTTAAAAACAATAAACAGACACTTCATACTAGATCGCGATAAGCTTAAAAATTTTTTTTAGTTTGACAATATAAAATATTTGTTATATATTATTAATATAAATAAATAATACTAAAAATTGAGTTAAATTTGGTTTTTATGAAGGAAATTTGTGATATTACTACTGTAAATTCTTCTAACGATCAAATGAATAATTAACGATATCGTAACTGCGCTATATTCAACTGATATCTCTAAAGATCATTTTCCACTACACTAGAATTAGTAATGAAATTTTAATTGTTGCTTACCAATTTAGATGAAGAAACAACTTTCTCAGGTCACCAAAGTTTAATTACTTGCAGAATAATGTCTATGTTATATATTACATGTGACATGTGAGGATTATAGGAGTTAAGTACCAAGTGGACTTGAAAAGTCTGGGAACCTGACTAATTTTCTGAGCGGTTTATCATTCTCTCCGGCATTTAGGTAAACTACAAGTGTCAAGGTCGATTCTATGAGCTCATGGATGAAGCTCAAGCCTCCCCTAGCTCTGTTTCAAAGGAATTCCAAGAGGTTTGTAGGATGCTGATATTATAATATCGATGATTTATAAACTTTTTTCATTTTTGGCCAAAACTTTTAAATTATAATTTCTTGAGCGATAATATAATCGATATATTTCCAGCAAAAGACTCTAACAGAAGAATGGTTAAGACAGGCAACAAAGAGCAGGGCAAGCAAGGAAAGTATTGTAAAGCTAGCTGAAGAAGTTCTAAGAGAAGTTCCTATTACGAAATCCGCAGTTTTTAATTACTTTTCGGAAGTTTTCGATGAAGCTGTAAATGTTTATTTCCAAAGTACCTTACATGGGCCGGTACTAGCCGGTTAGTATTAAAAATTTCTCTATTATTATATAAAGGAAAATTATAATTGTTATTAGAAGATCGTAAGGATCTGGATAAGACCAAGCAAGATTTATTCAATGCAGTTGAAGTTATTAGGAATTTATTTGGTGATTTGATTGATCAATCCCAGACAAATGTTAGAGGTTGGGCGCCCATAGTAGCAACAGTAAGTCTAGAAAATTCCGACTATCCATACAACTTTGAATATCTACCAATGAAATATTTCTTTTCAGTGGTCAATGGATATGCTGGGTCACATCAGTAAAACCTTTTTTGATAAAATCAATTTGGTCCAAACTGCAACTAACTTGAACGTTATAACTCAAGCTTGGATCAATTGTTTGCCATCAAAGCTTTTAGTAGAAATTACTGCTAAATCTTTCGGATATATGTACGTTTAGTTTAATAGCCATTATTAATGAGTTATTATAAAATAATTTCGATAAAAGGTCACAAATGTCAAGCATTGACTGCGAACCAAGGTTATGGGAAAAGGCAAAACAGTACACTCCATATTTTGATTGGGTTGTAGCATATGTTGGGTAAGCATTTAAATAGAAATCTAATAATTTCATCTAATTTTATGTCTTAAAATATAGATCTTGCTTCCCACGTGCCATAATTGACTTTTTGCTAAAAACAACTTTGAAAGAATTAACTACAATGGGATATTTTCAAATATCAAAGGACAAGTCTCAACTACAATCTATAACTGGTATTTTAACTCAAATGTGTTGTCAGCATAGAGAAGACGTTTGCCTCAGTCTATTGCATTTTGTTAGAGTAAGTAAAAAGTTTCAATTTACAATCGATATTATACTATTCTAATTAATCAGTCTAGCATAAATGAGGAGATAAGTGAGAAATCAGTTTATGTTGTTCCGTTTATCTCCAATATTATTTCAATGTCCGATCAGCTATATCACGCCTTTTCTCCTTATTTGATTGATTTAGGTAAGTTATCTTTTATGGGTGTTTAAATATTTTTAACATGTAAAATGTTATTGATAATCTTTAATCTGAATAGTTGAGACTGAGTTCATGAAAAAATTAGCTGAACAATTGCCTGGGAATATACGAGATTGGAAACAGTTTGTAAAAATATTTAAATTACATTAGCATTGCTAATTAAAATTCTTTAAAATTATAGATTAAACTCTGTTACATTACAAAATCTTTATCGTCTCGATAATCCATCAGCAGCACTTAAGATATTAAAATTTATGTTGGATGGCTTATCTGATGCTTCGGGTACTCAAATTCGTGAGCAATGCTCATTTTTATTGGAACAATCGTCAAATAGTCTTCAAAGGGAGTTACATGGTAGTAAGTTCACTTGGCCAAAGAATGGTGGACCACCACAAGCTGTACCTTTCGAAATACCTCTTTTGGATGCCTTGAGAAATCATACGAAAACAGTGATTCAGTGGCTTTTGGAATCTCCTCCGGGACAAAAAAGATCAATTTTACAACGGTATAAATTTTTATAAATTTAAACAGAATGAAATATATAATACCTCGTTGTCAAATTTATAGAATAGCCACTTCGCTTGGATTTTATCATGGTTGTGCCTTAGCTGCAGATATTCTATCCCATATAATTCTCGAAGGAAGCTCGGCAGAAATGGTAGGCTTGGCTGTCTGCATGCATGAGGAGATGGAACCACGATTAATCAAAGTTTTTCCGGAAACTATTCAAAGAATTGTTAGCTGGTTTAAAATTCCGCATGATAAACAGAAATTAAGACAAGGATTGGAAAATATATATTCTCTGTGCAAATGGGAAAGAAGTTTAAGAAAGAACAAAATGTCATTCCCTACAAGAACACAAGCTTTTGAGCTGTTGCAAAATCATTTAGTAACATTTTCGAATTTTTTAACTTATGATGATGAAAAAATTACCGATACCGCATTGCTTGTTCTCATTCAAATAGGTTTACCACGGAGAACAGCAAATGCGGTATTAATGAGATTAATTAGAAGTACAGTAGCTTTTATTTTTGAAAACCTGGGAAGGTATATTTCTTTAACAATGGATCAAGATTGTGTACAAATAAATTGTTCTCTTTTAATAAAACAGGGAGGAAAGTTTGTCAAAATCTGAAGTTCTTCTCAGTGTACGACAATTAGTGACCAGCCTTTGCCAAATTCCAACAGCCAATAGAACAATGATAAGAGAGCTATTGGAGGGAATTTTTAATGCTGATTACGCTTGTGTTTTAGGAGGCAGCCCGCAAAATGGAGAAGAGAATATAAAAATTCCAGAGGATGATCTCATGCCACAAGTAAATGACTTGCAGGCACCTTTCCTTAGTTCGAAGCTACATACCGGAGCTTCTTTTGGTGAGAGTTTGGGAGAAAAACCAAATCATAGTCGACTAGATGAGGAATTTCTTGCACACAATCGTATGACTTATATACAAATATTATATAAAGCGGCAAGTGTTCACGAGGAGGGTACTGGAGAAGGTATTCCAAGCGAAACAGCACATTTTATGAGTTTACTACTTGTTGAACTGATTTGTCCTGATGTTATGTACAATGGTATTCAATGGCCTGATGAGGACTATATGAAAATAACAGTTGAAAGAGATATAGTTATTACACAGAAATTTAAAAATTATCCCGTTCTCTGGGATGTAATGGATCTTATGAGTACAGGTAATATTTATATTTTTATATCGTAGAAACAATTTTGACGTGAAATAATTTACCTATTCAGCCCCAGGAGCCATGTGTTATTGTTCTAGTATTTTGCGAGCCCTCTTTGCTATTCAACTATCTTTTTGGAACGCATGTCAAGAGAGATCCCCAAATAGGGAAAAAAGTGAATTAATTTGTAAAATTCTCAGTCTAATGACTAAGGTAGGCCAAAGCTTAATTTATTAAAACCAATACGACTTACAATTTAAATAAATTTTCCAGGGGAATTTAATTCCCGAAATGCTCAGTAATTCATCAGACATTGTTCATTTAGTTGCACCTTTTGAAGTTTATAGATTATTGCAAAACATATGGAATTACGTCAAGGTTTACCTTTAACTTTTTATAACCAATTTACTTGTATTTTGAATAAACTATTTTTCTTTTCAAAGGAAAATCCACCAGTTCCTGAAAGAAAACGATTAAAAGGTTTGTACTAGTATTTTAAAATATATTCTCTTCCTTTGTATAATCTTTCAACAAGAACAATTTTACATTTTCAGTTTGTGATCCTAAATACACTGAGATAATAAAAAGTGTGATCCACGCTCATATTGGCTTATTGGCTCCTCATTACGCTAAATTTTTGATTCTAGATTGAATTATTTACTTTTTCATTGTTTTATATTTTCTATAAATATAAGTATTATAGTATATATTAAACATAAATGTATTTATCATTATTTTCTTTTCATCTTGTTTTTGCATTAGTAAAGATTGTTATTATTGATAAAATGAAAGTCATTGATTTAAACTAAATTAAAACATTACCACAGAAGTAAAAACTCAATTTCAAGAGTTTCCACTGATAGAATGGTACAACATTTTGTCTTTGTTATCATTGAACTTAACTTAATATTTTGTAGTTAAATTGGATTTTGATAGACGGAATGAAATGTATTAGGCTTTGAGAGGTGACCGGTACAAGTTACTAAATTCACTCCTCATTTTGGAATATAGATAAATTTCCTATTTAAATAGAATTATTACATTTAAAGCAAAGTAGTACACTAGTATTTGAAATTTCAGTTTGGGCTTCCTGAATTAAAACTATTCTATCCATGTCATTATTTAGTAAGTCCCAGGATATTGTTAAACTTCTCATGTGAGAAGAGTAAAAAATTGAAAATATATTAAGATTAGTTAAAATATTATTAAGTTCAATAGCTTTCACATGAGATTTTGTTGTTTATGAAACTATAACCTTGAAATAACTCATCAATTTGAAGATTAAATTAAAGGAGTTTGAAGAGAATATTTCCAATTGCCCTATTTTCGCTCAACATTTAAAGCAGACCGCATCGGCATCGGGATAACGCAATCTTAAGAAATGGCATCGAATAAAGAGGAAAGTGGAAAAGATAGTAGTTCTTCCAGTGGGCAGAGAGGTAGGTCGTCTGTTGGCGGTCTTCCGATTAGGTAAAGCGTTTGTGCTACTAATAATAATTAGTATATTAAGTATGAATTATAGATTGCAGGGAAGGTCTACAACTTTAGGCGGAAAACCTAAGAAACAGTTCACGCCAAACGTTAATGTTAAAAGACAAGTAAAAGAGTATGACACTAATTTAATCAATACTCTCCGTATAGTAAAATTAGATTTAAATAAATCAGTGAACCAATCGATTCCCTACCAAGTGAAATATCTAACCGTGGAAAGAAGTCAGGACGAGGAAGGGGAAGAGGAAGAGGTAGAGGTAGAGGGGAAGGACGTGGAAGAGGCCGAGGTCAAGCCAGTCCCAACGTTATACAAGCAAAATCTATTTTTGAAGATGGATTAGCCCCAGCCTCTGCCAGAAAATGTAAATTTACTAAATTGTTTATTGAATAGTAAATTGATATTAATATTTAAGTCTAATTAAATTATAAGATAAATCCGAAGCCCCAGTCAGCAAATCTGAGAAAGGTAGCTCTGCAAAATCAGTTAAATTTAAAGAGGAGTCCTCACATGATATTGATGAACTTATGGCTGACGACGTAAGTTGAATTATAGTTTATGTACAGTAATAGTTTTTATGTCTAATTATTTAATTTTTAAAGTTTATAGCCGATGTTGCTGAAGGGGAAGATGATGATGATCCAATGAGACCAATTAAGTTAGAAACACCAGTTTCACCTTCCATTGTAAAAACAGGTAAATTCATTAAAAGAGACTTTTATTGCTTATTAACTGAAAATGTCTTCGTTTTAAAAGAGGATAAGATAAAAAAGGATGCTCTTGAATTTGAGGGAACAAAGGACGAAAACATACCCGAATTATTAAGATCTTTACAAATTGACGACAGTTTGTTTTCATTATTTTGTTTGTTTTTTACTAACAACTCTCATTAAACAATTTTTTTAATAATTAGGTGCCACCTATCCTAATTACATGTTTGTTCAGTTACCCGATGTTCTACCTGGTCAGCCCTCAAGAGTGAAGGGGGAGACTGATCAGGTGGAAAATGAATCAAATCAGGATAAAAACTGCTTGTCTGACTTTAAAGAAGGTCGTATAGGAACAGTTGTTGTACATAAATCAGGGAAAACTATACTTCGCCTAGGTAATGTTGAATTAGATTTATCGGTAGCTGCTCCTTCGACATATTATCAGGTAGGAAATAAACTACAAGAATATTTACTGTGATAAATAGATTAATATTAAAGTTATTTATTAATTCATAGGAATTGACATCAATTCGTTTACATGGAGAGGAATTCGGAGAAATGATATCATTAGGACCAGTCAATCAAAAATTAATATGTACACCAGATTTAAATCAACTGTTGAAAAAACGCTAAAAAATTCGAAATGTTATCGTTTATTGTTCAAATATTAACAAAAGGTGTTAATATAATATAATGTACTGTATATTTATTTTATATTATTATTTATTATTATAATGATAATCAAGATAGAACAATAAATTTCGATACGAATGCTATTTTCTTCACTGCTCAACTTTGTTGAACATTTCTTCGTTTAGTATGGAAAATAATGGCTTTTTCTGTATTTAAGGATATATAATCTTATTCAAAAGTCTATGCTGTATATTTTAAAAGTAGTTTCATGCTTACTTTCTTCAAGTTATCCTTTTCAGTTTCATTGTAACAAATTGACTTTGCTTATTGAGCAGTATATCTTGGAGGAGGAGGTGCGTCTGGATAGCCATACCCAGGATTAAAGCCTGGATATGTTGCTGACGTATTCTTATTACCGTAGGGAGGTGGTGCTGAAACAACGGGGTAGGCTGGATCATGTGGATAATTGTGAGGTTCAACTCGGCGATTAGGCTTTTCCAGGAATGCTAAAATAGCGCATATTATAGCCAATAGACCAGATGCTACAGCAAGTCCAAAAGCTGCAAAATAATTTCTATCCAAAGCAGGAACCAAATCAAATTTAATAAGGAAAACAATCCAAGAAATTTTTGTGCATACAGCTGCTAGCAATAACAATGTAACAAGGGTGGCTTTACCGCAAGTATCTTTAACGATATTGCCACAGGAAGTGATAACAGCGAATATAAAAGACGCTACAAGTAGAATAAGAGCAATAATCATCATAGCTCTTACGCATTTCAACCAGTCTGAAATAAACAAGTAGTTATTTCATCAATAAAAATAAATGTTTTTTTCTTACCAGGAGCATTCTTTATCGTTTCACAAGATGATGCTAGACTAGCAATAGAAACCTTTAGGCTAACACACATTTTGAAAAGGCCATATTCCCTTTGTATAGATCCTCCAAGTGCAGACGCAATTTTGGCATAAACCCAATGATTTGTTCCCAAAGATACAACATGAACAATCATTGTTACCGGTAGAACAAAGAAGATCACACATTTTAATAGGCAGGAAGTCTCCGAGAAGGATCCCATCTTCACTTCAACTCTTCAACTGACAATGAAAATCACTATTAAATTTACTCTCTGTTTTCTTGTTTTTACAGTGTTTACGTTATAGTCAGGGTTCTAGCACGACTTTATATTATCCCATATGTTTATTATACGGGTTTTGATAGACAAAAAGCCACTATTTATTTTTTGTATTACAATTTAGGCGTATTAAAGATTAAAAAGACGAAAGTATTTCCTACATCTCCTAAAATACAAGAAAAATAGCCTATTTAAGAAAAAAGGAACTAGTAAAATTATCATTACTCTATAGAATAATAAAGCTTATATCGAAAAAGTCTTTTAATATTTCTTTCCTTTGTAAAAGGGATTCCTTTTTACAGCTATTTACTTTATAGGTCAATATAAGGTAAACAGAAAGAAAGAGTCATGCGAAAATCACAAAATATGCGATAAGACTATTAATAATTATGGTATCGATAACATCATAGAGAAAAGATTTTTCAAAATGGATTATTATTTTTCTTCTTCATCTAGTAGTTAGAGAAAGTAGATCAAAGAACAATTTTTTCTTTTTTCTATCCAATAGACAGCTGTTATTTGAAAGAAATCAACAAGATTAGGGGAGAAAAATAGAGATTTCTAAATAATTTGACAATTTAGCCTATTCTCTCAATAGTTTCACCGAGTTTAATCTTCTCTGTAGGACCTAATGAAATATTTATTCACTAATATTTCTCCTAATAAGTTAAAAGAGGAGCGAAAAGAAAAATTTCTATTCGGATAACTGATGGGAAATGAAGAGGAATGAAATTTATGTTACATAAAGAAAGAGTCTAACTATAAAAATGGGAAGGGAACGAAAGAATAGGAGAAACGAGAGTAGGGAAAAAGGGAGAGCTCTTTGAAAATATATTCATCTCAAATTGGTCTCATAGGATTGTAAATATTCACAACTTGTTAATTATTTAGATAGTCGTTTCCAGTACGCTCTGGAGGAAAATTTATCGTGATATTAGACAGCATAGATATCCCTTTCTCTCTCTGTCTCTCTGTCTGTCTGTCTGTCTGTCTCTCTCTCTCTCTCTCTCTCTCTTCTAATTATGAAAGAGAAAAACAGCTAATCTAGAATGACTAATGAGGAGAAAATTCACATAGAAAGCGTGCATATATTTATTTATAAGCAATATTTAGCGTAAAATGAGGAAAGCCCTTTAACAGATAGTCTTTATTCAGAAAGTTCATTTCCTTCTTTATCCATTGACCTTCTATTTTATTTGTTTGTACATTATTCTTTTGCCACTAAAGATAGACAATGGGACATTAACAGCTTACTTTAAAGGCAATATGTTACCGGATATACAAGGGTTGCGTTAAAAGGTGAGATTAAGAGAGTAAAAAAACTTGGAACAAATCCAAATTCTTTCTCCTACTAGTTTCCTGTTGTCTTTTCTTCTTTTCCCATTAAACAATTTAAAAGTAGACGATGTGGAACGTTTTAAATGAAACGACTAGATGAGTATGCGTTAGAAACGCCTTAATAATTCTATAATCTGTAGCCCAAAGGGAATTAAGCACGCTCAGAAAAAGGTGACGATAAAGTTGGTGTCATCAATTGACAGGTTTTATGTTTAACTCGTTCATTCCCTATTCAAAATTATTCTCATACGTAACAAATTACGTAATTTATTTTCTGAGTTCTGTCAAATAAGTTTGTCCTAAGGGAATAATGTTAAGAGATATATTTCTAATAAAAATCTAGGTAAGTAAACGCCTCTATGTAACATAGAGATCATTGCAATTGAAGAAAGAGAAAAGGAAGAACCGTATCAATTATATATTAAGTCTTAATCGAAATTAAAACGTATAAGTCTAATAAAGTAAATTGTATGTACAGAAAATAGCTTTTAATATAATTATAAGCATATTGCTTAAAAGGTTTATTTACTTATTAGATTTGTAAAGTATACACAGTATATAATAATATATTTCGCATATTTTCATCTCTCTTTCTTTATCTCACTCTCTCTTCCCTTTTAGTAGTTACGCATACACTCTTAATAAACAATAATCTTCAATTCTAGTACATGGTTTAAATAATTTATATAGCATATAGCTAATCTTAAAATTTCGATCTTTGAGAGTTTTTTATCCGGTGGTAAGGTAGGTAATAATCTTCTTAATTTGTTGAAAGCTCTATTGAAAGCTTCAACACGCATTCTTTCCCTGGAAGCATGAGCTGTTTTATATTTTTCAGTTGCTCTTCTCCTCTTTCTTTTCTCTCCTTTAGCATTTACTCCTCGCCTCTTTCCTGTCGTTGTATCTTCTATGTGCTAATGCATTTGTTAAGGAAAAGACATAATAGAATTATAATTGGTATGTTTATAGCAAACTATTTCTTTATTACCTCAAATTTAGGCATTTTTGTTTTTTATGTAGCTTCTCCGTAATAAACAATTTTCTTTTCCAAATATCCACAGTTCTTAAGTGCATAGATACACTCCCCGCTTTTACGATAATCTTTCTCTCACTTTGTGACTCTAAGCCTCCCACAAGTTGTAAGTGCTCATATACGCGCTTACGACAGACTTTATATACGCTTCTCGCTCCGTCTCTCCTTCACTCATTTGTTCGCTCTTGTACTCTTTATCCCCTCCTCCTCTCTCTCTCTCTCTCTCTCTCTCTCTTTTATCTTCTCTATTCGCCTATTGGCTAGTTTCTTGTATCACGTGGCAGGGTATTAATTGGTCAAAGTAATCTTTCAAGATTACTAACAGTAAACGCAATTTTAAAATTCAATTTACGTTATTTAGAGAGAAATATTGCGTCTAAAGATTTGATTATCCTCTCTTTATGCATTAATCAAGCTAATTAATTAGTATTCAATTAAATAAATAGATAAAAGATGGTTCAATAATTCATATATGTATTAGCAACAGAATATAAGATGTTATAATTAATCAACAGTCACACTAATATAGTTAAAAAAGAGAAAGCGCAAAGCTAAAGAATAGGAGGGGATTTCACGAATTTTAGAGATTGGATAATTAATTATTAATTAATAAGTACTTGTATATATCATTTAATTAAGTTAATTATCTTTAAAGAGGAGAATGATGTAATGTTTTCGTTCTCAGGCGTGTTTTTATATCTTCCATGTGTTAAACATTTAAAAGCGAGTGTGTTTTAGGAGAGAACACACCCGAATGTTTTACTATTTTTACGTCTGCTAACGTCATTCAATTTGCATATCTTAGAAACTAATTACTTTGTCTTTCTCTCAATTTCTTATAGCAAACTATTTATTTATTCAGATCATGAATTCTCAATATAAAAAAAGTTCAAAAGTCATTATTCAAGCATCTTTTCTTACTTCTGTTATTCATCGCTTAATAAAAGATATTCCATCAGCGTTCTATTTATAATATTCAAGTACGACTCTGCATTCTTCGCATCCGTTAGCCATATATATGGCTTGATAGGGATACATACAACTTGGAACAGGACAGTTTGGTCTGTCAACTTCACCAGAACTTTCTTCTTCTGTAACTTTTACAAAATAAGAATAAAAGCCATTGAATTTACATTCAATAAGATCATCTCCAAAACGGATTCTGTCGCCTCTCCTGAAAATAATTCCCTTAAAAAGACAAGATGAGAGTGGTGAAAATCTCCTCTTCCTCCCAGTAGAATCAACAACTGCAGAAATGAAGAATACAACCCCAATAAACACCAGAAAATATTTCATAATTGGATAGTTTTTATTCCCACAACTTCCTCGTATTGGACAAACCTTGGAACTATTGCGTTGTTGAATTAACCGTTCTATATATACTTGTAGAATTTCATAAACATCTGGCAACCATTGTAAAAATACATTTGTAATTTTATACTATCTCTCTCCCTCTTAGGTATTTATTTAACAAAATATTCACTGAAAGAAAAGAGTTTATCTCTTTTAAATGTTACTCTTTCTCCTTCTTCTTTTCCTAACATCAATCATACTTATATCTCTTTACCTTATGTAGATCTTTATTGTTTTTCATCCTTATATTAGGATTTGGTAATGTTATATTTATAAGTATATATGTTTCTTTGAGAAAAAACAAAAAGATAAAGTCAATATATAACAGAAATCAAACACTGAAAATTTATATAAATCATAAAAACCACTCCTATATAGCCGGAAGTAAACATTTATACAAAAAAATTCTTAATATTACGAAATTTCCATCAATTTCGAAAGTAACAAACAATATCGGATTTGTTTGTAAAAGAATTTCAAGGTTATATCTTTATCCACACAAAATTGCTTTCTTATGTGAGAATTATTATTCTTCTTTCGAATTGCTTTTTCTATCAAATTTCTTTTTATCTATATGATTTCTATTATAGGATGAGTAGTATCTTTTCTCTTTTCATCACTATTTTAGTGGGACTTCTTCATCATAGTCTTTAATGAATCTTCTTACCCAGGATATTACGTATTTCTTTTCAACTTTCCTATCTCTCATCACTTTTATCAATATCAAACATACTCGGTTAAGCATTTTAATTAAATTAATATAGTAAAGATTAACGTACAAGGGATTATCGAGAAGAGGAGGGCTAAAATTATAGTTGTACTAAGACCTAGTGCCGGGTACCAAATATAGGATATTCCGTAAAAGTATTTCTGAACTATCGACCTATTTATCTTTTGATAATAAAATAGAAATTAAATTGAATTTATAGACAAAAACCTGTCGTCGAATGTGGTTTCATTAAGGAATGATGATATTGTAGGCTCTGTATAATTAGTACAATTTGTCGTACTAAAAGTTATCGGCTTAGATTGAGTTGCGTTGAAAAAAGAACCCAATGAAATCCAAGAAATGAATGCGCAACTAAGGAAATTTGCCAATAATATAGACTATAATAAAAAAAAAAGAATTTATTATCTATTATCTCAAATGGTGACCAAATACAAACTCTAGATGATATAAAAGGGAAAAAGGCTCCTGCCAATGGAAATGAGCATATAGGCAACCAAGTAATACTCATAAATGTAATAGTATTCTTAAGTAAAGTTCCTTTCAAGTATGAAAATGTTATACCCATCAATATTGCCAAAACACCACAAATGACAACTATTAACTTGTTAATCAAAGCTTTAGTCTTTTCAGTTACTCTAGAAAAGAATTTCATAAGAATATCATTCCAAACAATAGCCGAAATACTACTCATTGCCGATGAATTATTGCTAAAGTTTGCAAAGGGTTATATAAAATTGTTTAATGATGATTTTTTGTTGGATAAAACCTTAAAGTTCCAGAAATAAGGACTGTTATAATAACGCCAAGGATACATGGTTGATCAAATATATCTCCAACCAAATATATAAGTATCTATAATTGAAAAACAGCATAAAACAAGTATGTATACGTATATAGTATAAATATATATATATATATATATATATTCATATATCAAATATAGATACATCTATTAATATATGTATATATATATACTGTTTATATTAACTTCATCTGTACTCTTAATTTTACCGGATGGTAAAGGATCACACCCAATTGATTCGTAATAGAAATATGCAGCAAGTCCTCCCGTGCAGCAAAGTATCACGCACAATGTTGATGAAATGGCCGACAATAGGATCATTCTTTAATGGAAGGTATGTATAAATGTCAAAAGGAATAGCTTAGCTAAATAAACACTTGTAAAAATAAGGTTTAGACTTAGATTCTGGACGGAATTTACTCCGTATTTATAATTATAAAAAACATAGATATATATATTGTGTACTGTATAAATTATACTCCCACATTCCTTACGTTTCTTTATAATAATAGAATTTGCATAGTTTCTAAAATAAACTAACGTAATTTTTATTTTAACTATTTACATTTTATATTTTTACGTTTTTTTCTATTGAAAATAAAGAATGAAAATGAAAAATTATACCTCTTAGCATCTTTAGGAGTTGGAACGCTGGCTATTCTTTGCGCAACGGTTTGTGAGCATCCGTTAAAGAAGAAGGAAACTGTAAAGTATGCCACAAGAGTTGCTGGTAGTGTAAATCTTTCTAACAGTGATAGATTGATATCGAAAAATTTTATTTTTCCGGATGCTTTCACTCTTTCAATAATTAAATCATAACTTTCAACTGCAAGAAAAGCCTTTAAAGGGAAGATAAATGAAATGAGAGAATTTCTTTCAGATATATTATTATATATTAGGTACGATCTGAAAGTATGACACGTTTTGCTCTAATTTTAAAACAGCCTAACTAATACTATTGGTACTTTCAAAATATATTACTTAATCTGTAAACTTTCATTGTGAAAACTTTCATTCGGTTCTGTCAAGCCATTACGAAATTATTTTGGTGCAAACAACAAGTCATGTCTACCTGTTCCGATCAGCGAAAAATTATTGCATTCTTAATTCATGAGGAGGCCTCTTCAAAGAATATTCACACTAGGTTAAAAAGCTATTCTGGGGATGAAACTCTGAGAGAAGCTTCAGTAAGAAGGCGGGTTATCAGAATAGAAAAAGGAAGAAAAAATCTTGATCTGGTCGTCCAAAGACAGCTCTAACAGATCAAAATAAGGAAGCAGTTGACAGGCTTATCAGGGAAGATCGAACCACATCTCAGAGAGCAATTGCCAAAAATTTAGATATTGGTCAAGAGACTGTGGGGAAGATGATTAAGGAGCTGGGATACAGAAAAATTTGTGCTAAATGGATCCCCTATAATCTTTATCAGGATCAAAAAGAGGTTAGGGGTTAATCATTGCGTGGAACTACTTGATAGACACAGGGCAAAAAAAGAAGCATTTTTGGAAAAAATAGTATCCGGAGATGAATCTTGGGTTCATCTCTATGATCCTGAATCAAAGAGGGCTTCCCTAACCTACAAACACACATCATCCCCACCTGAAAAAAAGCTAAAAATGACTAAATCAGCTGAAAAACTGATGTGTACAGTTTTCTGGGACTGTTCAGGATTAATTCATCTTGAATTTATGGATTATGGTGAAACAGTCAACTCAATAGCATTTGTGGAGACCCTAAAGAGATTAAGAAGGAGACTGCATGGGATAAGGCCTGGAAAACAGATTATGTTACAGCATGACAATGCAAGACCTCATACCAGTCTGTACACAACTGATTTTATCAGAAATCAAGGATGGTTTGTCTGTCCACATCCCCCATTTAGAGCTGGTTTTCTTAGTAGGACTACTCTTCCAATTCATCCTATTAAACTTATATTTGCATAAACTTTTTCTTACATAAGATAGTGATATCTAAATAGTCACTGTGCAGTTTTGTAACAGTTCTTGTGCTGTTCAGTTTGAATTAAATCTGCACTTTTTTTAATCTACAATTCCATTCTCCATTGTTGTAACAATTACTTATTATCGTGACTGTATACACAGTATATATTTATATGTACTCACCCTGATGTTTATCACTAAGAGACCGATAACAATTGATCCTGTTTGAATGACATCAGTCCAAATTACAGCTTTGATACCTCCCTTTTTAAAAGAAGATATCTTTATTCTTTAAGTAATTATTGCATAACTATTGATTAATTTCTTACTAATGTTGTGTAAAATGTACATGTAATTCCCAGAATAACGACACAGGACCATACACTTATTCCAGTGACTGAAAAGGATACAATAATTCTACTCGAGATATTTGCCTTATAGACGGTGTTAAATGAATGAATGTTATATAGTATGTTTTACCTCTATGTATAGCAACACTTGGCGGAAAAAGGCTTATTCCACTTAGAACTAGCTACAAAGTTATTAAAATAGGATTAATATCGATATCAATACTGATATTAATACGTACTGCATTAATTATCTGAGTTCCAGTTCCTATGTATTTTACGACTTTTGACCGATATCTCTCCTCTAAGTACTAGATTTTAAGTATAAGTTGGATTAATTTCAAAAGTAAGTGATATAGTTATCCTTAACCTGATTTATACTTAGATAACCAAGCTTATGCAGGAATGGAACAATGGTAAAAGCGCAGAAGACACCTCCTACTATTTGCCCAAAAATTCCAACCATTAATTGAGTTCCAAAGTAGGCTACTTCGGCAGCGTAACCAAGTATAGATATACCAGATAAATAGGAGACCATGCAGGATAATGCAACGGGAATAAGATTCATTTTCCTATCTCCTAGTAAAAATTCACTAGTAGTCTTCTGTTTTCCTCCTGTACAAGCTAGGAATATTCCTATTCCAATACTTGCAGCAAGCAAGGTAAACATTGTTAAATAATCAGTCCAATCAAAGAAATGTTTCGACATTTTTGCTTTAAACAACTTTATATCTTTACTATCCTAATCTCCTAAATGAGGAGAATATAACGTTCGAAATTGTAGATCTATAAAACTATAAACTTTTAATCACGTGATTAAAACTTAATACTAATCAGTTTCTGATTTGTCAAACTAGCTTTTTAAGCATAAACAGACTTTTATTAATAAAAAAAAGTTGTTTTGTCTCTAATTAAAACATAAAAAGTTCAGAAAATATATCTATATGTATACATGTATATACTGTATATAGAATAACTATAAAAGCATATACTATATACATACATAAATTAGAATATAGTAATATATATTAACTAAATCTTAATATAAGATTCTCTATTTCGATATATAGAAGAGCATATTGCAGGAAATATAATCTATAATTGTTCTTTTTAGGATTTTGACTGTCAGAATGAAAAGTTGTTTATGTTTACAGCAATTTGTTTATAAAATTTTCCATATAAAACCTCTATCATATTCTTAAGATACATTTGTAAAAAGGTTAATAATTAGTTCGTAGTCTTCTACTTTTCCAATATTGGCTATTGTTGTAATAGTTGTTTTATTTAATTAATTAAATAAATAAATAATGACTTCATTAAGAATAAATTATAAATTTTCAACTAAAAATTCTCTTCATAAATGAATACAGATGGCATAGATCTTTTGTTTTCAACGAATCTCTTTATCCCATAAATGTAGATATGAAAACTGCATTATCCAAGTTTAATGTAGCATGCCACCACCTATCAGGAATAAATAAGATTTCTCCGGGTTTTAGTGTACATTCTAATGGTTTTTCCGCCTCCTCCAATTTTGGATAGGATTCTAGTATCCATAGTAAAGTTGTAGAATCAGGGTTGAATTGCGGTGACGCCGACGGAGGGTAAAGGAACCAACGCTATCAAAGGAAAAATTAATGTAATTGTATGCAAGAGTTATATAATAGTTGGACAGCTAACTTTACGACCGTAAATAGTTTCGGCGAAGGTTGGTCCATGAATGTGAAAAGGCACTCCAGTCAAAGCGCCGGCAACACCAAAGCTTAAAGCTCCCGTTAACTTTGGAATTTTATATGGCGGCTGATTATACATATCAAAGAGTTCAGCCCATTCTGTATGATTATTATCTCCAAACCAATAATATGTACCTAAGAATCAAAGTACTCAAAGTATAAAAACTATTATAATTTTGATTTGATGAAACGTTACTTGATCCTTCTATAGTCGAATCTTGCTGTTTTACGTACTTTTCAGCGTATTCGGAAAATTTTATTTTAGCTAATTTCCAACGAAAAGTCCTTATTAATCTTTAGTTGTTTATTCACATATATTTACTTTGTACCTTTATTATACGAATACGAGTTGGCTGTACTTAATACTATTATTTTATCGCCATATTTTTCAATGAGATTACATTTTTTACACATCTCTTGAAATTTCTGAAAAAAGTTTAAAATAATTGAATTAACTTTTTTCTTTAATCTTTTCAAGTTTTTTCTTTTGTTATTTTAATTTATAATAATTAAAACCTTGTTAAAACTTCCAGCTTGTATTATGATCGGTTGTCCTATACCAGATGCGTATCTATGCCGCAAAGTAAAAAATGAAATATTGGATAATTGTTTCAAGTTTCTTACGATTTTATGAATTCATCCTGTGATAAATCGTTATATTTTTTCTTGACTATTGTACACGGCCCTTCTTCCACATAAAGCGATCGGGAATATGAATGATCAGACCTAAAAACCCCCCATTATCACTCAAGAAATAAGAAAAGCTATTTCTTAACTCTTACCAGCCACCATCAGATGTTTCATCGATTAAATCTAAGTTAAAAACGAGAGAATAAAGAGAAATGTGTAACAGGACACTACCGAAAAGATTCATTATGAGCGTAAAATATGATCAAACATGTGAAGTTATCACGTCAACATTTTAAAAGAATCACCCGTTTAGATATTGATATGGTATAGAATTCCACAGAAAAACACAGCTAGCTATAAACGACTTTGATAATAACCATACTGATTGTTTTTCTCTTTTATCACTTTTAAAATTAAATATTTCAAGTGTAAAAGTTGATTCTAAATTCTAAGAACTTCTATTAGGAACATTTAAATGAGACAATACTGAAAAATTTGTCGAAAAAGTGAATAAAAACCATAAGATTTTACGTATTGAGAACAGGACTTGAATAACAATAAAAAGTTTTAACAAGACTATAAAAAAATCTTTTTATATCTTTTCAGGTTTTTATAACCGCAAAAAATACTGCTTGTAAAAAAATAGATTCATACTCTTTATGGCTTTATTACATTCTAAAATACTTTTCGTTGGTTTTTAATATGAATAATAATTGTAAAGTTCTTATCTATTATCCATTTCATCAAGATATAATTTAATTCAGTATTTAATAGCAATATCGTAATTGATTATAATAATTAGTCAATTAATAACTAATTAACTTATATACGTGTAAATAAACATGACAAGAAATATAGAATATGGAATATAGACTTTATTATTATAACTTTAAAATGTCCAAAATTAGACAAAATATCTAAGGTTCATTGAAATTTGCATAGTTATATTTCTGTTTATGAGGCACACAGAAAGAGAGAGATAGATAGATAGATAAAGAATAAGGAGATTTTATTCTCAAATTCATCATTCGTTTTGTTTCTCTCTCTCTCTCTCTCTCTCTCTCTCTTTTTCTCTTTCTTTGTGTAAAACTCTTTATTTGTGTTTCATATTCTGGCAGTCTTTCCTTAATAAGAAATATATATATATATATACTGAATATAAAATTTGTTTTCTTTGAATTATTAATAGTAAAAAAAAAGAGTATAATCTAAAAATTAGGAGATATATCTTTCCTGGCCACCAACACCCTGTTTATGGAAAGTATATTATTAATTTATAATAATTCTATTAATTATTAGTATTTCAACAGTTTACCTTAAATTTTAAATCGAGCATAGTTTGAACGTATTCGTCTTCTTCTAAAATTCTCTTCCTTGCTTCTTCTACATTTTGAACTACTCTATTCCTTTCTTCAACTATTTTAACTATTCTCTCTTCTAATTCTTTTAATGATTTTGAATAATTACCTTCTCCTAATTTCTCTTTTAATTTATAATATTTTTCTAATAAAGCTTTTTGTTCCTTTTCTAACTCTTCATTTCTTCTCTTATAGATTATATCTTCCTCTAATCTAACTAGCTCATTCTTTTCGGTAATAACCGAAAGGAATTCTGGAAGTATTCCATCAGGATTTCCCGATGGTTTAGTTTCCTCTATTCTATATAATTCTTCAATTCTACGTCCTTTAACTTCAAGTTTATCCAATTGATTCTTAATTTCTAATAATTTTTTATCGCTTTCGTTTAATTTCTCCGTATTGATAGTTTTCTTTTGATTACTATCAACTACGTCGGGTATTCCTCTTGGAGGTTTAACTGGGTTATTTTCGTAGCTTTCCATAGGCCTGTTGTGCAATTTTAAGTTTGGTGGATTAGGTGGTCTTAACGGTTTTGGAGGTAAAATCTCCTGTTTATTGTTGTTTATAGGACTTTTAGGGACTTTTTCCACTTCAATAACTTGCTCTGGCTGCGAGGCGAGATTTTTTCTCTTCTTATTCAAACATCGCTGATGATAAAATTTCTCATTTTCTTTTATCTCTTCGAACGGTCTCGATATTATTTTACCGCATTCTTGACATACGTTATTTCTAGGAATAACTGGTTTCATAACACAATGTCCGATTATAGTGGGTTTTCTATCTGGAGGTTTATCCACAGTTTTTTCTTTTCCATTCGGTGATAAGCTATTTTCTGTGCTTACACTATTTATTGGTGGATCTTTCATAATTTTTTCTTTTGGTCTAACTGGTTTCCAAACGCCATTGTTAGATCCAAAATTAGTTTTGGGCGGCTGTCCGATAATCGTAGGACCTGTAGTATTACCAACCGTTGTTGGAAACTTTTGAATTATGGTGGGTTGTTGTTCACGATTTTCAACACGATTGAGTGGTTTAAAAATTTTTAACCCTTCCGGTGATACCACACTTCCTGTGCGATTATTGGGGGATATTGGTTGAAATTTTCCTTCTTCACTAGCTGATGGTGTTGGTTTTGAGTCATGTTTAAGCCCATGTTGTAAATTGTCATTTGGTTTTGACTGACTAGTATTGTTTATGCGATGGTGAATCGTGCTGGTTAAAACTTTACTCTTACTATCGGCAATGTTCGCAGACGGTTTCCTAAAATCTTGTTCTTTTAAAATATCTGGTTTTCTGGAATTATGATCAGCTTTGGAATCGAATTTCTTAGAATTTTGGTCTATTATAACATCGGGTTTCCTATGACTTGTAACGTTTGAGGTAGAGGAGGTTACGATAGAAGTACTCACTATCGGCTTTGTTGCGCTAACTGGATCAGAGCTGGTTTTCGTTCCAACGAATGTCAAATTTTCTCGATTTTTTTGCGATAAACACCTCCTATGATACAAAACGCCGTTGCTGAAAGCTCTTTCGATAAGAAACTCTACAGATTTCGAACAATGCCTACAACGAGAACAATTGCTTTCGGTACTTGCAGTAGGACGCACAGGTTTATTGGATATATTTGATTTTACTTCATCACTAGGAGTCTTTTTTATAGGTGTTTTAGCAGTTTGTTTCTCTCTCTTAGCTAATTCTTTATACATGCCCGATATATAGGTAATAATACATAATCTGTCCGGAACTCTCATAGCAACCATATCTTCGGCTTCTAAATACTGCGGTATATTGAAATGAGTAAAGCCAACTGTAAATGCAAGATGATTATTGTAGAAAACATCATCTGGATTAAGTTCCTCCATATTGCTGAATAAGTTAAAAAAGAAGAATAAAACGTGATATTAATTAGCATCTTTAATAGCATTAAAAGTAAATAATACAGATAACATTATAGATTAAAAATACAGTAGTATTATCAACAATTCTATAAAAAGAAAAGAGTTCGTGACCAAATACACTCTCTCCTATTAGAATTTAATTTTATATTGTCTTAGTATTTTAAAACTAATTGGTTATATTAGACAACTTACATTAAATCCGGTCCATAGTTGTGAATCATGGCACAAAAAGCCATACCATTTTTAAACGACGTTGTAAAATTCTTTACGTTAACCCCATATTTCTCGTATCCTCTGGTTTGTATTTGACACCACTTTAACAGGTTACCAAGCTTGTCCGCTTGAGATTGAGGTGCCATTTTGTATCACTTGTTGTCGTTTTATGAATAGAAAGTTGTTAAAATCATTTTATACAAGTAGAGAAAGTACTGTTGAAAATTATAAAACCAACTACCAATTTTCGTTATATAAATATTGGCCTGTATTTACCGTATGTGTATATATATATATATACTGTATATGTTAATACTGTTGGCCAATAGACTAGGCCTTATACGATAATGAGGTATATTTTCACAACAAGCCTATTTCGTATTATAAAACACTTACCAATTAAAGACTAAGAGAAAGTTAACAAATAAAAAGCTGTTAATAAAAAGAGGAAACCAGTTTTGTTCTTATTATATCAATGATCAATGATATCATTTGTTCAATACTTTATTTTTCTTCCAAATTCATTGTTGGAAGTATTCAAGCATAACAACATTAATGAGTCAATGGAGGCCGTGTTTTCAATATTGAAATGAAGAACTAAAATATCGAAAAGAAACATTTGCAATTTCCGATTAATTAATCAAAAAGATAGAAAAGAAAATAAGAGAGAAAGTGGGAGAGAAAGAGACATAGTCTATATATATATATATATTAGTATATATAAATTTATATAATATATATATATATATATATATATATATATATATACCCATATAGACTTTATAAGAAATAATAAAAATACTAAAGAGTTAAATATTCTACAAAATGGTTCACACTTATTAAATCATTGTAGGATAGAAACTATAATGACAAAAGTTTATGCTTTTAAATTATGCTCTTCGATATAGTTGACTTCTTTAGCCTCTTTTTTCTTGTTTCTAAGCTCATACTTCAATCTATAGAATACATATAGTTTATATAAATTAGAGAAAGAGAGATTATCCTTTACCTGTTTTCAATTATGCGTCTCATAATATCTCTTGATGACATAGTATTGCCACTGTCAATTATTTTGAATTTATTCTGTTCCTTTGGAATCTATTTTATAATTTTAAATAAATAAGTTAAATAAAAACATTCATTTTGGTATTCTATATTGATAATTACGAGATATGGGTCTTTATTGTTGATATCTGGTTCAATAGAAGTTGTTCCATGAACGACAAGGTCAATACGAAAGTGTTCCATCATTTCGGAGGTAATTGAGTAAGGAGCCCCGATAACTACTTCAGACACGTACTGCAAAAAAAAATATACATAAAATATGCATATACGACTAAAGGGAAAAATTAATTATAACCTTATTAGCAAGAACCGAGAGTACTCTTTCGTGTAAGGTCATTATTGGGAGGTTTGATCCTTTGTATCGGTTAACAACCTACATTTCAATCAAGTAGTTTATTACAGGAAGTAAAAGACATAGCTCAAGAAAAAAATCAACTAGCTTTTTATTAAAATAATAATAACCTTATCTGAATGAATTCCAACAATAATATAATCTCCTTCTTTTGAAACTTTTTCTAAAAAGTCCAAATGTCCAATGTCTAAAAATATTAAAAAGAAAAAAGTAATAAAGGTTGGAAAAAACTAAAAAATTAAGAATTTATTTAAAATCCTTACGGAAGAGGTCAAAAGCTCCGGCACAGTATACTATCCTATCAGTTTGTTTTGGCTCTTTACCAGATGAGAATTGCACAATTCTTTTCGTAGTTGGAATATATTTTGAGGCTCCGGTATAAGGGCTATGAGAAGTTGGTGCTTGTCCAGCCATAAGAACATCTTGAGCATCACCACTATAGTTAGACTGGTGATGTTGTTTAGTGGCTAGTAACATCCTACCCACTAAATCCGTTGTTGAAATCCCTCTTGTTCGGTGACACTCTCTAAAAAAGTTAATTTCATAATATATGGAAATCAATAGAATGTTATAAAAACCTATATCTGCCGGCCGCTTTAACTTCCTTGTAAGTATCATCGCCATCGGCAGTAGTTGTCACATCGTCTATTCAAATAAAAACAATAAGAATTTTATTATAACTCTGCCTTATTTCAGCAAGAATTCATATACCTCCGTGTACACAGAAATCGCAATTATATTTGTCGAGAGTTTCAAAAGTAGTTACATAAGGAGCTGCTCGAACAACCTAAAAGTGTTTAATTAGAATTATTCAAACTGAATGGAAGAATTTCAACAATTAAATAGAATACACTGTATACAATGAAAGGTTATTGCAGGTGTATAAATAAAAAAAGGCTACATATATCCATCCCAATACGATAATGCAGAATCCAATAGATTTTTCTAAATATAATTATAAGTTTTACTGTATTCGTTTCATATATTATTTAAATCTATTGACAAGTTTATTTTGTAGATTGTTTCCTTGCCTTAAAGAAGTTCCTCTAATTTGTATTTTGTCTAAACTAGATATTAAAGAAAGACAACTAGAAAGGCAACAAAAAATTCATTTAAAAGTCTACACATCGTTTGTTTTAAATTGAACAAGAAAAGAAGAAACACCTTTTGCCTCCAATTAGCGAAAAGTTTAGCATTTGATCATTTATTTAATCTACTACTCTCTTTACATATTTATGACATATAAATATATAAATATATATCTATGTTGTATAAATAAGTAAAAAAGTAGCTTTTTTAGCTTTTATTACCTTAGTCATTATAAGTTTTATATTTTATATGTTTTTAATACTTTGGCAGTGTGTATAAAGATTGATTTTTCTGTCAAATATGAAAAAAGAGAAGAATATTCCTACATTTATCATCATAGATCTTTATAAAATATTTAAAGAAAAATATTATCCTCTCTTCAAATGCTTTTTAAGTACCTCGTCAACCCATTTTATGCCAGCAACCATCCTGTATCTCTCCTCTTCACTAAATACTGGTGGACCTTTGTGCATTTCCACTTCAGCTAAAGAAATAAGAGACGAAACATAAGAATATCATCTTTTTATGGGGAGGGGAATTGTACTATACATATGTACTATATCTCAGTAGTAAGAAATTCTTATTTAACTGATTATTTAGCATCTTATAGTTGAAGACTCTAGATTTTCCATTCTTGATATCAATGTCTATCATTTATGATTCTTATCAGTTAAGTGAGTAAAATTATTCAAGAAAATCTTTAAAATAACTATTTTCTTATATTATAATTAATAATCTACAGTAAAAAGACTGATTGTATATCCTAAGGTTATAGATTACATTGAATTTTAACCTTTCGAAGTGATAACCTGATCTCTATAAAATGTATTACGATGAGAAAATTATTATTATATATATATATATATTGGTTACGTAGTTCAAAAGTTCAGATAAGATATGTTCCACTTTTTCACAAAATCGGGTATCACGTAATAAGCTATAGCTATTGTTAAATATAAAAAGTGGACTTCATATTAAATAATTAACTGTTCAATTGAACGTGTTTTTGTTGATTACATAATATCATAAATAGACAAAAGATAATAAGTTAACAGATTTAAATAGTTAAAAACGCAAATTACGAATATCATTTATAGAATATAAATAATCTTATATCTTACAAATATCTTCTTATCTAGTGGGTAAGATTAATCATGTTAAATGGTAATAATAGAATAAAAATTATATTGTAATTCATCTGGGACATTATTTCTCTTTACAGTATATTCAACAGTTCATTCAGTTTATCAGAAAGAGAAGGGAAAGTTTTTTTTAAATAGATTAACTACGAACCGTCAGAATGCACGCCAGCGATGAGCTTATCACCCATTTGTTTCGCCTATTCATAAAGTAA
The DNA here is from genome assembly GCA_904063045.1 of Dimorphilus gyrociliatus. Taxonomy (NCBI): domain Eukaryota; kingdom Metazoa; phylum Annelida; class Polychaeta; family Dinophilidae; genus Dimorphilus; species Dimorphilus gyrociliatus. The sequence goes on along the minus strand of CAJFCJ010000002.1, from coordinate 1,658,018 downwards.
ATATAAGCCATTTATTAAAAATGAACAGATCGATTTTTCTAAACTAACCTGTCGTATAGCATTAGCATGCCCAAAATGTACCATGTCAAAGCTGCGTTTAAATAAATTAATTAGTCTCTAATCAATTTGGAAACATGCACATATACATATATACATATATATATATATATACATACATATATATATATATATATATGTAAATATATATATACATATATATATATGTATACGTATATGTATATGCATACATCCAGTACATGTATACCAATTTATTCGTAAATAAGCGAGTCAATGACAACTTACCATCCATCAACCCACACTCTGATTTCTTTTTTATTTTCTTCCGACATTGTTTAAATTTCCTAATAGAAGGTAGGATATCAGTTTCTCTCCACGAACAAAATAGCGATTGCCCTTATTTTTTTGGTGTGGAAAAAACTGTTAGGCGTTGCTAATGTTTTACGTATTAGTGACCTTGACACATTAATTCCTCTCTTCAACAAATCAAAAATATCGAAAGAGAGCCATACTAAAGTGTGGTAAAAACTTCTCAATCGAAATGTTGCGCATGCGTAGTACTGTCTATTTTAGTATAGAGTAGTTCAAACCACGTTTATTTGAGCGACAATACAGCGATGACAAGTTTAGCTCGCCAATTAAAAAGATTAGCAGTTAACTCTGAAGCATTTGCTGTTGATCGAGATTTGGAAAAATGCTCTTTAATATTTGATCCAAAGCAAGCAGCATCTATTGATCTTGATGACTTTTATGAAATAGGTTAAAAAACACGAGCTTTACTTTTGATTCAAATTTTTTCTAACACCTTGCATACTTACTTTCAATAGGAATATCGGGATTAGACGACTTAGAAAAACTTGATCCATCTTTTCAACAATTTCGAGATTCGCTGTTCCATTTATCAAGTAAAACATTGCAAAGAGCAATTTTACAAACTGAAAAGCATGAAGAATTGCAGTCTCAAATCAACAAATTCTTAAATTACTGCGTTCCATGGTTTCAATTAGAGTGTACAAAGAAAGCATTGGAATGGCTAGTACAAAGGTAAAGTTACATCATTCATTATTTATATTCAGTAAAGTTTAAATAAAGACATTTCTTTAAATCTGAAAAGCTATTAATATAATATTATTTGTTAAATTAACAGATTTAGGATACATTTTTATGATGTTAATGCTCTTGTCCAAGCATCTTTACCTAGTCATGACTCTCCAATCTTTGTTAAAATAATTAAAATAATTAATTTTGACAAATGTCATAAGAAATGGAAATTTTTAGAGGATTATGCTGTAAGTCTTTCTTTTAAAAAAGGAATTACTATTATTTATTTTCATGATATAATATCAATTAAAGAAAGAAGGAGTGCAACCTACAAAAACAGCTCTAATGAAATTAGCAATTGATCTCGAGCTCCTTCAAAGTTCAGTTGATCTATTGAATAACACCATTGAAGTATGTATCGATGTAACGTAATATATGCTTTTAATTAGAACTTGTTAATTTTATAGATTCAAGGACCAGTTAATTCAGCGCTAGATATATGTTTTTCATATGTATCTTCTTTATGTATTGGTTGTATGAACCATGTTAAATTTAATGATAAACATGTTACGTTACTTTTGTCTGTTTTTTCAACACTTTTTGATTCGGAGATGAAATCTGGTAAATTGACTGGATTTTTCATAGCTTCCTATTTGCTATCTAAACATACCTTGGAAAAGAAAATAGTGTTAAAAATTCTTGCAGCCGGATTTAAGGTTTGTTAACATCTTCTAATACTATTAATAAACTTATTAATTAATTCAAATTATTTAGAAAGTAGATAAACAGGTTTGTACTGTGGCTGTACAAACTTTAGCTTTATCTTTTCAACAAAAGCAATTGAATGGTCTATCAAAAAAGTATTGTTTATTTAAATTTCGTTAATTTTCATATTAACTGAAAAATTTTTCCAATAGATTAATTAAATATTTATGCAACATTGAGAAACTATCGGATATACTTAATGAAATAGGCAATATTCGATTTACTAGCTTCATTATTCAAGCTTTGATTGAAAAGGCCTGTGAAGATGATGATGACGAAAATCTCACGAAAACAATTAAAAGTCTCATAAAAAATTGCTCTATACAAGAAAAGAAAGCTGCTTGCCTAATAATGTAAGTTTAGTACTGTATTTTTTCATCTCCTGGCTTCAAAAGTATTCTTTTCAGAATTCTATTTAAACATTTGACAAAGGACAAATCCTCAATGAATCGGCCAGGACTCTTGAAATTGCTTCAAGTTTTTGAGAAACGTTTTTCAGCTGCATTTGATATCGCTATTTATGTATGTGACGAGCTTCAAGGACTACACAAGATACTAAACAGAAATACCTTATCCGATAAACCTGATTGCGCAGAAACTTCTCTAACTATGAATATTTTCCATACAAGCGCAATTCATAGAGTAACCGGCATTCAAACTCTAAAAGAAATGATTCAAACTAATGCGGTAAATATAAATAAAATTAAAAATAGTCAATAATTAACTATACTTAAATAATATATTTTAGTTTTTGGATGAAAAGTTGCTCTCATATGTCATTTATAATAAGTTAGATTGGAAAGAGGAGGGGCAATATAAAGTTATTTCAGCTTTATTAGATTTGACTGAAAAAGTAATAATTTTATTTATATTATTTAAAGAAAAAAGAAATATTACCAAAATATTTTTCAGTTTATTGAATGTAGAGATAAACTTAAAAGTATATTTGATGCATCAAAACTTACTGAAACCTTGTTTAAAGTCTGCCTCGGTTGTGATAAACAGGAAAAGTAAGTAAAATCTAAATATATGTTTAGATTAATAAGAATTTGAACAACTATTTTTAAACAGGAAATCTAAAATGATAAAAATTTATGAAAAGTCACTAATGCTCTTATCACACGTGTGGCAACTTGATGATAATGGAAAATTACCAATGGATATGCAGATTAAATTCTTTTCGCTATTTATTATTAATTCCAATGAATTTCATAAATTGCTTATCGAATTTTGTAAACAACACCGTCCATTAGTTTGTTTCGAGCTACAAAAATTCTTAAAAAGTACAACATTCAAAATTTGCGATTTTTTCTATTATTTACATATTTACAGGTATCAATTTGGAGGAAATTTTAAAACCAAGTGAAAATTTAAACAAAATAGCCGAGATTTTGTTAAAAAATAAGACTGAAAATTCAATAGTAAGCATGAAGAAGTTTTTCTATCTTACAAACATTTTAATGCTATTGTTTCGAACTTTTCAGTTAAGCTATCTTCGGTCATCGTGGAAAGATAAATCAGATTTTCAATTCTTACTGTCATCTATCTGTCAAAATATGTTCCATCTCTGTAAAACCAGAAAAGATTGGGAGTATGTATGGAGTTTTTGCGCTGAATTGTTAGAAGATAATTTCGATTTATCAGGAGTTGATGTAAGCAGTTAAACCAAACAGATTTTTCGTAACGATACTCTTAAAGGAATTTATTTATTTTTTGTTATGCAGAAAACGGTGTTTGATGAGGCAAATTTAGAAATCTGGTTAGACATATACCAGGAGGAAGAACTCGTTAAAGTTTCCAAAATATTTTGTATTCTTTCTTCAGTAGCATCCATTAAAGCTGGTAATTTAGGTAAAAAAAACAATTACTAGTATAATTAAAAATTAATAATAATATATAAATATTTTTGTTTTACAGGAAATTTTATGTCACCTGGTCAGGTTGAAAATGAACTCAGGGCTTTGAGAAAATTTAGTGCATTAGGTTGTATAAAGAAAATGAAAAAGAAACTAACAAAAGTTGTTCACGATTTAATGATGGTAACTATGAAAATACAGAGAAATACCATAAAAAATAATACTATCTTTTTCAGGAAAATGTTACATTTGGTGTTGAAGTTTTCAAACTATTACCCGCTCTAAAGCTGAATGATACGGTTTGTGAAAATTTCTGTATCTATTTAACTGACATTGATGAGGATGGAAAAACACCTAAACCGAGTAAATAGTAAAAAAAAACATTACCAAATAAAGTATGACTTTTCGATATGTTTCAAATAGATTTCTTACTGTGCCTCATTTTACTATTGTCACCCGATTCGAACGAACGTAGCTGGAGTATTAGTACCCTTAAAGCTATTAAAAAAAATTTAAGTTCACCATGGAAAAAATTTTTTGAGTACGTCTTGGAATTTACAAATGAAATTATTGTTGATCAAAAGTGCATTATTTCGGTAAATATTTTTTTATGGTATCAATTTTGAAGGTCTTCTATTATAATTTGAAATTTCCAGGTGATGAAAAAATATCTAGCTCAACACAGAAGCTCAGCTTTTAATGAAGGCTTAAAAAGTCTATTTTTTGATAAAGATACATGGCCTGAGCTAAGACGTTTCCTTACCATTCTTGTTCATAAAGCTAAATCAACAGTATGCTTTTCTATTCTTTCATCTATTGTTATTTTAAAATTTATAATGCTTATATTTTAAAATCAGGCTGTGAACGAGATCTTGATAAAACTGAATGATAGTATACTTAAAACTGGGTCAGATCTTCAAACTACTGATATTCAAACTGTTTGGTTAATTATCAAAAAGTTTATTGATTGCGGTGTGGGATTGGAATCGATTGTAAAAACTTTATCTACACCTTTTGCTTGTGCTGTTTTACCCCAGGTATATAACATTTGCAAATTGTTTTTATGTGGATTTACATAGGCAAGTATTACATTCTCCTTTGATATTCAGTTAGAGAATATTGAAGATGACGAACTACAACAATCGTTCAAGAGCCTGAAAAATCGACAAGAAATCATTACTGCTGTATTAGATGTTGCTTTCTTTGACTTTTCAACTTCAGAAACCAGACGTCAAGTTCAAGGTTTTTTGACAAAGGTAGTTATTAATAGTGATCATAATTCTTTTCACAATTTTTACTATAAACATTACTTTTTAGATGGATTTAACTTTTAATGAAGTTGAACATGAGTTTAACTGCTTATATTCCAAAGATGGAAAAAGTCTGAAGGAGAGAAGGTAATGTAGAAGTTAAATATATTTTATACAAGAAGGAAATATAATTTATAATTTTAGAATGAAAGATACTGAAGAAATAATTATAGAGAGATTAAAATGGATAAGAATAAGCATTCTTCTACAAGCTTTGTGCATAAAAGATGAAATATCCGACTGGCAACTCTTTTTACCATGTTTATTTAAAGTTTTGCACTAGTAAGGCTTTATCATATTTTTTTTATACTGTATTAATTAGAAATATTATTTATTATTTATCCTTTAGCTTGAATATCGCTGAAAGACAGAAAGATACAATTGAATATAAAACTGATCTTGATTTTAATAAACAACTTGTGTTAACTCTCCTCAATAGTTTATGCACTGTTTGGGCATCATCCAAGAATAGCGGTTTAAAACAAGGTAAGCTTAGCAATTAAAACAAACAAATATTCATTAAGATTACTATTCCGTTTATTAGAGAGCGTAGCTATGGACGATCTTCTACTATGCTTAAGGTCATCGTCTAACTTGCATATTAGGCAGCAAGCTCTGTTGGTCCTAACAAGTCTTGCTGAATTATATCCAGTTTGTTTTCAAAATATTTTTTATTCTGAGATATATTGCTAATATTTAAATGTTAAATTTTATAGGACTATATTGTTAACAATCTTTTATCATTGTTATCATTTATGGGTGAAGATTTATTACCCCAAATGGATGATGAACACTCTCTGAAAGTAGTTGAGAATACTGTTAGATCTCTCTTACCTGTTCTAGAACGATTCGATAAACAATACGATTTGCTTCGAGTTATCGTTCAGGGTCGAAAAAGAGTGCCATCTCACAGACGCCAAGCTTTATATTCAGAACTATTCGATATTTTAAATATACCCACTTACTTACCAATGTTCATAGCAATGCTATCAGAAGATATATGCAAAACTGCAATTAAAAGAGATGATTTAAAGAAGACCATTGAAAACGAAATAAATTTAATCTTTGAAAAACGTCAAAATCAGTGCAAACCTGAAGATATCGCAGATGCTTGTTTGGGAATTTTGGAATTTACTGGCAGATTTGCCGAAGGTTCCAGCAGTCTACCAGTAAAACCCTCTAAATTAGTAATGAAACAAAAAAGAGAATATTTCTTCCCAGTCGTGGCTGAAACTTTATCTGTTAATCAACTTTGTTATATACTGATGTCTTCAGTTTTCTCCTGTCATTATCTGTTGGAATACCTATCATCATTTAAGGTAGTGTAACAGCCTAAGCAACATAATCTAAGATATAAAGTGGGAAATTTTTCAGCTTGAAGATGAGGCTAGTGACGCATTTACACTGAAGTGTTCTAACCTGATAGAAGTTTCGGCAAAGTTAACATCTGCATTTTTAAGTTATGTCAACGTGAAAGATTCATCAATCCCCACATCATTCTGGTTAAGCTTACAAAGCTTATTTAAAGACGACAACATGGGAAAAGTATGATATTAAGTTTTTTAATTTTAACTTTTTTAATTCATTTAACGGTTCATTTTTTTTATAGGTTATGCAGTTATTAGACGCAGAGCAATTTTCGGATGTATTGAAAACTTTACTAAGCAAAAAAGACGACGTTATAATTAAAAAAATGAACAACTTAGCTCCAATCTTCCTTCGTTCAATGTCTAGGCGAGTTCTAACTGATGCTGAAAATAGTGCTTTAAAAAATCTTTTGGTCACTTTCTCTAAACTTATTGACTCATCAAATCAAATAGAAAAAATAACGGCTTACGTTTGCTTAAGATTCTTAAGTAAAATGTTAACACCTACTGAAGCAAATGCTTTCAAAGATATTCTAAAAAAATTGATAAAACATCTGAAAACAGAAACAGATAAGCAAGTAATCGGTAATATTTTTATGTGTGCTGGTGAAATAATGCATCAATTGGGTGCGACAGCCATTGTATTTTTGTCAGAAATTTTGGAATCTTTATTTTTACATATTGAGAGTGTTAATGACCTGTCAAATTTGAATGTTCAATTTTTAACTGCGTGCCTTAATACGTTAGCAAGGATTTGTATGAAAATGATCAGGTTTTTAGGACCATTTTTGGAAAGATTATTAAAAACCATCTCAAAATTATCGGCATATAAAACGGCGAAGAACACTGAACGACTTAATTTAATCAAGGATTGTTTAGTAAATAATATTGAAATAAGAGTGATCTTACCAGTCTTGAAACAACATGCTGACGCTCATCTTCTGGAAATATTGCTTAGTTCAGTTGAAATAATGAACGTAAAAGATATTGCTACATATTATTCTCAAATTGTGGATGTGGTTTGTGCTGCATTGGAAAGTCAAACCGAGAGTTTAGACATCTCTAGTAGAATCCTCTACTCAGTAGCAATGAAAAGCCGTCAAGATACTTTTAAGGCCATTTTGTCGAATTTCGTATCTTGGGCTACTGTCAACGAAGAAGATATTGTATTTAGAAGGAAGAAGGTTTTACTTCAGTTAACTTCAATGTAAGTTTGATTTTTTTTTTAATTTATTGAATTTAAGCCTATCACTTTCTTTATAAAAAAAATAGGCTCGCAGGAAAGTTGCGATCAGCCTTCACAAGATGTGCTGCCCCCATATGGCCCTTAATTATGGAAACTCTTGAAGGTGAAAGTGAAAGTGTTGAAAACGCCTTAAAGACCGTAGCAGAATGCGTATACTATGAGCAAGATGTTCATTTGGATGACAGAACTATTGGTCAACTAGTTACTCTTATTACGAATAAAATAGGTAAAGGTGATACACTTAAAGCATTATCTGGATTGGCTGTTGCCAAATCAGCCGATTCCAAGAAAGTCGTTGAAGAAATAGTATCGAAATTTACGGAACCTGACCCTAATATTAAAATTAGTGGAATGAAAACAATAGGTGATATTGCGAATAAAATGGGTGGAGAATTCTTAGATCTTATGCCAGATATTGTACCGTCCTTGCACGAACTTATGGAAGATGACGACGAAGACGTTACAAAGGCTGTACATAAAATTCTCACAGATATGGAAGAATCCGTTGGACAGGATTTACAAACATTCTTCTCTGGTTAATTGATAGATATATTTTGTTTTTTGTTTATGAAAGTTTATAAAACAATAAATAAACCTCAATATAAACATATATTACAATAGAAACAACCCAGGAAATTATATATATATATATATATCTATATATATATGACTTTTTATAATTAAGAAAAGAAAAGTTCAAAGATCTTTTAAACTCTCTCTCTATTGTTCGCTAATCAGATTATAAGTTATTCACTGTTTGTCGTCTGCTAAAAGTCAATATCTATTTGTTTATCCGCCATTTTCTGGTGTTTAGCATCTCATAAAAAGATGAGTTCTCCCTGCTGTTAGGTGCTTGGAAACGCTTGTAGAAAAGCTATTATGTAATAGATAGCAAAAATAATTATATTAAAAATCAAAGTTGGTATTTTTTAGAAATGTCGCATATCTTTAAGGACAAAATTCAGGAGAAATGTTCAAGTTATGAGGAGGAAGTGTTCTGCCCAATATGCAACACTTCCTGTTTAATTGGAAATGCTAAATGTTTACCCTGCGATAAATCTCATTCGTTTTGCATTAAATGTTTGCTATCTTTTAAAAAGGTTCATAATCTAAAAACAGGCGACAAATTCTCATGTCCTATATGTAGAAGAACTTATTTTTGGCCTAAGCATGGTGTGATGTCATTTCAAAACTGTCAACAAAAAGAAACCGAAAGTATGGAAAATTATGTAAAATATAATGGAAATAATAATCTCTTAAAGAGGGAAGATACAAATGAAATGTTAACAAAAGAACAAGCGACTGAGAAAGAATATGATAAAACCATAGAAGAGACTGAGAGAAGCCTTGCAATATCGCAAAGCAGAAATTTCGATTCCCTACAGCAAGAATTCAATGAATTCTTTACAGAATTAGATAAGAAATTACATGTCATTTTAGACAACGCTATAGAGTTGTTAATAATGGATGAGACAATTGATCGTCGTAATCTTGGGGGTGAAACTTTGGACGAAAAACAAACAGGGGAAACAGAAGAGGAATTTAATTCGGAAAATGCAACTTTCAACTGCGATTACGGTCATTCGTATTCTCCATTTACAGAATTACCATTTAGAAGATTACATTTTAAATTCGATGGGGAAATTAAAGCAGTTTCATCGTCTAAGAGAGCCATCTATGTTCTTAGTATTGCAAAAGAAAAAGAAGAGGACGATAATTTCATTCATGAAATTGGTATTGGTAAAACATCCAAATCTCTACTGCATTCTTTAACATGTCCAAACGATTCAGTTGTTGATATTAACGCTAAATCAAAAACCATTATGGAAATTTACCTATTGGAAACGGATAGTAAAGATTCTAGCGTTTTATCATCTCTTACGCTAACTGGTTACAAGTATAAATTGGAAACTGTCCTAGATAGGTCTGAGAATGGATGGAGTAGCGTACTCTGTCTAGATGACTGCATAATTCTATTTAACGATAAGAAAATTGCCAAATATATTGATAATCGACACGAAAAATGGTCGATCTCACCTCCCGAGGCATTAATTATAGATGATATAAATTTCATTGAAGAAACGGTCTACTTTCTCCTAACTAACAACAAGATATTATCATTAAATTTAAAAAATCAATCATTCGAATATCCTAAAATGAGATTAAAGAATGAAAATTTTACAATTGATGAAAATTTAATAAATCAATTGAAGAATGGACATTGTTTACTAACAAATCGTCATCATTCCTACATTATTGACGGATGCGAAAATGAAGTTTCAACGTATCCACTATCACACGACTCAATGAGATATAGAATTGTTCATTATCGTTTTACAACTACAGAATTTATAGTCTGTTTGGTAGATGATAAAAACTCTTTAACAATTCAACATTTTAAGTTGTAAAACTGACAAACTTTTACTATTAAAATATGTTTAACTTATTGTTGTAAAAACTGTATTTATAATAGATATATTAAATAAAAAATTTGTTGTACGGATATAAAAATGATAGTAAATAAAAATCTATGATATTCTTAAGTCAATTATCCTTTTTTTTCTATCTAATAGGAAAATATCCAATCTATTCCATTAGAAAAGATTCCTATGACGCTAATTACATATAATTCTCAATCAAATTGAGTATAATAAGGTTGTCTGACCCATTTTAATGTTTGAAAGAAAATATGATCGCTGAAGAGTAATAAAGCAATTAGGTATAGTTGAAGATGATTGATGGATTAAAGGCTAATAGCGCAATTGTCCTAAGTTTTGTGAAATATTTACATAGTAGAGAGAGAGAGAGAAATGTAAAATTCAATTTTGTATGCTATTTATATTATTAATTGTAAATAAATTCATTATTTTATCATTTTGATATGACAATACTAGACGAAAAGCGGAGAATATGAAAGAGAGAGAAAATAGACGACTATTGTCGCATATTAATGGCAAATTTATGTAATTGTTCTAAGAATGCTGCAAATTTCGCTGACATAGATTCTTCAATGATTTTCTATAGAATGAAATAATAAAGTAATTAATGAATTAATGTCTAATAGATGAACATAAATAGGATATTATTCATTTACAATTACCGTTAATTCTTCAACAGCTTTCTCTTCGTGTAACTCTAAATGAAATTTATCTTGTACTTTCTTTAATGTTTTATCAGCTTCCAAGGCAATGTCAGGAACGTTAGCATCCAACATTAGGGAAAATAAATTGGATATTAAATTTGCTGATCTATAGAAAAAACATATAGTTCAATAAGAATTTCAGTTAAAAACATGAAGAATAATGAACCTTCTAAGGCTTAAATAAGCGGTTATAGTGTGATTTTTAAACGTTGTAAAATATTCAGAATCTTTACCGCCAATAACATCTAACAAGATCTCTTTACCCAACTTTATAGGTGGAGCCATAGGCTTTGGATCTCTTCCCAATATATAACCAAAATCGATATGAAATAGTTTACCTTTGAATAAGAAGCAATTATTATAATTGTATATAAACTATTTAAATAGTTAATTATTGCTATTTCATTTATCTTTTTATTTAAAAAAAATATACCATTCTCTCTTAAGAGTAGATTATCGTAATGCCTATCACCAACTCCTAATAGATAAGTAATAACCGTATAACCAGCTGAAAAGATATTATAATAAATAATGACATTCGTATTGTAATAAAGTTACTTATTATACTTACCAACGCTACGGATATAATTATCTAAAACTTCTGGTTGTACACCGTACGGAGCTTTTTCATCATTACAAGGAGCCTTCTTCCGTAAATATTCTAATATGCTACCATCTTTACCCAAAATTTCTCTAACTGGTTGCGATTCTACAAATTCAACTAGGCCGTGTTTATTATCAAATGCCAAAACTTTATACGGAGTTAACTTTAAATCTAAATTCTCTTTTCGTAAAATCTATTCATAAATAACAAATATTAAAAAATGATTGAAAACTAATAAAAACTAGAATATTTACTCTATCCATTAATGTTATCATCTGCAGAACAAGTTGATCTTGTCTCATATCGTCACCATGCTTAAATATTGTTACGTAATTATCTTTATCATCATTTGATTCATATTTCCTAAATGTTAATCTACATGGTGCCATTGAACTCTGTTTAATTGAAAAGTAAAATGATACAATATTAAGTATTCTAATTAAGTTACCAAGACCTACATTAAAGACAGATGCATCGTCTACAACTATAGAGTTGACTGTAACTGCAGGATCTAAAGGTAATGGTAGAGGATTAAATTGAACGAAATTGAACTTTCCAGGTTCTTGATCCTTTAACATTTCTCTTAATCTTTCAATCTAAATAAAACAATGATAATCAATACAAACAATATATTAGTATAATCATTATCTATACCTTCTTCTGTCTTGTATTAAATCTTGAAAGATGTTCAGTAAGCTGCGTTAAATTTCTTACTAACTGTTGCTGACACTTTAAATGATGATAAGTTTGCTTTGTTTTTTCATCAGACTATTTTTAATAGATAAATATTATTAATTTAATCGTTAAATTAAATAATAGAAATATTTACAGAATTTAAAACAAGAGCAAACCATTCTAACATTCTTGAGAATATATTATTTTGAAATGAACTAGATTCTTTACCAGCTATCTGATCCGGTTGTTCAGCTACTAAGTACCAATAGAAGTAATTTGTTAAAACAAAATCTTCTTTTGCCCGATATATTAAAAATGCTGGAAGATTATTATATTCATTTATTTTATTACTGATTTTTGATGAAGTTGAATCAGTAATTTGAGTATCATCCGAACAGCGGCTAATTTCAATCTCATTTCTGCTTGTCGACGGTCTTCTATTCATATTTTTATAGCGCTTTTCATCTTCTCTTAAACCATTCATAATACAGTCTGGATTTTCATATCGTAAACCCTATAATATTTAAAATTAATATCTTTATTATCAATACTAAATATAGAAGAAAACAGTACCTGAACCAGCTGTAATAAATAAAGTAATAAATCCTCATTTTCTGCTCTATTTAATCTAGACACTGCATATTCCCTGATATTTTGTTCCTGCCATTCTTTACCCAACAATTCTAAAGCATCTTCAGGATCAATAGGTTCCCAATTCCACATCATTTCTAAAGCATGATTCTTTTCTTCCGTAACGTTGAAATCGACCGTTCTTAAGAATTTCGTTAAAGCCTAAATGGAAAGAAGAATGAAAATCACCTAATTTATTTATTATTATTATTCGATTAACCTTTTTCTCAGCTGATAAATGATAACGAAATTTCCAAAGAAAATCTTTCTCATCTGCCGTTAAACTACGACTACTGGGATAATCGACAATTTTCTAATTGAAAAGGAAAGATTGTCTTAAAAAAGGGCATTTAATAATTAAACAATAAAATAAAATTGTATCTATTTTACCCCAAGTCTCTTTTTATCTTCTGCATTAGGTTTTAGCTCCTTATCTACAGCTGCACTCTTTTGACATCTTGTTAATATGTGATGCTTATTTTCGACTAGATTATCCTTGAAATAAACAGAGAATTTGAAAATGATAATTATATTTTATTGATTTTTACAAACTTCGTTAATGTCGGGATCAAAAAGCATTAAGGAGTCTTCCGATGCAGTTTGAAAGATGTTGACATCGTCGGCACCCTAACAAAAAGTTCCTTCAGTATATATCAATTAAATAAGTTAAACTTACTTCTTCGTAGTAAACAACGCTATGATTTATGTCGTTCAAGTGAATACGAGGAAATTCAATATTTAGATAAATATTATTCGATTCCTTCTTTTGACGAGCGTTTATCTTCTCGATTTCTCTAAATGCAAGTCTATCCAACCAATCTACTTTTGGCATTTGCCCGTTTCTATGACGCTTTGCCAGCTGTGAATTTAAGAAACATTTTTATTGATTATAAGCTATTCTAAGTCAAAAAAAAAATCAATTACTTTAGAAAGTCTACCCATCTCATCCATTTGGCCACTAACTCGACCGTCTGTGGTTCCATGTAAACCGTCCGCTTCAACATTTGGCCAGACTTTCAAGTCATACATGCCTTGCCTAAGTACACTAATAACAGATGCACACATTAAAACGTTAGTTTGCTTTATAGCTCTTTTCATCATTAATATCATTAATTTACCCTCGTTTGCTAAATATATTCAACGTAGTCCCTCCAACCGCCTTCGAATCCTCCGTTCTGCATGCTTCCCAAATTGTAAATCCAAGGATGGCTTCTCGTGGTAGGTCACTATATCGAACTGGTAGTTTAATCCATTCATTCCAGCTGTATTTCATATGAATGTCATTTTAATATAGTTTATAGAAAGAAATTAGCATAAAAAGATTAATTTCATACTTAAATCTGGTGGAAAATGGTTTGTAAGCAGTACTTATTGGTAAACAGATTTCTCTATCTCCTGAAAATAACTGGCACGTTACGAGCAAGTCAGAGTTATTCTTCGGACTTTGTGTGTGAATAAAATGGGATAGGGGATCGTCCAATAGATCTTTGTAAGAAGGTTTCTTCCTATCCCCTTCCAAAGTTCCGCTGTACCATATTTAAATGAAAAACTTTAAAATCAAATGGAACTATCTCCAAAACTTACATTTTCACTTCAACTGGAATGTTCAAATCACAACTGTATATATAGTGAAAATTTTCCACTTCAGCCAGATTATTAGCACCATGATCCATCGTTCTGAAAAATATTACACTAAAATTGCAACTTTCCAGAAAGAAGAATAGGTATTTTGGCTTCTCTACGTATTTCAAGGAAATAACAAACAGACGACACTAAAAATTTCCTATATTATCACTCTTATCATAATAAATCAATTGGCAATGTTTCTAGTTGAGTAAAATAGTTACCAATAATACTTTACTTGTTTTACTCGCAAACTGTCATCAAAAACCGTTTGAGGACATAAGTGTTTACGTGTGAAATCTACTTTCGAAAAATCATCTGATTCGTATAAACATATTATAGTCTCTCTGGTACCAGTTCCCCTCTCAAAACGAGCTTAACCATACTTTAATTTAAATTTTTGTTTTTTTTTACCTTAGACTATCTTTTCTTTCAATTAAATCCATTAAAACTATTAACAAATGTTAAATGGAATAATTAATCTTAAGTATATTTTTATATATTTGAAATAATATCCATTGTTTGCTAAATAAATAACATGATATTATTTCAAAAAAGGGGTGTCAAAGGTGTAAATCTAATTTCTTATTATTCTTTTTGTATATTTTTTAGGCTGCTGTATACAAAGTGTCTAACAAAAATATATTATATAACTTTTCTGAGCTCTTAACCTTTTGACATATTCTAAAATCAGCTAATAATAGAACTTGTAATATCTAAATATTTATCAAAGAAAATATCTTCTAATCATCTCTCTTGAAGTTATTTTTAGTTATTTTTAATAAATATTTTGAAAGAAGATCCTATTATTATGAAAGAAAATTTAAATAGCTATAAAATACAATCAAAAAGTTTTAAAGTCTTAAATTTTACCTATACTGTTTTGAAGGCATAGACTTTGTAGTTTTTTAATTGCAAATGTAAATAAATTCCTTATACTGGAAACTTTGAATGATATATCTTCTATTCGCGTAATACATGTGAGCAGAATATTCAACCGGAAGTAGAATAGCTTTCGTTAAGGTCAAAATCATGCCCGGATTTCGCTGCCATTATTTACATCCCGGCTTCTTTGCCCGAACTGTTTTAGTTCAGAATAAAAACTTGGAAGCCGCATACAACTCTTTAGAACGGTATGTTACTATTGATGTTTTGCACAATCTGATTGAATAAAAGTAAACACATGATTTGGTTCTGATTTCGTTAGGTTCCTTAAATTAGAATTCTTCTGTTGAAGAAGAGTTGTATTATATATTTTACAAAATACATCTTTAGATTTTTTAAACTCATAATCATAATTTGCTACAGTATTTTGAAGAATGAGCGAATAACTGAAACATCAAAGAGATTGAAATATTATGAAAAACCTTATCAAACAAGACAGAGACTCTGCCTGGAAAAGAATATCCGAATGTATGATGCAGAAATGAAGAGAAAAGTTGATTTCTTATTACGAAAGAGTAGAGTTGATCCCTTTCCTCGATAATTAATTGTTTTTATATATCTATACAATTTACATAGAATAAACTATATCCACAAAATCATTAAATCTTATGAGAAGAAAATATAACAACACCTCTCAAGGAGGGGATTTCACTTAATTATAGCATTTTATAAGTTACATTCTCGAAATTTTTGGAAAAATATTTATTAAATTTATTTTACAGCCGTATTTCAAACATAACAAAGGCTAATGATGTAAAGATCCCAAATTAACTTCGATTAATATCCTCTCTGCTCGATTTGCTCAAAGGGTCAATTTTATGTCCCATCTTCGAGACAATATTCGGTTTAATAAGAGTTTTATAAGAGGATTGCGTATTCCAATTTTTTCCTATAGGAGCTCTAATGCTCTTTTCAAAGTCTTTCACTTTCGTGAAAGGGAAGGGTAGACTATGAACCTTTAAAATAAAATTTTAAAATGTATGCCATTTCTTATTTGCTAGTCACGGTTCTCACCTGATGTTTAGACACTACGTCATCTTTGCTTTCAGCAATGATAACATCTTTTAATTTTGCATCTCTTCTTTCAATATCAGGCGCCTTAATAATAAATCTAAAAGCAGAATCATTTTTTATGATATATTGAATGAAAGAAAAAATTTCTTATTACTTTTTTTTCTTTTTGGCTGGAGCATCTGGAACACCTGAACCTCCCCATGAACCCCAACCAGGAAGAAATAAATCAACATCCTTTGCTTTTTCCTGATTTTCTGTTTGCTTTTTTTCCTCCTCAAAGTCTGCTACAAGATCATCGTCGGCGAAAGCCTCAGCAATAGTGACCTTATTCTAAAATTTAAAGTATTACAAATTGTAGAAGTATCTAACATAAGTACCTCATCATCACTATCTGTTAATATGCCATCGTCAGCTTGATCATCAACCATTTTCGGCTTTTCGACCAACTTCAATGTTTGATCAATCCTCATGAATTTAGTAGTATCGATTTCATTTGATTTCTTCAGTTTCTTTCTAACCAAAGATTTATCTAGATCGCCCTCATCATACTCATCTATACATTTCTTTCTTACTAAAGGTATTGGATCTGACTGATTTGCTTTTAAATTAAATAGTTCCTTTTCTTCAGTTTGTCTAATTTCGGATGTCACTGCAGTCTCTTCACTTTTTCGTTTTTTCGATTTTGCTTTTTTACCAGTTGAATTTTTATTTTTCTTAGAATTTTTTTCCTTCTTAGATTTTTCAAGGGGCTTTACCTCAAATTCTGCCTCTTCGAAAGCTACTGGTTGACTACTAGTTGAGTCTTGTGTCTTACCAGTCAATAAATCCAACCAATGATTGTTAGCTAGAATCAATTTCTGACCATTTTTCTTTTCTTCAGGTTGATCTCCAGATTCATCCATAGGTTTATTCTGATCGATAGTTTCATCCTCGTCGCTGCTGACTTCAAACTCTTTTCGTTTAGCAAGTAGAGCCTGACTCTTTTCTCTCATTATATTTAAATTTGCTTTAGCAATGGTGTCAAATTTAGCATATTTTTTCATTTTTTTCGCAAATCTGCTATTTTTGGCTTTGTGCTTTAGGCTCATTCGCTCCTTTAACAAACAATTGATATAGTCATATTCGAAAATTAAATAAATTAAATAACACAAACTTCGACTCTATCTTTTAAATGTTTTTTTACATATTCATTAAATTTTTCAGGATCATTTTCACTTAAGTGTTCCAATAGTTTCTCTTCTTGTTTAGACTTCTCTATTCTCTGATGTCGATGAAACCTTGAAAGAATTTATGTCTATATAAAATTAATTTGGAGAAGTTTGTAACTCACTTTCTACTTTTAATACGCTTCTGACGCTTTAACTTTTCTTCTAAATAAGACAATTTTACTCTCATTTTTTGTACTTCCGATCTTTTCAATTTAGCCTATAAAATAAGTAGATATATGACGTTTATGGCTATAAAATGTATTTACCTCTTCTAAACTCATTGCCGCTAGTGCACGCTGTTCAGCCTTTGTTAGAGATTTTTCTTTATTTGCAGCAAAATCACTTCCATGAACCATTTGAGCAACTTCCATTTCCAGGGAATTTTTCTTGGAAAACGTCTTGGATATATGACTTTTGTCAATTACATCTAACCTCTCCGTATTTAAAGGAAATATTAATTGATCGGCCATACGATTTTTTTCCACAGTACTGTCCCATTTTGAAACTTCATCTACTGTGTCTTTATAGATTTGTTTCCTCTCAAGCTACAAAGAAATCTTATTTAGCATAAAGCTATATTAAGGTAAAATATATACTCTTTGCTGTGTAGCTGTTGCTAAAGGAGCACTTAATGTATCCTTTTTCGATTCGAGTTTTTCTAATCTTTTCTTCAACTTGCTCTTTTCTTTTCTATCTTTATTCAGTGATTGCAATAACTCGGAAACATCAACTTTTTCTCCAGTTGACATTAAATTGAAATCAGACAATTTATCTGATGCTTCAGTTCTTTCTATCTTACCCAAGCTGATTAAAACACGTATGATAAAAGTTTAGTATATTTTACTTTAAAATATTGCCATTATATCAAACAGTACCTTGTATTTCCATCCAATTTGCCAATAGATTGGAGTAATTTGGCATGCCGTTGTTTATCAAGCTTCTCCTCCTGGCCAGATAAATATTATTACATATAGATAATGACTTAAAAGTTGTACAAACCATCTTATCGAGTTTTCCCTTATTTTTAACCATAATGACAGAGTCTCGTGTAGCACGAGACGAAATAAGCTATTTTATCGCTCATGTCTTTTTGGACACCGCGCTAAGTTTGAAATGATCGGTCAAAATTCGATAGAAATTCAGCCTATACTACAGATAGTCAGTGTTCTGTTTGTATAGTTTATCAAATGAGATAAACTGAAAAATTCTTGCTATTCAAGCGAAGAGAATTTAGTTGCGTTTGTTGATGTAATTTATAAATTAATAACATCACTTCAATATAATATTTTATAAACGAAATTTTCCATTTCATTTGCATTCGTTCTTTTTTTTGTTTAGATAAAGATCAAGTTTGCTACGTCACTATCTGTGAAAGTTAGTAATATCTCTCATATCATTAATTTTGTGTTATTTGAATAACCTTTCAAACTCTAATCGACCTTTCAGTAGCCGAAAGAGTATATAGTCAACTGTAATTGATTTCTTAACAAACTGAAAAATTTGCGGAATGTCTGGGAACGCTGTATGTACTATTCTATTTGTATATATTTGCTATTAGAACAACTTTTTACATATTTCACCTCTAAGACGAATACCTAAATTAGATAAGTAAAAATTAATAGAATAAGTTAATGATTTGTTCAAATTGTATTTACTAAAGCAAACCAGAGTATGAATATATTAGAAGTTTCAATCGCAAATGAAAGTATTTCACAAGAACGTTTAATATACTGTTAGAGAAAAATAAAAATATATTTCAAACACTTGGAGCGCTTTTGTCGATATGCGAACCTGTTACAAAAAACTATATGTAAAACATACGGCTTAGACGAGTAAAAAGAAGCAATATAGATAATATATAGACTTTAGAAAATTGTTGTAAAAGTAATTTTAGTAACATGGTTTTCGATTATCGTCAGTTTAGTTGTTGTGAATTGTTTGAAAGAGTAGATTGGTCTAAAGTAAGTGAATATTTAACACTTTTTTAACTAATATTTTAATTTTTACAGGCTGAAATGCCCGAACATTTCATATTGTTTGATGCTGTTAATTTCAAAGATCTCAACTTTTATTACTGTCTGTGCGCAATATTATTTTGTCCGTTATATTGGAATATTGTTGCAAGATATGAATACAGAACGAAGAACATTAGCAAATTTATAAGAAAACCTCAAATTGCAGTCTATCTACTGGCATTTTCTATTGTTGTGAATGGCCTGATGAGAGACCATTTGTATTTATTTTGCAATATTAGAGATTTCATATAACTGATTTTTTACTTCAGGTTTATGAATACTCTTAGGAGTCAGCCAAGCTGGTACCTTTTGCAAGAGAATTGGGCATTGTTTTTAGGCTTTTTCTTGAACGTGTTTGGAATAATTTTAGTGCTTACGAGTTTTTTCAGGTTAGGGTTTAATGGAACTTTTCTTGGAGACTATTTTGGTTTTCTTATGAAGAAAAAAGTAACGGGATTCCCATTTAGTATCTTTGAACATCCAATGTACTATGGATCTACTGCAATATTTTTTGGTTATTCGTTTGTTTATGCCAGTCAAGCTGGCTTAATATTATCAACTTTTGTCTCAATTGTCTACTACTGTGCTACCAGATATGAAGGGTTAGAATAATGAATTTTTATCTATTTATTAATTAATTTTCCATTATTTTGATAGGCCATTTACGGATGAAATATACAAAAAATCCAAAACAAATTAGAAGAACAAATCAGCATAATTCTTTATATAGGGTCGAAGGATCGCATAATATTTTCTTCTATACTTTCTATCAGTTACTAACTAATCAGCTAACCGTCTTCCTAGCTTGATTTGAGTTGCGATAAATAATCAAAAGGGAAAAGTATAAAAAAATTGTTAACAAAATTAATGATTTAATTTATTAATAGTTTCTTCGGAAATAAACTTTTTACAAATTTTGAACTTTTGTTAAAGACCATTTTGAAAATTCTATTTAAATTTAGCGGTTTATATTATAATCTAGGATAGCAGAATTTTACTGTTCCTTTAGAGCATCCAATGACTAAATGATAGTCTGTTGGAGAAAATTTGGCGGTATAAACGTAACCTTCAGACCTATCATAGTGTTCGTAAATTGTTGTTAGCTCTGTTATATCATTAAGTTTTATAGGTGCGTAGTGTGGACAGTCAGTTCCAAAACCAAATAATCGAAATCCTTTTGCAAGAGGTGATGCTATAACTCGGCCGTCGCACGAAAAAGATATTTCTTTTATAAAATCTCTCCTTACGTTTGACTCTTTATGGTAATGAGTTAATGTTGGTCGAGCGTACGCTGTTGGTTTGCTACAACCGTTACTTGGGCTGTGCATATCAAACACGCACGTGTAATTTGTCGAGTTCAATTGTCTTATACCTCGAACAGCTATACACCAATCGAGAGGATGAGGCGTTAAGGAGGAAACAAAAGTTTTTTGGAAGGCTTCTTGCTCAGAATCCGATGCTTCAAAAGCATAAGATGTTTGCGTCAGATCTTCTTCAGATATCCTCCAATGAGAAATAGCCTCCTTAGAATGCTCTCTTATCCTTTGTAGGTATTTATCAAAGTCTTTAATGCAATGTAGTCTGCCTGTATTATATTCAGTTAAAAACAATGTGTCGTTGTTTCTCATAAGGGCTGTCCTTAATAAATCGTTTTTATGATCAAGTAAAATAACTGGCTGAAAAACATCGTTATTTAATTCGTAGATAGCAATTCTTTTATGCAGAGCTGAAGTTATTAAAAGCTTTCTTTCAGAATTGTAATGGATGTTCTTAGCCCAATCAGACAACTCGGTAAGCGTTTGTATTGGATTCCTGAAAAATCTTACGTCCCATATTTTAACAGTAGTATCATCTGAGCAGCTAGCGAATTTGGTTGAACTTATAAAATGAAATCCATTGACACTATCCAAGTGAGCATTTTCATTTGTGAATAATGGTTTGACCTCGGGAATCAATGGGTGGAAAGCTGAAATCGATCCTCCTTCATAGCCAGCCAAAACAATATTTCCCTCCCTTGAATAAGCTATATTGTAAACTGCATTATGACCCAATTTGTTCTGATGTAAATGAAATTTATCCGTATTTCGATATTGATGGCTTGAATACTGTAATATCGCTCTCTCTTTCTTAAAAAGCTGTTCAGAACACATAAAATGAGTAAAATCAACTAAATTTAGTCGTTTTTTTCTATTCAATATCATAGTCAACATTTTTTAAAAAAATTGTTGGTATCTAGCTAAATCTGTCCATTTTCTCTTAGTCCGATGTCGCTACGATATCGAATAAAATAAGAACTAGAGCAATTGGTAAAGTGCACCACAAGACAAGGAACACTCGCAGTACCGGTAAGGAATCCTTTAGTTTCTTCTAAATATTATCATTTTCGACCCAAAAAAGTTTCTTTATAGTCAAAGTTATAACCTTTTTATTGATTTACAGTTTTATAAAAATATTACTTAACGTAAATATAATAAACTGTTAATAAATAAAGCATACAATTGTATTTATATACATAAATACTAAATCAAAGAGGAAGATAAAATTCTTAGTTAGATAAATATTACTGTCTTCAGAATGTAAAATATCTAGTATTGATATAATATGCTATTCGAAAATCTTACTAATATTGAAAGTGTTTAAGGATATAGCATATTTTTAAAGTAATATGGTAAATAAGTCAATATTTAATATTAATAAATTTAGTAAGGTCAATATTTATGGTTAGTGTATAATTAGGAATATAAATAAATATGTGGAATACGTTGATCAGAATATATATATATATATATATATATATATATATATACCTTATATACATAAAATATTGTAATTATAGATTAGTAAGATAACATTCTAAGGAATAAGAGCTTATAAAGAACACTCCAGAGTAGTTTTTTAGCTAAGAAATTAACAATATGTGAATAGAGACTGTAATATACTTTCTTAAATGTTAATAAAGCATCGTAAAACGTCTAAAGGCAACTTAATGAAATCCTTTACTTTCGTTTAAAAGACGTTTATTCTTACTTCTTTCGACTTTTTTTTGACACAACATATTAACTCTGCTGATACTTATTTGGCTTTATACATTCATATACTACAATATAATTAATAACGAATACAATGTAGAAAACAATCTATATGAATATAAATAGAAATGGAAAAAAGAAGCAAACAATCCAAACAAACAAGGTGTAATATATAAAAAATTTGTATTCTGATGTTGTTTTTTCCCATCTTCCCGTCTATCTTTAAGTTTATAGCTAGAAGTATAGTGTTCCCTAATAGTTGATATTTTATATGCTGTTATACACATTTAACATCAGATAAAAATATATTTAAAATATTATGTTTTAATAATTAACTCTATATCAAGCGCTAGATGCGCTGTATTAACGAAATAGGATGCTTTCGTCCTTATTAACCTGTTTTAGTACATTTGTTATATTTCTTTCTTTTATTGTAGATTCTAATAATCTAAACTTTATTTACATGCAACTACTTAAAAAATTTCAAGATAACTCCAATATTATCATTATAAATATCATATAAATAGAATACATAATAAATCTAATCTCTTTTTGAATGTATTATCTCTCAATTTTTTCCTATTATAAATTGTATTATTGATGATATTCATCTAAAATCCTATTGTTACAATAAGAAAATATAAACAAGTATAGTATATTTTTGAATGAAAGAAAAGTACAATTTCTATCGAAAGAAATTGATTTTTTCTCTTTTCTTTTCAATTTTAACATCAATCGAATACGAATGTCAATTATTTAAAATTCTATAAACAATGTAATTAAGATTATTATTTTGCTGGGTTTTTTGTTCGTTTTTAAAAGAGATTTCAAGTTTATGCTACACTCTCTAAAATCAATAACGGGTTTTGTCGAAATTTCAACATCTTTTACGAAAACTGTTGTTGGTAGCAGACGACAAAAAATTATCTACCGTTTTGCAGAGCAGTCATAGCTATAATGCCTGGCGTTACGAAAATTATACTTCTGGCATGCGGGTCTTTCAATCCAATTACCAATATGCATCTTAGGTTATTCGGTTTGTATGAATCTATATACTGGGAATGAAATTTTTTACTTTTCTACTTTCACTTCACTATAGAGGTGGCTAGAGACGCTCTCCATGCAACAGGAAGATACTCTGTAACAGAAGGTATTATCTCTCCCGTTCATGATGATTACGGAAAAAAGGGGCTCCTATCTAGTTATCATCGAAACTCAATGGCTAAATTAGCCACAGAAACATCTGACTGGATAAGAGTAGATACATGGGAAAGCGAAATCCAAACCAAATGGAGTCCAACAGTTACAGTTTTAAGACACCATCAAAATCAGGTGAATAATTTTCCCTTTCCTCCTTCAACAAAGAGTAAGAAATAACAAAAGAGAAAAGCTAAAAAGAGGTCCTTTATACTACTCCACAAAATATTTCTGTGTGACCATTAATAGACAAGAAAGGCCACATAAGAGTTGAGGAATAATCAATTGCAATGATGTTCTTTATTCTTTTTTAAATTGTTTCCTGATAATTAAGCTTTTTCATCTTTTTTCGATTTATAAGACGAACAGCTGTTGTTTTTATAAATTATATTATATGTTTTATTTTTTATAGATTGAATGTAAAAGGAGGAGATTGGACTCTAACATTCGCTCTGAAGAGGAAGTTGCACAAATCAAATTATTATGCGGTGCTGATTTATTAGAATCATTTTCGGTCCCTGACCTCTGGAAAGAAGAAGATAAAGAGGAGATTGTTTCGAAATTTGGGATTGTTTGCATTACTAGATCGGGATCTGATGCCGCAAAATTCGTTTACGAATCAGACTTGTTAAGCACCCATTCGTCCAAGATTGAACTGATTAACGAATGGATTTATAACGAAATTAGTGCGACTAAAATAAGGAGGGCGCTTGCTAGAGGTCAGAGCGTCAAATATTTAATACCTGACGCAATTATCAAATACATAAAGGCAAATGGTTTATACGGAAGTAGCGTTCCAGTTATGAACAAGTAATAAGAATGAGTAAGAGTAGTAAAAAGATGTTTTATATTTTCGTATTCATTATTAGTTTCATATTCCAAAATTATACCTTTTATATCCCATTTTTTTCGCATTTATTAAATAATCCTATGGAATGAAACACACCTAAGAAATACGTCGTCCTACCATCAGTTGTATGCGTATATACGTAAATATGCTGAAAATAAGTTGAATGTTATCCAAATGTGATCTTATAAAGTTGTGTTAACATTGTGATAAAATCAATACTAGTCTTTCTTCTAATTTCCATTTGTTTTCTTTTCCCTGCTCCTTTCCACCCATTTGTATTACTTATTTACAGATTCTGGCTATCTGGCTCTTTTTCTTTTCGCTCTGTATTTTGTAACTAAAAAGCATGAGATGGTCCCTTAGCAACAAACTTTTGTAACATTTTTTATTTAATATGCGTTCGATTTTTAGCATGAAATAAAGGAAGTTGTTTCATAATGTTTATTTCATCATTAGGAAAGAATCGTAAAATACCTTTGAAATTTATTTCAGACAAAAATATTCCTTACCAGTAAATGCTCTGAAGGCCATACGAATTCAAGGCAATCTGGAAACTAGAGTTTAAAAGAACAATAATAAATTTTTATATCTCTGCAACAAAATCAGAATTGTCTATTGACTTTGAGATCAAAAATCATAACTGTTATTGTTAATATGAATGTTATCCCCTATGTAACTAACTGCAGCTCTTCTCCTCGTCTCTGGTATTATAATCTTTCATCGTTCCGTCAATTTCTATATACAATGTAAACAATTGATATAAAAGAAATCGTTAAATATTTATGCTTACTATATACAGCAAAGCTGTATAATATACGTAATAAAATGTTTACGAAATTTTATTAAACGCTGTTTATTTCAAATGACAAAAAACATAAAAGAAGATAAATTAAAATCAAACTTGTCCCTCAATGAAAAAATTTGTTGAAATGAGTAAATTGCACATGTTTATAGCACACTTTAGACTATTTTCAACTATATGCAAGCAATCAAGAACGATACCTGAAGTGTTTGTTGAATTCGAGCAACAACAACTCTTGTTCTCGTCTAAGAATACGTGACCATCGTTAATTCTTACATCTATATAATTCTTTTGAGTCTTATGAAGAATATATATCATTCTCTTCAAATTATCAGACAATATATTGGCAATAATTTGTAGATGCTGCGCTTTGCAATTAAGCTTCAAAGACCATTCTTTAAAATTGCTTCTAGCCTTTAATATAGCATTATTATAATAATAGTATTAAGATTTTGAAGTAAGAAGTTACCTTCTCATTTAAAAAATTATGTAGATCGCCTAACCAGCAACCGCCTCCACATAAAACGAAAGGAACTTGCAGCAAGGTTCTCAAACAAAAGTCTCCATTTTTTAGAAGAGTCTGATAAAAAGGATTCGTTAGATATTAACTTAAAAATAAATATGATAAATATTACTAAGATTTCATCTTCTTCGTCATCGTCGTTGGTTATCAATAGAAAAGTATGAATACTACTTTTCGTACATTTTATTGTTAAATAAAATTTATGATTTATTTCTTCGAAAGATATACTACCAATTCCAAAATCTTCTTCTTCAAGATAGGAAGTTTCGAACGAACTTATCAGTTTTGCACCTATAATTTTACCAAAAATTTGCATCACCTTTATAGTAAACGATTATAAGAATATTTTACCAGTTAATTTACTTAACGAGTTCGTCATTTCTATACCGATTCTCTCAACAAAGAAAATGCCTTTTTCTATAAGTCTATTTTAACTCTTAATATGTTATTAATGAAAAAAACTCGAAAGGCTTTAACAAACCTTCTCTTAACAAAAGGATGAATAACTTTCTGACAAAATAGGGCTTTGATATCCATCTCTTTTAAGTGAGCTACAAACAAAAGCATCTTGTTAAGCATGGGGAAATTAGTATCCTTATCAGATGTTTTAATTAACCTGTAGTTTAGTTTAATCAATTTATTATATATCTTTATTTTTTATGATACTTATTTACTTTAATGTTTGAAAATTTTGTGAAAAGTCGTCTCCACTCATTGATTCGTTGAAAATAACAATTTTTCCATCTAAACTCCCTTCGAATTTATTACATCCATGATATCTAATGTATAAACCATTTAACAATCTGGAATCCTTTAACAGCCCTCTTTCAGTGGCAAATATCAAATTTTGAGAATCATCTAACGTTTTAATGAAAGCTTCTAATAATATTGTAGAGAGACGATCAGCATAGGATTTTACTAAAGGTTTTGTTAGTAAAATACTGTTAATAACATTTTTAAAGTGCGATATTGAAGTTAAGTCCAACTTTCGTTTTGTTTTACATATTTCAGATTTTAAGTATGATGAACACTCTACGTTAAGAAGTTCTAGAACGTCGCATATCAATTTTGGATGAATTTCTTTTCTCAATTGCAAACATGATTTAATCAATTGGATGCTAAGAATTCCAGCAAAGTGTCCTCCTTCTTTGTATGTATTGCAATAACCATTTAAGATTGATGTTAAAACTCTAATTTCCGGTCTGGCAATACTTATAAGCTTTAAAGTTCTAGCTAATGAAGATGTTAAAGTAACTTTACCGCCATTTACATTTTGAAATGCATTCAATCGAGAATAAGGCCCAAAACAACAGGTTAATAGTTGCAATATTGTATCAAGTGATTTAATGGTTTCTTTAGACTCAAACGGGTGAAATACTATTTTTGATTCAGAGAAACGACACGATCTATCGGTCATTCTTAAACATAGTCTGTATTACCGGTATTGCTTTCGAATTAAAAGGTATACACGATTCATGTAGTATCAATAACGAATTCCTTAACCGGCAGGAAAGGGGCACCAGGCTGTTTTATATTTCACTTACTTCAATTTTTAGTTCGAAATAAATTGATAGATATTTTATTTGAAGAGAATTTTCCTATTATTTCTCAATTATAAAACATAAATCAAAAGCATTTCTTTCAAATCAATAAAACTATGATACTTATATGATTTAATACCAGTTTTCTCGCTAAATAGCATAAGTTTCAGATTTGTTTTTGATTATTTATAAAACATTCAAACAGTTATACAAGGTAAAATGGAAGACTAAATCCAATTAACAATGTTAAAGTAGCTGTCAATAGTAAGTTAGTTGAAGTTCTTTAAGTTGATATATTTATACATTATTATAATATATCTAAAAGTTCATTTCTTAGAGTAATTCATAAATAATATACATTTTTATATCATAATCTTTACCCTCTTTCCTTAGCAATAGTAAACTTGAATTAAAGGATATTCTTGCATCATATCTTACAAGCATATCGATTCCTATTATTGCATCATTTCGAGTGGAATCGATTATTTTAAATTCCATTTCACCAAGAAAATCTCCAATCTGAATATTAAATTTTGCTCTGTCATCATTTATTTTCTCAATCGCAGCCGAAGAATATGTTTTATTACTTAAAGACAGTTTACTAGTAATATTTTTGGCTAAGAGAGAATGTTGGGTAGCCGAACTTATCACAGCAATAAAATTCACATTATTAATTTGAGCTGTAACTGTAAAACTGTATGGCGTAATTCCTTTCGTACGTGACAAACCACCCAGATTCTTAGAATTTTCAGTTTTTTCCCTAACATCTCCAGTTTTAAATAAAAAGACTCTTGATGTTTTGCTATGATCATGATCAGTTAATTCATTCAAATTTGTAGATGGAATAGGCGGTTCTTTCCACAAAAGTGGTAGTGGAGAATACTCTTTAAGATCGATTATGTTCTCTTTGTGTTTTCGATTCTGATCAATTACTTTGGCGAAATTAAGAAATTGTTCCCAATCTGTTACATTCACTTTAACCAACATTTCATTTTGGGCTGCCAAAGCGTATTTTATCTTTTTAGCAATTTTTTTTTCCTCTGTGGACAGTGGATAAGCTAAGTCTACCTTTTCAGAAATCTCTTTACACACATCTTCAAAAGATTCACTTTGCTTGTTCCACTTTCTCTTCAAAAGTTCTTCTTTAATAGAAGTTTTTAATTTAGAAGTTCCGTATAATTTCCCGAACTCATATTCAATTCTCTCCATGGAAAAGCCTCTTTTGATAAATGTTAAAGTTTGTTCTGCTGCCTCGTCCTTTAATGACATAAAAAGAAATAACTTTTGTTTCTCTTCTTCTTCGTATTCCTGAACAAAAAATCTAAACTTCCACCACCAATTCTCCCAAGGAATAGTGCTATCCTTATTACTCCAGTGACCAATTAAATTCTTTATTAAATCTGCGTCTTTCAGTATCTCACTTGTGTTAAAGGGGTTGTCTAGATTTTTCGAGGTGCCAAAGTTATGGCCGTTATTTTCACCGTTCTTGCGATAGAAAACATTCTTAAGCTGTAATTTCCTTTCAAAATAATCGTTAATTCGGCCCATTTGATCTGAAAATAGAGTATAATACACAATAGAAATCTAAATTTTTGGAAAGTGTACAATTCATTTTGTTATATATTCCATCTTGGACTTTTGAAAAGTTCTGAAAACGTACAGAATAATTTGTGAAAACCAACTTGTCAAATTACTTTTACAATTTCCTGAAATTTTACTTGAGTAATGCTCAATAACTGTTTATCAATTTAAGGCTATACTTTTCTTTTCAAATCTCTCGATGGATGACAAACCGTGGGAAAAAATGCGCCACCTATAATAATATTCCAATTCAGAACCATACTATTAGGTTTTTTTTCACTATTCTCAAAAAATCTGAATATTTTACTCTTTCTCACCGCATGACCTTGACCATTTACTCGTGAGGAAAAATTAGAAAAGTTTAATAAATACAGACTTGTAAAAAATGGGTTCAACAATTGGAAAAATAACAAGGAGATCGGTTAAAAATTGGAATGTTGAAAACCGTGCTCATAAAGTTATCGAAAAGCATAAGGATAAACCTATAGCTGCTCCAAGGCATCAAAGTAGTAAAGAAAATAATCGGCTGGCCGAAATAGGTATTTAATACAACTTGTATTTGTACGAGAAATTTGTTTATAACATAATAATTGTAGATCAAGAATTTACAAAATCCTCAATTGAAAAGAACGAAAATCTTCATCAAATGCTGCATGGGTTGGTAGTTGAACCAGAAAAAATGCCTGAGGTAAATACCATCCACTATAGTTTCTAATAGGCTTTACTATATATTAGCAATTTCTCTAGATTACAGCAGCAAAACCTGGCCTCCCCCAGGATCGTCGTCGGCATACCGATCCAGAATTTGGTTTTATTGCTCCAGTAAAAGTCAGAGAAGGGAAGTGTACACTTAAGCAAGCTGTCCAATTTATCAGTCTTCACTCTACCGATCCTGTAAAGCATTCAGCTGAATCTATTGCCAAAGAGTACAAACTAGATGAAAACGTTGTTAGAAATATATTGTTATATTTTAGAGCTCTTGATCTGTACGTACCAGAAGATGATTCTAAGTCAAAAGATGAAAATCAATTAAAGAAATTGAACTCTAAAAATAGCAAATTATTAGAGAATAAATAAAACATAATAGCAATACTTTTAATAACGATTGAATAGTATATGGGCAAGTTTATTAGTAGATGTCATCTGATTCTCGAAATTTGAAACGAGTACTGCAAAAATGACAAATGTTATCATACACTTATGAATTATTTGAGTATCAGTTGGAGACGAACTACTGTTCATTGTACAGGGATTTACATAGGTTGTAGAATCGTTTGTTTTACCTTATTTCACGTAGCTGTTTAAGGTAAAAATCTTATTCAGTTATTGTTTACTTATTTTTTTTATATAACTATTAATAAGTGTTTTTATAAACACTTCAATATAGTTGTAAACGACTTATACGAGTGCTGTAAAAGAAGAAATTGCAAAAGTTTTACTAGATTGAGTTATTATTACTTTTGTATTACTTGAACCAATGTAACTCTATTTTAGAAAGATAGTTGCCCAAACACTTTTGAAAGAACCTTACATATTTTAAAAAAGAACAGTTGAAGTTTTCATTCATATCTTTAATTTGTCTTTACCATATTCTCAGTATCGAGAGAAAGTTGTTCAACAAAGTTCATTTAATGATTAATAATAATTTAGTTTATTTCATTTTTTCTGTTTATTTATAAAATATTATTTATTATAAGCTTTTTTGTTTTATATGGTATCAAATGTAATATAGATTGTATAGTTCTTAAGATGATACAGTTTAAACTGGTCACCCGGCAGGCGAGCTAAATGTACCAAAAATATTTAATAAGCGAAACTCATCCAGATTTTGATTATTCTACTGTGTGAAATATTTAAGAGAACACATGAAAAGTTGCATTGAAATCTAGTTTGATTTATATTCATGTTATGAGTGAATTATTAGAAGACAGCGATAGTGCTGATAATTCATTGGACATAGCAAATAAAGACTGGGAAAAGTTACGAAATCAGCACGTTAAGGTAACTATTATATATAATTTTCGTGTGATTCTTTAATATTGGAAACACAAATTAGGACGGATTTAGATCAGGATTTGAAGAAGGGCAAAATAGTAACACTCAAGAAGGCTTTGAAGCTGGTTTCGTTCAGTCAGCAGAATTTTTCCGACGTATCGGACAGCTTAAAGGGCATTTGACGTAAAAGAAACTTTTTGCAACCGATTATATCTCATATTACTATATATATTTTTTTTAGCTTAGTAGCATCTCTTGACCAAACCGTGGATATTACGGAACGCATTGAAACACTAGATAAACTCCATTGCGATTTGAGGACTTTATTTGTCCAAATATCTGAAGATTTGTCGATAAACAGTGC
Organism: Dimorphilus gyrociliatus; assembly: GCA_904063045.1. Taxonomy (NCBI): domain Eukaryota; kingdom Metazoa; phylum Annelida; class Polychaeta; family Dinophilidae; genus Dimorphilus; species Dimorphilus gyrociliatus. The sequence continues at coordinate 1,626,677 of CAJFCJ010000002.1, read as the reverse complement.
ACCGTCCAAAGTTGCTTTGGAAGAATTTCGGCAGAAAATTTCTTCGCTTGAGGGAGAAATATTCCCGAAATGATTTCTATTAAATCACATATTAGACACTTTAGTAATGGGCGTCGCGTGGCTGTTACTGGTTTAGGATTAGTTACTTGTTTGGGAGTGGGTGTAAATAATACTTGGAAGAGACTGAAAAGAGGGGAATGTGGAATCACAAAAATACGAGATAGTTAGTTATTATTTAATAGCTTTTAAAAGTCATAAAATTACTTTTCTTTTTTTAGTTGAGAAATATGATACTATACCATGTAAAATTGCTGCTCATGTACCCAGGGATGAAATTGTAATTGATGAATATCTATCTAAAGCCCAGCAGAGAAATATGACAACGGCAACTCATTATGCAGTAATTGCATCTTCCCAAGCCCTAAGAGACGCTGGTTTGAGTTCAATGTCTGATGAAGAGAAGTTAAGAGCAGGCGTATGCTTAGGAATCGGTTTGGTTGATATGGATTTGATAGGTGACACATGCAAACTTATGTCTGAAAACAAATATCGAGGAGTGAATCCTCATTTTTTTACCAAAGTTTTGGCTAATATGTCAGCTGGCCATTTAAGCATTATTAATGGCTTTAGAGGTCCAAACCATACTGTATCAACAGCTTGCACAACGGGAGCTCATTCGATTGGAGATGCTTTCCGCTTTATCAGATATGGAGATGCAGATGTTATGATTGCTGGATCCACAGAGAGTCAAATAACGCCTCTATCTGTTGCAGGGTAATGAGCCCGTATATTATCATTAATCGTCATGACTTTTAATGTTACTTTTATAGTTTTAGCCGAATGCGTGCCCTCACTACAAATTATAATGATAACCCCACTCAAGCATCAAGGCCTTTTGATAAGAATCGGGACGGTTTTGTTATGTCAGAGGGATGCGGTATAGTGATTTTGGAAGAGTTAAATAGAGCTTTAAGTCGTGGTGCAACTATTTATGCGGAAGTTTTAGGCTATGGGCTTTCTTCAGATGCTGGCCATATAACTGCACCGTCAGTAAATGGTGATGGTGCACTGCGTTGCATGAGAGCAGCTTTAGATGACGCGAAAGCTCGAAGACGTGATGTAGGCTACGTAAATGCACATGCCACGTCTACTCCTCTAGGAGATGAGGCAGAAGGAGGAGCTATTTTAAAGCTGTTCGGCTCCGATGTTGCTGTTTCTTCAACTAAAGGTTCTGTCGGACATTTGTTAGGTGCTGCTGGAAGCGTTGAAGCAATTTTCTCTATTTTAGCTTGCTTTGAAGAAATCATACCACCGAATTTAAATTGTGATAATGTCGCTGAAGGTTTAGAGAACTTAGATATAGTTGGTTTAAAAGCAAGAGACTGGAAAAGCAAGAAAAGACGCATTTCCCTTACAAATTCGTTTGGTTTTGGGGGTACTAACGCATCTTTGTGTTTTGGGGAATATTTGCATAAAATGTAAGATGAATAGTATACGAATGACAAATTTATTTAATTAATTAGAAATTAAATAAATATGTGATAGGTCGTTATGCTTTATTTTGTTGGAATATAGAATAGAAATGAACACATGAAAACAGTAATATTGATTAATTTCCGAAAAGCTTTCTATTAAATTTGACCCGTAACTGAATTTGATATTAAAAATTGGCACCTCTTTGAGATATTAGCTATCATTCTTATTTATGATATGTTTAGATGAAATTGGCAAAGTGAAGCTCGAACGTCTAATTGATACAAATCATGACATTTACATAATTTAACAGTACAAATACTCCAAATGCAGCTGCTAGCTGTATCCGTCAGTGTAATTAAAACAAATAATAAAGTCAGAAATACAACTGCACAAGATTCAAATTCCTAAAGCAACAAACTTCAAACAGAGTTAACTCTTGTTACTTCTGAATTCATCAACTTCATTTTATAACTATCAGTATTTGACTGACTATTCTTTAATAAAACTTGTTTATGAGATTCTTTTCCTTTGTAACTTTCTTCAGTATCCTAGAGATAGATTATATTAAAAGATTATTAGATTAGATTATTTAAAAGATATGATTTAATATGTATCTACCTTTTCTGGATTATTAGTTCTGCATGACTTTCGATTTTCGTCATTGTTCGACGGATTGATTTTAAAGAATTTTGGTAAAATTTTAGACGAAATATCAGGCCATTCGTATGTTAAATTTGGGTCGATAAATTGTTTTTCTTTTGTTATACAGACTGAAAGAAGTTATAATTGTTTAATAGATTCAATTTTGAGTATAACTTAAAGATTAATATTAACTCACTTCGAATCCAACTCACTGTAGATGCAGCAAGGATGCAAACAAGACAACCAATTGGAGTATACCACATATATGAAGTTTTAAAGATATTATATGATGTAATTTCGGAGGTATTCTTCGTTGACATGTCACCGACATATAGCACGGTTGCATTTATACATCCGCTAATATTAGCTGGTAAAGGCGTTACAGGAAATTTATGGATGATAGATCCAGTTTGAAGAATGATTAAAACAATTAAACTACAACCCAGCCCAAAAAGCGCACCTAAATATTCAACAAATGGTAAGAAGATCCCACAGAAAAAAACGCCTAATAAAGGACCTCCAACAAGACCAAAAACACTTAGAGATATTTGTAAAACCATATTTCCTAATAATTTCGTTAAGTATGCTACTCCAATTGTTAAAAGTCCAAAGAAAACGGCAATAATTTTTGACAGGTATGTGGCATTTTTATCAGTCATATTGAATGTTCGTCTCCATTTGAAAACTGGTTTGGCGAAATCTTCGAGAACAACAGCCGCTAACGAATTCACTCCTGAGGAAACAGTGCTGAGAGCAGCACTAAAAATGGCGGAAGTAAAAAGCCCCGGTAATCCATGAAACTCGCCTAAGATGTCCATTACAAATAGAGGAACCAATTGATCCTTGTGCTTAATTCTTCCAGCTTTGATGGGATCGCAGCTGGAGTAGAAGGCGTACATAACGATTCCAATAAATACAACCAGAATCAAGAACACAATTTGGCTAACCATCGCGAAATAAACTGCCCCTTGCGCTTTTTTTGCATTAGGCAAGCTAGCATAACGTTGAATCATTGCTTGATTAGCTCCGTAAAGTGACAATGTCATTAATGATCCCCCGATAACCTGAGTCCAAAAAGAGTGTCTGACTGTTGAATCGGCAGAGAATTCGGAAAATTGAATACGTCCTCCATCCTTGGCTATATCAAAAACTTTTGATACACCTCCCACGTCAAATAATGCTTTGATCAATAAAGTAATTAGAGCCAACAGTATTACAATCATCTGAAAGGCATCAGTGAAAACAACAGCCTTCATACCTCCAAGAGATGTGTAAAAGGTACAAATTAATCCAATGCCAAGCAACGATAATAACATGGAAAGACCGCTGACTTGACTTAAAGCAAGAGCAGGAGCATACAAAACAACTCCCATATAGAGAACCATCATTAGAACGAAAATTGCAGATCCTAATCTCCTGACACTTTTTGAAAATCGAAGTTGAAGATACTCGTAGCAGCTAACTATATTGCAACGATGAAATACTGGAACGAAAAAGTGTGCAGCCAAAGGAAATGCTATAAGATAAGCAATAGCGATGTAGCTAAACATTGTCCCGTGAATCATAATTTCGGCAGCGGTTCCCAGGACAAATATCGCCGATAAGAATGATGCTTGCAGGGATAAAGCCACCGGAATGATTCTTAAACTTTTGTTGCCCAGCAAGTAGTTAAAGGTTGTTGCTTGTTTATCACCTATACATCCATAATATAAGCCTATGCATGTTGATATTGATAGCGATATGGCAAAAACTAGGTAATCCACCCAGTGAAAAGTTCTGGCCTCCATGCTCCGCTTCCTACTGACAACTGAATTGATCAGAATACAAATACTGAAATTTACAATAGTTTATCTAAATTTCGTAACACGTGTTTCGCAATAATCATTCTGAATATTTGAAGAACGAAGAATCATTGATTTTCCCGGTCACCTCTTTTTAAATACAACTCACACCAATAAAACTTCATTACATGAATATCCTAAAGCCATTTAATCGCTTCAGAAATGTGGATATATCCAAATACGTTTTGATTTACCCTTTATTTTCGAAGAGGTCGAGAAAAACAGTCACTCTCATGTATACAGCGACATCTACATAAATTGACTTAAATTTTTATCGAAAGGCCTATATAACAAAACATATCCCGCTATCAATTATCTTTTAAAGTGAATTAACTAGTTTTCATTATGAAATAGAGATAAATGATAGATTAACGCATGTCAAAATATGTAAATAATTAAGATAACATGAAAAGAATTTAATTTTTTCGAATTTATATTTTACTTATAATACCAGTTTATATAGTTATGGATAGAGCTGTAGAAAGAGCGGCAGTTTTGAATGTTAATGCATAAGAAATTAACAAATAAATGTATAAAAAAATGATGAATCATTTAAACGATTATCAATATATTTATATATAGACAGTGTATTAAATTATTACACACTTAATTTACATATTACGTAAAAATGTTATTGTACTTAGTATTAAACGAAAGAAAATGACAATGATATGCATCATCAAAGAATATAAAAAGAAAATATAAATTATTATTTCGATTGGTTAAATAATTTAATCTTATCTATATAAATTTAAATAAAATATATCTACAATACGAGACTGTTTGTACTACTTTACAAACTGACATATAGATATGAAGTTTCTAAATGAAAAAACAAAGATGTCTTCTTTATATATTGTAGTTTGTGTCTTTCAATGAAAACATAGTTTATTTTATAAACCATTTGTAAATTAAAGGTGTAATACAGTATAATTTTGCAATCTGCTTACCGCATGTTAATTAAATGATCGCAAAATTTAAAGCTGTTACCTATGTAACCATTTAAACCTATGTCAGATGTCGCATATACAGGATATATCTCCATTTCGTGAGCGTTGAATGATAATTATTTAATATTAAACTAAAGCTGACGTACACTTCGTAACGCAAAGTATTAAAATAATACAGTTTCGATCAATATATATATATATATATATATATATATATACTGTATAAATTAAAGAGTATTATTAAAGGAATAATCACTTACTGACCCTGATTGATTATAGCAAATAATATCAAGCGAAAATAGAAAGAAAGGAAGGCTGGAGGGAGAAGAAATGAAAAGAAAATCGGAAAGCTAGAAAGGATGAGGAATAAGAAAGACAATGAATTTCACTATATGAACCAAAATATCTGGCTTATTTCATATGCATACATACATACATATATATATATATATATATATATATACTGTATATGCTAGACTTTTACATAGAAAAGCACGTAGTTCTTGCTACTTATAATCTTATATACTGTATATTTAATATGTTATATTGTTATGTAATAAACCTTATTTTTATACATTAGGCATGTGAGAAAAGACAGAGAGGATAAGCATAACAAAAGTAAAAACGTTAGATACTTTATTGGATTGATATTTTTCTAATATCAACAAAGTCTACATCTAATTTTAATCTCAAAATTATAGAAAATAATTGAATTTCTTTATGAATATTAACGATTTTTTTAAAATTCAATAGTTAATTTCAATGAGGTCATTCAAAGGCTATATTTATAATAAGGTTTAAAGAAAACCAAACAAAGAAATATATAGTAAGTACAATAATATGCTCTAAAAATTGCGCTTAATGAGATGTAGCAAGCAGGAATATTTGCATTCAGTCTATTTAATTAAAGATTCTTTATATATGCGATATACGAGATTTTGAGAGAAATCAATTGATTAAAATTCTAATAGGTTCTTTTCTTTCATAAAAAAAAACACAATCTCAAATTACTTATCGTTTTCAATTTCAATTCTAAAAACTATACGGATAAATTTATAGAATCTTCTCCATAAATGGAATATATAAATAGATGTTTAAAAAAGGAAATAGAGAGAGAGAGAGAGAGAGAGAGAGAGAGAGAGAGAGAGAACAAGAAGGGAATGAGTGGAAAAGAGGCAAGGAAGGAGAAAGAGAGAGTGTGTGTGTGTGTGTGAGAGAGAGCACAGATCGATAGATGAAAAGAGTAAAACTTCTCTTTCACCTGATTACTTTTTATAGATCAAAAACATCAAAAAAACCAAAATCTACATAACAATAAAAAAATATTTGCCAGGAAAAAAAATGAAATAAAGAGTGGAATAACTTAAATGAAAATTATCCTTATTCCTATCTATCCTATATATATAGAGAGAATATGAATATAATTTCAATAAAAAATATTTATATAAAGCAATATATACAAAAATATTTTAATGTTTTATTCTAAATGGCTAATATGTTAATGAGTGTTAGTTTAAATTGAATATATTTATTAACTCTTTATTTGAATAATAATAAGTTATAAATATCACTTAATTCTACAAAGGATTTATTGTAAGGCTCTATTTTGTACTATTTTCCAGCTTTGAACGCCGTCTAGTTTCTGTGTGCTCGAGTTTTTTTTTTTTGTTATGTCTCAGTGTAGATTAATATAGAATATATACATATATATATATATATATATATATATATATATAGAGCGAGATTAAAGATTACTCTTAAGGCTATGACTAGCATCATGTGGCGATGATATAAAGGTATTTTATTTGAATAACCACAAAAGCACTCTAATTTATTTTAGATATTCTTATTATGTGGTATCATCACATTACACTGGAAAAGCGTACTTGTTGAAGATTTCCCATTGAAAAAAATGTGTTTGAAGAGTAAATCAAGCAAAAGGTTGTTTATTAGCTGGAGCGCAGTAAGTGGCTTCATAAGCATCACGCAGGCAATCTTGTGGTAGACACGGACCCAACAATTCCATCACAAGTGTATATTTATCTTTCTTGTTAGAATTTTCGAAATCCAGAAAAGATATTCTATTGTCGTGATCTTGATCGAGAGCCTTTAAAGCAATATCTACAAGTTCTTTAATTCCTTCGTCGGGATCTTCGTCGCTGGCTTGCTGTAAAAATCCCATAAATTGTAATCAAAATACCGCAATGCAGATGGCACTGACCTTCAATAGGCTGTTTTTTAATACATGAAACATTTCTTCCCTACTGATGTAACCGTCTTGATTTAGATCGTAAACAGTAAAGCAAACTATTTAATTAAAAAAACACAGATATTAATTAAATAAACGTCAAAGTGAAGCCTTTAATTAAGTCCAAGTTCAACTTACATTTCACTCTCTCTTGAACCGTGCCGCGTAGGAAGACAGACATTCCAGTAACCCATTCTTCCTCACTTACGTAACTGTTGTTATCCGTATCAAAAGCTCTAAAAACTGTGAAAAGATAAAAGAGAAAAAAGCGTTTAAAGAAACAAAGTAGTTTATATTTTTTTTTATGCAAAAGAAAAGAAAAGAAAGAAAGACAGACGGAGAGAGAGAGAGAGAGAGAGAGAGAAGAGAAAAGAAAAAAAAATTATTCTATCAAAGATTGGACATTTGATTAATATTTTTCGTAATGTAACTTTCCCAAGTGGTTAAGAAAGCGATCGGTAGTTTTATTAGTTTCCTTGAAATTGATTATGATAAAGCAACAGCTGCTTATATACTATTTATTAAAGTTGAGTTTATAGTATAAACTATAAACAGTAAATATAGTAAAGAGAGTTTTATATACAGTATAATAAATACACTATGTAGGAAAAGGAGAGGAAACGATGGAATTGATGACAAAGATGTTTCTTTTAGGAAAAGTAACTTTCTAACATTTATTCTAACTATTTTGGTACACTATTATCGATGAATATATCAAACTGAGCATTAATGTGTATATGTTGCACTACGGCTAAGTAAACGGGCTTGTATTGCAAATTGTATGCCTTCTGCATATTAATGAGGCATTTATCAGAAATGGAATCCGCTCATACAGAATTTTGGATAATAGAATAGCAAAAAAAAGGATGATTTATAGATGTTTTAATGACTAGCTGATGCAAGCAAACCATCAATTAAGATCTCTAGGCAATTACAGATTGACCTAATTTTTTACTTATTTTTACAACAAACTCACTGACATTACTTAAGAGTAAATCGACTGTGATGATTTACTTGATGTAAATGTTGGTAAAAATCTGATAATTAGGGAAGAATGAATGATATTTACAATATTTTTCAATTAATTTACTATTACATAATAAATGTTAAATATTATTCAGACTTTATAACATTCATAAATCATTTTAATATTAATAAATCACATTTTTATGTAAGGCATATGCTGATTTTAATAAATATGCATATATATATATATATATATATAACTGATATTTATGTCAGACAAGTGTTTGTAGACTTTTCCTCTCTCTCTCTCTCTCTCTCTGTCTGTCTCTCTTGTTCGTATACATAAAGACATAATTTCTCTTTTGACATTGAGATTGTATTAGCTTTCTAATGCAAATTATATACGAGCTTTGATACTTATAATATGTAACAATTTATGATTGAATACTTGATTCTTAAAATTGGGTAGATTACTCATTGGGAAAGGAAATAATACAGTATTATAGGAAATGTTACAATTCGATGTTAGTATTTAATTAGAGAAAATTAATGTTTACCTCTATCCATAAAAATATCGTCCGTCATTTGGAACTGTTGTAAGAGAAAGTCTCTAAAGATCGTTCTGTCCATTAGTCCCCTCCTATTTGTGGACGTGTAACTTGCACATGTAACGAGGCGTTTATAATGCTTAATTAAGGCTTCTATCTCCGGCTTTTTAACTGATAAGAAATTTTCATTATACAACCTATTGTGGTAATACGTTTAGTGATTAAATTAATTAGAATAACGTACAATGAGTTCTGGAAACCAAGCTTTCGATTAGATCTTTCTCTTGACTTGCATTTCTCATATTCTGCGTAAAATCCGACATTTTCGAGATTTAATTTTGTTATGTTTGCTGTAGCTATGACAACACTCCACCTGTAATACTTATGACAAAACTGATAGATGGCGTGGCTCGAAGATTAGACGCCTCATACCAATAACCTGAAACTTTGCTCACCTCATAAGGTTTGAGTCAAAGATTCAGGCCAACGGTACAGACGAGTGGAAAGCGTCGAAAATCAGACGCCGTTTTCAAATAAAAGGCACTCTAAAAAAATTGATTTTACATTGCCTGCTTTTTTTCCCTGAAAATATTGATTAATATCAGCGTTAATCTTGTTACCTGAATAGCCTTCTGTTAAAATCTGCCAATGCGCAAAAAAAGCGTCGAATATCGCGGTCCACTCGAAGAAAAAGACTGAGCGTAAACAGCGCTGCAATATAACACTATCTGACGGTTTCATTAACACAAGAAGATTGATCAGTACAAGCCTCAGTGATAGAGGGCGCTTTCTAAATGCAGTAGAGTCATCTGGTTGGTTCTCATACACTTTATACCACAATGTGTGTTTTATATAGAAAGGTGATAGATCTCTGAGATTATATGATAATTATATAAATAAACAGCAAACTCAATACAATCAGATATTAAAAGAGAAATAGATAATATTATCGAATAGAACAACCCCTTTCTTCTAGCTTAATTAACTTAGGCCAGAGAAAGAGTCGCCTAAGAGTAGGTGATTTCCCTAAGTATGTGAAAGAACCTTCATGAGAATTCGTCGACTTAAAAATTTAAAAGTAAAAATCTTTGTGACCTATTTTAACTAAATAAATTGTAAAACAGAAAAGAGAAATATAATAAAACTACAACCCATTTTCTTCATCTTGCCACTTTCTTTCCATATCGTTTATCATATGTACAAATAGTATATATGCAGGCGAGAGAGAGCGAGAGCGAGAGAGCGAGAGAGAGAGAGAGAGAGAGAAAGAGAAAGACAATTTACGTCATCTATCTATCTATCTATCTAGCTATCTACCTACCTCTCAATTCCCCCTACTTATACTATAAGTAGATATGTATATATTTTGTATACTTGCCAAACAAGGATTATGAAACTAGTAGAAAAAGGATAGAATAGAGAACCAAACCCTTCTCAAATATTATAAAAAGAGAGTAAAACATTGAAAATATTTCCAAAGTTCTTGTGCTAATATCGAAGAAAAAAGAGAGAAATAAAATGCTTTACTTACCTTTCAAGTCGATTATCAATCTTGAAAATTTTTTTCGTCTGACATTTTGAACCTGTAATGTAATATAATAGCAGAATAAATAAAGGGAAAAAAAGACTAACAAGTACCACCTTTTTTCTCTCTTTTTTTATGCATTTAGGTATTAGATTAGCAAAAAATTCTAAAGTTTCTCATAACCTTAAAAAAAAAGCAAAAGAAAGAAAGAATCTAGAATATAATAAGGTTTAACGGAACGAAAGAACAGTGTGGAAATGATGCAAAAAAAAACTCCCTTCTTTCCTGTAATATTATCATAAAATAATTAAATAATTTTTAACAACTCCATCTACCGTTTAAGTGATGCTAAATAAGAATATAATAGAAAGAATACATCCGTTTCCATCAAGGATTAATAATACTTTTGCTAAATTATCTAAAGATTAAAGATCTTAAAATGGTCTTAATTTTGCATTAAAATTTAAGTATAAAATTTACATACGAAAGATAATTTATACATTTATTACTTACTTGTAATGGGGAATGGAAGGGAGGATAAAAGAGTGAGAAAAATGAAAGATTAGGAATGAAAGAGAGACAGACAGAGAGAGGGAGAGAGCTAGTAAAAGAAAAAAAGCTACCCCACTTGCACAACACTTGGCAACTGCTTGTCTCGTTCCATCAGTAATTGGACAATTTAAACAAGAAACGTTAAGCTCAAAGTATTAATTCTTAAATATTTGATTTTTATGGAGATTAAACTGGGATAATTTATTTTTTTTTACCAGTTTTTATTCCTTTTTTTTATTTTTTTATCGATAAAATCATTGTCAATTATTTTGAGTAGTTTCTAGTGCTTTGACGATTGATTTTTTTTTGTAGTTTTCTTTAAAAATTATTGCTTTTTGATAATATTCTTTCTGTCTATTTATTCGAAGATAAACAGAAAAAACGTTATTTTATAGAGGGACAGTTTTATTCTAATGTAATCAATATTTTATTGTTTTTATTGTTTTGAATAAAAAAACCATTGTTCCATATTCGATTGTTTTTTTTTGTTTTAGATCTTTTGGATTGTTAATTAAAACAAAATGAGAAAATATAGTAAAAGATATAAATTCTAATGAAATATCTACTACTTTTTATCAAATTTGCACTAGATAATTAGTATAATTTTCGCTCTTTTCTTCTAAAGGAAGGGGGTTTTATCATACGTGTCTTTATTCCTCTTTATTCAATAATTAACACTTAGTTATAGTTCAATCAAAATCATATTCCTATTAGCAATTTGAGGAGTCAATGTGCATCCGCTAAAAGTACTGACAAAGACCTACTTCCGGTTATCCATCATTTCTTTGTAATTTTTATTAACAAGCACCAATCTGTGCGTTTGTACGTATTGCGTTATCTATTGACATTCAATGTTTAAATAGATGAATAGGTGACGTGTTTGATGTGAAAGGTATGCGAACTAACAAATATTACTAATACACGTCAACTGATAAGAAAGTTATAAATGCATTACAAACTTAGTTGCTCAGTCACTTTGAATCGCTCTCTCTGTTGAGCATGGGCAATAAAAATAGTAAAAAGTCGTCAGAAAAGGTGAAAGATAACGATAAGAAGTTGAGTAAACAACATTCGAAAAAGAAGAGAAAGGGGAAAAAAAGTTGGGATGAATTAGGTGTTCAAGCTGATGGGGATACAATTGACAGAGAATTATCAACATGGCTGTCGACTTTGGAACTAAATAATACCAATGCGGAATACAGTGAACTTAAGAGATACAACACAATGGGTGATCTAAACACAGCAGTCGTACCTTTAGAAGAGATGCAAACAAGTCAGAGTGTGGGTAACGAAGCTAGAAGTGGAAACAGCATTGAAAGTAAGAAAAAAGAGAAAAAAGATGAACCGGAAAAAAAAGGAACGAAAAAAGAAGAGAAAAAAGAAGTCAAAAATATTTCTAGGTCATCTTCTAAGACTAGCATATCTGTGGTGGCTGTTGCTACCCCTATAAGGACAGTTGAGAAAGTAGAAATTGAAAAGAAAGAAGAAACTATTGAAATTGAGATGATTCCTCCACCAAAGCAGATTACTATCGAAGAAAGGGAGAGATCAAGATCAGATTCTTCTAGCTCTTCATCTTCAGAAGATGAAGCTCCAAAGTCTAAAGATAAAGTACAGAACCACTCAACTACAGGAGTAACAACAATAGAGAAATCTGATGATCACGTGTATCATGCAATAGCTGTTATACCGGTTGGTTCACAAAATATCGAGGTGGCTGACTGTGCCACCGATACAGCAACTGCAGATTTCAGTGTTCAGACGGAATTGCGTAGAAGTATTCGTAAAAGTGGATTAGACAGGCGCCACGTCGCCATAATGTGCAAAATGGATGAAAAAGATGACTTTACTCCCTTCTCCGTGGAAGAGACGATAAATAACCATGTTATCATCTACACAGTTGTAGAAGATCAAGTCACAAATCCTCTAGCAGATAATTGCAGAATCCCTTATGAATCAGAAAAAGAGGCTATTGAAAGCACATCAAAAATTTGGGATCATTTCGCTCCACAGGATGATCAAGATTCAAATTATTGTTCTATTGACAAAATATCGACTTCTTCTTCAAAAGAAACTGATGAAAAAATTACAGAGTTATCAGCGGATGATGAACCCATAGAAAGGTTTCAATTTACGTCTGAAGATCTGCCTCTAAGGAAAATGTCTACACCTTCGGACTCTCAATCATCTTCCTCGTCATCCTCCTCAAGTTCTTCATCTTCTTCGTCTAGCAGTTCGTCGGCAACCCTCGAATGTGAAGTTGGTTTTCTAAGACCTCATCTGGTGGAAATGGAACACTTAGAGTTTATATTGATAAAACCTGTTGTTGAATCTGTTTTAGAACCGGTAAAGATTGTCGGAAGAAATATTTAGCATTAAAATTTCGCACAATTTTTGATTGCACATAATATAACTAATTATCGAGTCGTTTTTTTTTTTTTTCCTTTTTTTTATAAAATACACAATCACATTCATTCGGATAATTATGCGTTAATTAATGAAAGACTTTACCAAAAATAAATATCGTTTTGAAGAACAAATATTATGCTACAATCCTCATATCGCTCAAGTTAAGACGAAAGGAATCAAGGTAGAAGATCGACGTAGGAACATTGCACAGGTTTGTGTTTTGCAAGATGTTTACGTGCCTCGCTAAGGCTGAACCACTGTCTTCGCCTCCCCAGTTCAACCCTGTCCGCCCAGTCTTCAATCAACTCACTAACGTGCATGACGTAAACAACTGTCCTTGTTTTCTTATCAACATTTTCAAATATTCCTAGAGAGCGATCTATTCGTCCTCTAGCACCGGCTTCCTCCATCACCTCTCTTCGAGCAGCTTGATATGCAGCTTCTGCAGGTTCTAAACCTCCTCCAGGAACGACCCACATGTCTGGACGACGACTACCGCTTACAAGGAGCAGCTGGAGAAATCAAAAACATATTTATACATAATTAATATAAACACATCAAGCCAATTTACCTCGCTTTCTTGCGCATTTTTAAAGCAAAGACAAGCTGCTCTTTGACGAAAACCATCTTTGTCGTAACACCTTACAGAATTAGGTTTCTCCTTCACCATTACACTTTGTTAAAAAGTAAATTTTTTCAGAAGCCCTTCGCAGTCACGGAGAATTCTGTACGATATATGCATGTTTACAAATTAACTTCTTTGGCCACCATCTTGGATCGCTGACAGGCGCTGCACAGCTGAGTATTGCTGATTGTTGCTGACCGAAAGATGGCGGATAAACAGAGTAAGAACGAATTTAAAACGTTGTTTACATTTTAAATGATCTACGTTCAATTTTTCGCAATCACTTTCTACTAGAGTATTTTTATGGAATCATTTAGATACGATCCATCTAAAATCTCCACTTTATTTATCTAAACTACAGTTTTTAATTGATTTGTTGAGCGATAATAGAATAATTTCTTTCTAGATATAACATTTCTATATTTTCTTCAGAAAAAGCTCGAACATTTGATTTTAATGAAATGTTTGAAAAGGCACGAAAATTAGCAATAGAGAGAGGGGCTAGTGTACTAGGTAAAAATCATTATATCTCTTTATCAGAACAAAACAGTCATCTTTATCTATCTTTATTAGCAAATAGAGATGATGATGTCACTTCGAACAAAGTACCTGGCGAGGATTCAAAAGATAAAGAACTATTAAAGCGGAATTTGGGTTAGTGGAATTACTGAAATTCCATTAAAGTTCATGAACTAAACATATTTTTTATTAGATTTACCTAGTTCAAGTAAAGCATACGGTGATGATGACGACGAAGAAAATAGCGATGATGATGATGATGTTATTGGTAAAAAAAATGTCTACTTTATTCCTCGATAAATTTTCTAATAAACAACCATTCATTTTGTCTAAAAAGGTCCAATGCCACCTCCAAAAAGTCAAGATAAAGATCTAGGAGACACTAGTGAAGAAGATGACGAAGAAGATGAAGATGAAAATGAAGATGAAACTTTTGACAATTTAGACGTCGTAAGTAAACATAATACCGGGCTATCTCTTCAAACAATAAGAATTTTAAATGCACACATCTGCCTCTCATTCGAATTCTAAAGGCATTTGTTCAGTAAAGATATCTTGTATATTTGATCCAGGAACTAACTTTTAGTATAAAGGTTGCCATTAACTTTACTGAATAATGGCTAATGGTTAAAGAGCAGTAAACGCCTTTATTTATTTTGAAAGTTATCAAACATTAACGTAATAATTTATCTTCCTGCTAACGATCAAAATTTATTTATCCATCCTTATTTTAAATTATATAAAATGAGATTAATGATTTATTCAACAAAATTTAGTCTAATGCAGTAATTTTATTATTAAGAATGGCAGTAACACTCATTTAAACATTGACAGATTCAATTATAAATAGAATACGAAATTATTATTGAAAAAAAATTTAATAAAAAACCGGATTTAAATTAATATTTAATTATACGTTTCAAGAATATTTAATAGGAAATTTTTTTTTATGGTTTTCTCACTAACTGCTAGTTTTTAATAACTCTATATTACAAGCTTTTCAAAAATTATAATATATATATATATACAGTATATATATTATATACATAATAGCCTGGAGAAGAGGAATACGACTAAATGAACATTTTTAACACATATTTTTAACCCAAAAAAAAAACGAAAAGTACAAGAAATCTTTTGTTTGTGAATCTTGAGAGATTTCGTCCCTAGGTGTATATTTTTCTGAGGTATATTCTCTTCTATTTGATGAAGAGATACTAGATGTCTCGTAAAGAGGTTGATTACTATTAAAATGAGCTACGTAGTACAATTGTTCTCAAGGCGAATCAGGAATAATTTGATATTTTTGACTATCAATTTCTACTAGCAATATAAAGATATCTATATAGATACTTTAAATTATTATTAATGTTTACTATATGCACAATATTGTGTGTTGGTACAGTGCTAATAGGAATGTGCTCTTTACAAATACATATATATTTATATACAGTACCGATACCCTATTTTTGGCCACCATTTTTTTTTTTGAAAATTAAATTTTTTTTCAACTTTGGCCTAAGCAAGATGTTTTTACCAGAAATTAAAATGAAGACAAATTATCTATCCTTACTTGAGAATTATAAAAGCTGTATTTAATACAAACTTGATAAGAAAAATATATCTTTTCATCAATGAGGTGTTAAAATCGATTTTTCTATATTTTTTAAAATAAGAATAATGAAGTTGCGAATGGTAAAAATGAAAGTCATTTTGTAACAGTATTAGATAATTTGTGAAAATTATTCTTGAATATTTATCACTTACTACTTTTACTTAATTAACCAATTTAGTCAATGTTTGCATAAATCAATAATTTTCTTATTTCTATTGTGATAAACAAAGATTTTATAAATCTCACTTAAAGATAGATGAGTTGTCCTTATTTTAACTTCTCTTTAAAACATCTTGTTTAGGCCAAAAAAAAGAAAAATTCATTTTTGGAAAAAAAAAAAAACAAGTGGCTAAAAATAGGGTACCTGTACTGTATATATGTATATACACATAGTTATTTATAGATTATAACGACTACAGCATAGGTAATACTAGGTAAACCATAGGCGTAAGAGATAATATAGTATCAGAAAGAATTGGTTACTAATTTCGTAGGCGGGACATGTTTTATTAGTGTAGCCTAAAATAGATCGCATCGTGTTGTTCTTTTGTTGTTGGTCTTAATGTGATAAAATCCTTTGAGGAAAATTTGATCTCATTGCTTTTTCTTTCTCCTAGAATCCTTTGAGTCGAATACCCGTGGATGGAGACGTTATTTTACAACACGGATCTAAGACGATTTCAGCAATTGGTATCGATAACAATGGGGCTAGAATGGCTAGTGGAAGCTTCGACTTTGATGTTAAGTTATGGGATTTTGGTGGCATGGATTCTACATTTCAAGCTTTCCGGTCATTTAGACCTTGTGAATGCCATCAAATAAAGTCCTTACAATATAATAATACGGGTGATCTATTGTTATGTGTATCTGGTAGTGCTCAAGCAAAATTATTAAATAGAGATGGATATACGGTTTGTGTTAATTGAGCCAAAAAATTTTCAACTAGTTTTTTTTACATAAAATTTAATTTTATAGAAAATGGAATGTGTTAAAGGTGATCAATATATAGTTGATGTAGCAAATACAAAGGGTCATATAGCCATGTTAAACGGTGGAGACTGGCATCCCTATTATCAAGAGGAGTTTATGACCTTCTCAAACGATGGTTCTATTAGATTGTGGGACGTTGGACGTTACCGTAAACATAGAAATATAATAAAGACAAAAACTAAGCAAGGTCGAAAAGCCATTCCTACTGCTGCCACATATAATAAGGACGGAAAATATATAGTAGCTGCATGCAATGACGGATCTATACAAGTTTGGCCCCATAAAGAATATTTTGTAAGTGAACTGTCATAAAAATTAATAATCTAACTTATATCAAAAAAAAAAAAATCCAGGTAAATCCGGCGTTTATTATTCGAGATGGTCATCAGAATGGAAGTGACACTTCCTGCGTATCTTTTGCCTATAATGGAAATAATTTTGCAACCAGAGGTGGAGATGATACTGTTAAATTATGGGATATTCGAAATACTAAAAAATATATTGCCGAAAAATCAGATCTTTACAATAGATTTGCAATGACTGACGTTATTTTTAGCCCGGATGATCGTCTAGTCATAACGGGACTCTCAACTAAACTCAATGAAAAAGAGGGGAACGTAATATTTTTAGATCGTGATACTCTTTCGCCTGTAGCCGATTTGACAGTTAGTACGTCATCTGTCGTGCGGCTAGCTTGGCATGCTCGGCTTAATCAAATATTTTTGGGCTGCGGCGATGGTGATATAAAAATTTTATACGATGAAAAGAAGAGTAACAAGGGTGTAAAACTATGCTTGGCAAGAAAGATAAAAAAGAAGAAGCAGACGAATGATAATCAAATAAATCATATTATCACTCCTTATGCTCTATCTCTATTTAAAGAGAAGAAGTACTCTAGCAAAAAGACTTTAGAGGAGAAACAAAGAAAAGATCCTGTGAAATCTCATAGGCCAGATCTACCTGTAAACGGACCAGGAAGTGGAGGAAGATTGGCGACTAAGGGTGCAACTTTAGCCCAATACGTACTGCAATCAATCGCCGTTAGAACTCATGATGAACGAGATAAAGATATAAAGGCGGCTATATTACGTCATGCAGAAGAGGCTGAAAAAAATCCGTTTTGGGTTACTCCAGCATACAAAAAGTAAATTGATAGCAGAAAATATAAAATCGTGAGATTTATAAGTATTTTTTTTTTTTCATTTTACAGGAATCAGTCTGCTGTATCTACTAGCAAAGAATCTAAAGAAGATGATGAGCAACCTCCAACGAAAAAGCAAAAATGATAAAAAAAAAAACTCCTCATTTTCAAAGATATGTATTATATATGTATACATATAGAAATTTATTTGTACTTTTTTGTTTTTTAAATATCTCAACCAATGAACGGCATTCTAATTCTATACAATTCAACTACAATCAAACAGCCACACTCGAGTATACATCATTATTGATAAAGCAATAAAAATCGGAAACTAAATTTCTTGTTTTAAGTCCATCCTCGAGATAAAAGTTGTAACATAGAATTATGTAAAATATATCCTTTTTTCGTAGTGTATGCAATATATGCTTGTTTCTTCCTTCTAATATACTTTTTTAGTACGTAAGTAAAAATATATATATGTATATATATATATATATATATATGTTATGTTATACACACTGATGTGCGCGACTAGATCAAAAAAGTAATAATTGCGAAATAAAAAAAATAAATACAAATAAACAAACAAACTTCTTGTATGTGACCGCATAGATAAGTTAGAAATTAGTATAAAATGAAAAAAACAAGCAATGCAGGTCAGGGAGAAAAAAATAATTGAAATTATGTTGCATAATGATCAAATGATCCTAAATATTCCAAAGCGGCCGTATAACAAAAACTGTATTGATCTTCGCTTTGTACCATGGCCGGTCGTTGTGTTCTCAGCAATTTTACTGTTTGGAAGAGATCGACAACGCATTCATAGCGCATCCTTTCCAATACTATTGATAATGCTATAAAAACTCCCGTTCTACCGACACCCGCTGAGCACATAACCGTAATAGGTCCATCCTGACCGAATTGTTCCTTTGTTTTGTGAACTTGACCGATAAAATCGATAAAGGCATCGCCTGATTTTGGAGTTCCTTGTTCGGGCCATTCGGTAAATTGGAATTGACGAACCGTTCTGCTCTGGCCGTCACGAGCGTCGGTGACTTTAAACTCTCGGAGAATATATGCGGGCATATTATATTCAGCAACGGGATCAACCACAAGGCAATGATATCTAGCAGATCTGTCCGGCCAATACTGAAAACACTTCTCCCTTCCACCTTCGCGCAATTTTGTGAGCATAACAATTATAGTAGAGTTATGTTCCCATAGCATACGCCAGAAATCTTCTGTCGTTTCCTGCAATGGACCTTGTGTGGCTATATAAGCTTTCCTATATCTGTAGCCATCTATGAAACTGGCGTTTATGTAATCTGATCCTTCGACACCTCGTAACGCTTGCAAACACACTCTGGAATTCTCATAGGGTAGAATATTGACGAGGCGATTCTTGAAACGATTTACAGCCAAGGTTGCAGATACAAATTTCGTGGCGGAATTTGGTTTTGTTTGAGCGAGTCTGGCGAACTCTACTTCCAATCCAGTTCTCTCAGCTCCAGGTTGGGGCGTTGTTAATTTTTGAATATGATTAAATAGACTACGAACAGGAACTTCTGTATTCCCACTTTGTACAGCTTCGAGTATAGCATCGTGTATGAAGATATATTGCTCTTCTGTTTGCACCATGTAGTTCCTCTGTGCCCGAAGGCACGTAACATGACCATATATATCGACAGTAGGAACGTGCTTTATTCTCTCTAATTGCGAATCTATAACCACGAAAGCACCTGTTCTACCAACTCCTGCTGAACAATGTACAATTGTGGGGCCAGCATCAACTGGTGTCATGGCCTTCACTCTCCTCATAAATAATAATAAGGGACCAGGGTGTAGCGGTGTGCCATGATCTGGCCATGCGGTAAACTGAAACTGCCTGACTTCTCTTTTTTCACCAATCGCATCAGCTCTAGTTAAGCTGAATGTTCGTATTGTATAAGTTGCCAGTTCTGTAACATCAACTAATGTTACAGTCATCGATCCGTAAACTTCTGGTCCTCGATTTGGCCAATATTGATCGCATTTTATCCTTGTTCTCTCTTCTAATCTTGTCATCATTACTATGCTTGCTACCTGTTGTTCCCATACCATTCTCCAAAAATCCGACATAGTATCAGGCATTGGTCCTTGGGAAGCTATGTAGGCGTTCTGTTTACAATATCCATCCAAGAAATTGGCATTTATATAATCGCTACCAGTAATGCCATTTTCCATTGATAATTTGACGCGTGAATGATCATAAGAAATAACATTGGCGTATCGATTCTTTGACTTATTCACATCCATGCTGGAATGTTCCCAAGTCAACTGCTCCGCAGGGTCGATTGACTCAAATTCCGCTGAAAACTGTGAACCGTTGTTTGCTTTGAGTCGATCTATATGATCAGCTAGGTCCACCACAGAGATTGGCGGGTGGGCTGCCAAAGCGGTTGTTGCTTTATTTCTTCTTCTATGTTCAACAGGATCCATACTATGTTGAGAGAGTCCCATAGAACTTTGTGGCATGAGGGTTGACACAGCAGAAACCGGAGGGGGTTTTGAAATAGCATTCGATGGAGCCGGAATAGGTGTTGCTAATGTTGTTTGCAATTTTGTCTTATCTAACTGTCGTTTAGCTGCTCTACGCCTGCAAAACATCGTCGACATACTAAACAAAGCGAAAGAAATTTCAAGGAGAGAGCTGCGGCTCTTTTACAACACAAATTATGTAATTTACCTGAAAAATACTACGACGAAGATAACAACTAAAATAAGAACTACAACTCCGCAAATAGGTCCAACAACCCATATTAAATTTCCATTTTCTTGTTCTGCTATTTCGCTACTATCATTGTACTATTTAAATAAAAGAAAGAATGCAATAAAACTTTAATTAAACTTGGGTTATTTAATAGATATTTCAACGCTTACATCATAAGTTCCATCAAGAGGAACTGTTACTAAATCTGAATAACCAGAATAGGCAGTTTTTCCCATTTCTTCCGTAATCATCATAAATAATGTAAGTTTATCTCCCGGTGTCAAACGTCTATTCTTATACGCTCCATATCTGTTAATTAAATTTTGAATATTTTATTAGAGGAAGCTCTAACTTTCTTTGAATTTATTTGTGGAAATAGATATTTACTTTTTTCCATCGCCTAATTTGAATTCATTTGGTAAGCGATTGGGCGATGTTGGATTACCGTCGAACTGAGCTGTCGGATACAACTTAATATTTTTATTTTGATTATATTCCATGAGAAATTTTGGTGGTTGTCCAAAGCTATCTACGGCACTGGCGTCGACGACGTATAAAGTGTAATGCTTTATTACTCCGTTTCTAGTCGACGATTTAAATAGCTTAAACCTTGGAGATCCTTTAGATGGTACTGCCTCAGGTGCTTGGATAAATTTCGGTGGGATGCCATCAGTTTTTGTATCAAGACCTAACGGTAGTTCATAATGTTGCTCGCCTTCGAATTGTACGGCGACGAGAAATTTGTAATGAGTATTTGGTTTTAAATTCGGAAATATGCGTTCTCTAGCCGTGCTGTCTAGCTCTATTCTTTTGATTTTAGATTCAGTTTGTGGCCGACCCCTTTCATCGAAATACGTTGCAGTGCTCTTTAAAGTCAATTGATAACTCTCTACTGGGCGATTGGAAGTAGGTCTTTCCCAAGTTAACAAAAAATCAGGATTATTGTTTCGGAGGTCTAGTTTTCTGACTTGATTGTGTCTTTCATTGCTAATTTCGTTCGGATGATAGTATTTAACTTCTGAAAAGTTACCAAAACCGCCGTGAGAAGAGAGTGCGCGAACACGTACGCAATAGCTGGTCTTTTCAGCAATACTCTCTATTCTATGCTCTGTTTCACTAGCATCAAACTCTACGCTATCCCATTTTTCCATGTCATCGTTATATGTAGATGAATAATAAATCTTGTACTTTTCAACTAAGCCTTTTCCGACTCGCGGAGGATCAAAAGATACAATTAAAGCATTTTTCCCATCTTTTCTTAGCGAAACATTCGTAGGCGGACCAGGTTGTTTGCCTTCCGTACGAAATTTTATTGGTTTTGTAAAAGGACCCTCTGCTACTGACGTATAGGCTCTCACTTGGAGACTATACCAAATATTCATTGTCAAATCCTGGAGAATCGCACTTGTTGCCTCAGATGAATTAACAGACATTTCTGACTGTTCTTTACCAACAGGATGATATACAATTTCATAATTTACCATCTTTCCCATTCTTTGCTTTTTCTCGGGAGGGGACCACGTAACTTGAAAGCTCTTTACTCCATACGGATATACAGTAACGTTTCTCGGGGCACCAGTGGGTGCTGTAAAAGAAATTATTGATTCAATTACAATACATTCATAAACAATACAAAAAAAGTATACTTCATAGTTTTTTTAATAAAAAAAAAGAAGAAATAATTAAAATGAAAATAAAAATGAAAAAAAAAAAAGAAAATTTATGATTTTAACTATGAAGTATTTTCTTCGATAAAACCTCCTAAAGACGCTATGTTTCTTTTATATTATTGTTTGTTTCTTTCCTTTCATTTTATGATTGAAAGTCCCAATCGCAAAGAAAATTTGTTCAGGCGATTGAGAGATGGTTGTTTCAAAAGATTGTATCAACAACCACCGTTTATGAAAAAAATTAATTTTCTAATTAAAAATATTTATAAATATATATATATATAGCAAATCAATCAAATTGATTGGTTTTTTTTTCTTCTTTTAAGTAATAAGATCGTGTTTAGGAGGCATCTTTCTCAATCGTACAAATAACGTTTTCTATTTTGTTTTATACAACTATTTAAGAAACTTTTATAGATTGTTTCTTATTCATTCACTCGTACACTTTCATCCTTTTGATCTTTCGTACGCGAATAAAACAAACACAGAATCACTCAATCTCTATTCGCGTAATAGAGACTCATTCGTACACTGAACTGACTCACGTCCTTCAGGTGTCGATATAGAACCGACGACGAATTCTCCATATTCCACTTGATTCTTTGCTGCAACTCGAAATTCGTAAGTCGTGCCCTTAGCTGTTTCAAAGGAAAATATACGCATAAAAAAAAATAAACGATGAAATACAATGCGGACAAGGGGTTAGGAAAAGTTCAAGGTAAATATATACAAACCTAGCATTTGTGCCTGATACTTATTATTCTTCCGAGGATCTAGCCGTCGCTCATTTGTATACTTATCGCCTTCTGCAGTATAGAGCACTTTGTATTTTTCGATTTTTCCATAAGTTCTAATGGGCGGCTTCCACGTAACACGAACAGTAGTTTGTTCGCCATCAACAAGGGTCAACTTTAGGTCAGTCGGTGGAGAGGGAACAGCTCCTTTTGTTCTCACAATAATCGGGTCTGTGCTTTCACCATCTCCAACTTTAGATAGACCAGTTAAAGTAATTGAGTAGTTTGTGTCTGGCTTTAAACCAGTAATTAGCATAAATGGAGTGGAAGATTTCGATGTTATCCTCCCTATTTTTATGTATTGAACTTTTCCATCGTTGACAATCTCCCACACGTTTGCATAGTAGCCTCGAATTAATCCAGTCAATTCTTTTTTATGGGGCTTATCCCAATAAATTCCAATAGTAGTTGAATTAAATGCTGTACCTCGAAGATTCTTCGGCTTTTTCGGAACTATACCGTTAGAAGGGGAAGAGAAAACAAACAAAAAAACCAAATAAATATTTTGTAATAAAAAATTAATTGAGATTAGTAAAAGTTTTTCTTTTTTTTTATTAAAAAAAAACCATCGTTATAGATTATGTTTTTTTTTTCCCTGTTATACTTCCGTCGCATAAAATCATACATCTCCCTACTCATTAATCGCTTTTAAATAAAGAAAATAGTCGCTGAAATCATTTTACAAGACAAAAAAGGATAAGGGAAAATTTTGTTTAAGAGTATTTTCTTGTTTCTTTCGTTTCAATTGGCAAAAAAAATTAATATAATAAATAATAATGAAAAAAAGAAAGGGAATAAATTTTCCAACATCCTTCTTCCATTTTATGCTAGTATTGAAAAAAGTACACTAATAAATCGTTTCATTAACCCCGCGGCCTCGTATTACCGTGCTTAATGCGAGCACAACGATAGGAGGGGAGGGAGGAAGGATAGATGTCTATTAAAATACAATTTTTTAAGGAAAAAATTGATATTATCACGCTGATAATATCCTTTTTTCACTCTGCATGCTCAAACGACAAAACTGAGAGGGGTTAAAGAGAAAATCACCTCAGGTTTTTTTTTTTTCAAAAAAAAAAATAAATCACTCTGTTAACGGGGTTATATAAATTAATAGCGCGCCGCTAAAATCGCCTTACGTGCTTATAATTAAAATTATTCGATTAAGCGGCGCGCCTTAATCTGTTTTCAGCCCTCACAACTAACCGCCTTCGGCTGTTCGAACAATTATCGAACCGAATTCTCCATCTCCGTCTAGTGTTTCAGCTCTAATCCATATTTTATACCGGGTCCATATTTTGAGAGCGTAGATTGTATGACTTGATGCCAATGATTTTGCGGAAAGTCTAGTTGGCGAATCGTCTGGTTCCTTCATACGGCGTGTTTCAGGAGAATCCTCCATAATAAAAATTTGATATTTTTTTATTGGTGAGTCTATTCTCTCCGGACGGTCCCATAAAACGGTAATTGTATGTTTGTCGGTAATAGCTCGAATATTTACTGGATTTGATGCAGGTGCTGGAATAGCCGATGGAAAACATGCATACAAATATCCAATAGTTATATTTTTGAATGCAAGCTTTTCTCTCTTTAATTGCACGAATTGCAATTGGAGTGTATTAAATATTTCTTTATATTTATATATATATTAGTATATATATATGTAAATATAGGCTTATATTGGAAGTAAATGAGTAAGATATCCAACTTATTTAAGTAAATAAAAGTTCCATATCTAACCCATGTAAGTAGTAGTTAAGAGCATTCAAAAATGCAACATTGGTATTATTACGAACAATAAAAAATAAGACTTTTGAAATCATAAAAATGTTGCCTTAAACCGAGAAATTCTTAAAATTATAAAATTTACCAAATTATTATCTCGTCTGCTGGCAGAAGAAAGAAAAGATGATAAAATTATATATACGAGATGCACATAACATTAAAAGGGATTCACGAGACGTTTATTGACACTGATGGACTGTAGGCGCTATTATTAACTGATAAAACTAAGCCCATTACAGCGTCAACCAAGAGTCTAAAGAGGAGTGTAGTGTGAACTAGTGCCATTTTGTACATTATTCAATTTTTGTTATTTCTTTCAATTTTTCTTTCTTTCTCAATTTACTTTCCAGTTAAAATGGAAAAGTAAAATTAGTATAGTTATAAATTTTTTTGTTGCAAACATTAAAAAAAAACCAAACATCTTTTGCATTACAAATGTACAGTGTCAAAAATAAAAAAAAATAATATATAACAATAAAGATTGAGAGTATTAAAAGTCAGAGGTTGTGTAAATATTACTCGGAAATTATTTGCTTAGCAGTAGAACACAATTAAACGAATAATTTAATTATATAATTAGTTAATGAATACTGTTTCTTTTACAATGAAAAAAATAATAGATTACTTTATAGAGTATTCATTAATAAAGAATAATAATAAAGAAGAATTTTAGTATAAAAGTTAAAAATAAGAAACAAATTATTATTTGAACTTTTTGTTTTAATATCAAGAAATGATTAAATATTATTCAGTTTCAGTATTTCCTATTATAATGAAAAATTTTGAAATATGTAAATAAAAATCATTTTAGATCATTTATCAACGTTATTATTTTAATAAATACAATGACTTTTTCTCTATATATACTTGAATGTTCAAGTATATAGGGTCATATTTTTTTTCTTTTCACCTGTACATGTCTAATGCCTTATTCATCTGTGGTTTTTTTTTTAGTATTAATATTTTAATACCAGTTATTTATATATTTTTGCTTAGTTTAACATTTCTCGAATTTTGATTCTGAATTCTAAGCCTATCTTATATATTTTTCGTAAAAAAAAATAAAACTTAAAATAACTTAAATAATAAAGAACTTACTGTCTCCTTTTGCTTTCTTCGTCGTAACCATTATTCTTTTCGTTCTTGTTGAAAAGCGGTTATTGTCCAATTGAGCTCTCATACAAATTTGATAGACTGTGCCAGGCTTGACGTTGTCGATTTTGTAAGAATTCTCGGTATGATCAACACTGTACTTAATGCTATTCTTATTATATAATGTTGAAGACGTTGACGTGTTAAGTAAAATTTCATATTGTTTAACAGCATCTGGATTAACCCGAGGATGACGCCATTTGACTAATATTTCAGTTGGTGAAATCGACTCTGCTGTAACGTCTAATGGTTTTCCGGGTTCTATAAAATAGTAAGGAAAAGAAATAAATGAAGGATAATAGAAGATTAATTAAAAAAATACAAAAATAGATAAACTTAAGAATGATTTAAAAAAAAGTAATAAAAAAAACACGCACAACAATCTCTAATAGTATTAACATTTTGACGAACAGAAATACGATTTATAAGTGAGAACCGATAGTTGAGAGTATTTCCTATTACAAACGGTAAATTACTTAGTTGCCGTTTCAGAATATAATATTCTTTACAGCAATAAAAGTTCTTCCTTCTTCTCTTCCATAAAGAGATATAAAGAAAAAACTTTACAAATTATTCCGAAAATCTATAGGCGAACAAAGAGGAATCAGGGTTGACATTCAACAAAAAAATTAGATGAAAAGAAGAATAACAATTAGGAAATAGAAAAATGTTGTATATACTGCATAGTATAATAAAAGAACAGTATATACTGTGATATATACTAATATATATGTATATACAGTATATATATATAAAACCATTATAAGCGATATTAATTAATTATCAGACAAAAGAATAACAATAGTTTCATTTAGGGCATATGTTTGATTATATGAAGAAGTAAACGTTTAAGAATTCTATATGGTAGATTTTTTTTTTTTACAATTTGACAATCACGGATCTCACTTATTTGGAACAAATGTCTAATCAAAACATCCAAAGTCGGCTTACCGTATTCGTCTAGACGCGGCGAATGGAAAAATATAAAGAATTTAATTAGAACATATTGTTTGAAAGGACAGACGTCACTCGAAGATCGAGAGACGTCATTCTTTTTTTTTAAGATATTTTTTACGTAGAAAAAGATCATAACTTTTGCTATATTGTTTCCTGAGTGAGAATTGAAACAAAAGAAGAGTATACGTAAAAGTTTATATGACCTTTTTCATAGTATATCAAATTAATAGTATCTGCACAAACGTAACGCCAGAGATAGCACCATGTCTAAGAAAACAGATGAGAATATATATATATACCCAAAAATAGAAAAGCGGACGAGTCTCTTAAACATAAGGTGATCGCTGGTGTCTGCTGGATTTGTAATAATAATAGAAGAAAAAAAGGACGCTGCGTGATAAACTTTCGTTTAGCTAAGATACATATAAACAATACATTTAGAAATAAAAGTTGAAAATAAATAAAAGACATAGAAGGGAACCGGTGCCAAATACTTCACTCTCGTGCAACGCCTCAGGGCACCCACTTACTATCGAACGTTGCCTGTGTGCCTTTTTCGCCTGTTCGACAATCATATTTGTGCCACGAAGTCAAAAATTATAAACATTTTTTAAAAAAAAAGAAATGGCATCGTGAACGATAAACATAAAAAATGTATGTACGTTTAAACTGAAAAAATTGACAAACTCATATACAAATTGACCGCGAACCATCCGCTTTCTTCTCATCTTTTTTAGTGTTTAGTATTTTGTTTTTGTTTATAAATTAGAAACTCATAAACAATAAATAAAGAGTAAAACTTTTAACTTACTTCCTTGTATAGTTTGTACTTCCAAAATTTCACTATATGGACTCACACCAGCATTATTTACAGCAGCAATCCTAAATCGGTAATTTCTATTCGTATTTAATCTGGTAATTGTTGTTGATGGTTGAACATTATTATTTATTAGAGGTTTCAAAGTCCACAAGTCAATTTGATTCAAATGGGGGTTGTCAGTATAATAGATTCTATATGACTGTTTGCAATAGTAAAATCATTTAAATTATTGACCAACGGGAAATAATTTCAGCAAATGACCTTTATTTTTCCATGAGGGAATTTTGGTTCTTTGAAGCTTAATGAAACTGTATCGGAACTTTGTACCTTAGCTGTTAAATCGTAAGGTGGACTTCCTGGAGCTGTTACATTACAAATAATAATAAAGATTTTGATACTATTCATCTTTATAATTAGTTTAAATGAATACCACAAAGCTAGCTGTTTATATTAATGAAAGATTAATATAACTGTTGTTATTAAATAAATAGTTTAATATTAGTCTATTAATAATTTTTCTGTTAATTTTCCCTTATATATGTCCCGTGGGGTGAAATAATCAATAAACTTAAGAAATGATAACATGTTATTACTCGCCACATTTCTTGTTAATCTGAAAGTATAGAATCAAATAGTTTGTCAATCAACACAGCAAACACTGCAAACACTCAACACGCTCGCAAACACTCAGCTTTTATACTTATAATATTTTGATAAAAGCTGTTTGTTTTCAAATATTATTAGTCTTGTAAAGTAGTAACAGAAAAAAGATAAGAAAAGGTAAAAAGTAAACTAAAAATAATTCGTAGATTAAGAATAGTATAACTGACCCTTTTCTGATGTCTGGACTTCGATTGCAACACTATTTTTAGAATGTCCCTGGCCATTTCTTGCCTGGACGTAAATTTCGTATTTCACATAAGGATCCAAGTCAGTTATATTGTAACGGGTGTGTTTAATATTTTCTTTCACGTCTGGACTGTCTTCGCTTCTAACTCGTCTATATCTCACAATATAAGATTCAGCTCTATCCGACGGTTCCCATTCAACAAAAATCCATGTTGATGAATATTGATTTGCTCTTAAGCCGTTTGGCGGTAGAGGAACGTCTGTAGAAAGAGAAAATTATTAAATATTTAGACAATAATCAATAACACTTGAAATAAATAGCCAGTGAAATGAAAGCAGACAACACGATTAGTAGTTAATTTGAAAAGTTTAGTGAGTGGTTAATGAGTTATTTAAATCAGAAAATAATTATTATTTAGAGATGAAGGGAATCACATCATAAATTATCATGTTGTGATTCAACAACGAACCATGCCGAAATTTACCTCCTCCGACTGAAGTATATAATTCAATATCTTATTATTTCATATAGAAATTAATATAAGTGAAAAATTTCCTATACCTTTGACTTTAATTTGTGTTTGCTCTTCCACAATACCTAATTCGCTCTGAGCTTTGCAAAAAATAACCATAGATCTTTGAATATTTCTCAAAATAAATATATTCTCTCCATGCTTAGTTTCAGATCCTTCAACCGTTCTTTCTACCCTTTCACCTGTGTCCGTATTTAAAACTTTTTCGTGCCAAGACACTTCCGGAAGATCAGGAGCTCCTGAGGCAACACACCTAAGTGAAAGATCTTGACCAATCTCTACCTCGTACAATTCTTTAGGCTTCCTAGTTATTCTTGGTGGAGTTTGTCGAACTGAAGTAATAATAAAAAGTTTCTTCAAAAACTTTAAACAGTTTTTTCCCACGAAACTGTTTTTAATTAACGAGAAAAATATCTCTTCTCTTAAAAAAAAAACCAAAAAAAACTAGTTTACCAGAAAATGAGTTATTTTAGTTGTTTAATTAAGAAAGGACTTAATAACCTCAATCTTACACTAGTGCATGCGATTAATTCTGATTGTAAACTGAACCCCCATTAATATAGTTAAAGAGTAAAACATGCAGTTTTTAGATTCTTTCAAAGTCTGACATCGATTATTAGATATTCTTTTCCTTAACAGACTATCCTCACTTACATTGTTTCTCTGTCTTCGATGGTGAAACTAAAATATACAATAAATTATAAACCTGCATATGACGTATTACAACCGAATCTTAGTCTACACTTTATCGCAGGTAAATATATATATATTTCATCTTTAATATCCCACTTAATAACATTGGATATATTATTTTATTATTTTGTTTATAAGAAAGAAATTATTTGTTTTCTTTTGTCACGTCAATTACATACCTTTAACATACAGAGTTGCTGCATAAGAATAAGCAACACCCCATTTATTCTTCGCAAAACATTCATATTTGCCTTCATCTGCATCTTTGGCTTGATATATATTTAGGTGGCCAGTTTCATCTTGCTGTTAATTATATCGAATTTTTTAATGTGTACTTGTTACCAATATTTGAGTTGAATAGTTACCCTTATCCTACTATCATCCATTTTTAAAGGTATACAATCTTTCAACCAAGTAACTTTCGGCTGCGGGAATCCAACTGCTGTGCATATCAATGTTACACTTCTACCTTTTTCTACAGCCTTTAGCGCTGGTCCCTCTTCGATCCTGGGGTAGCCGGCTACCAATTCTAGGGAGGGGTAAAGTCAATTATCGATTGCGTTGGACGATAGAAGTGCGGCACTGGGAATAGATAAGGCGAAAATAAAAATCTAAACGACTCCCAGATATGCCCCAGCCAATTTATATCTTTAAACAAGGAAGAAGATTGCTAGATGCGGATAGATGACAGAAAGATCGCCAGTGTTACTCATCAGAAAAACAATTGCGCTATGTAGAATGAGTAAGAAGCCTAGCTTTTTACAAGTACACTGAATGGCAAACCGGTGCTAAATTTACTCGGTATCCATGGTTACTCTTTTTTGGTTCCGCCGCTAGCGAACTGAGATTGACGCCTGTTTTAACAGTCGTCTGATTAATGTTCTTATCCTATTTCGGAATAAGAAAATTTTTCCCCAATACTCATAGGATAAGGGGAGCGTAGAAACCGCAAGAGAAAAAAGCAGCAGCAACGAATCCCGAGACTGGTCATAATAAAGAGACAGTTCACCCCGGGGAAATATGCTGGTATTGAGGTATTTCAATACCTTACAGAGGGTCTAGTCACATGGTCGTTCTACTTACCAACTTTATCATCTAACACCTCTAAGGTAGCAGAGGCGAATGCACGTTCTTCTATTGAGTTATCGGCAACGCAAGCAAATACACTTCCATCATCAGATTTATGAACGGGTTGAATACGTAACACGCTCCCATTTGCCCAGGCAAATTTCTTAAATCGCCTCTCGAATTCCTTCTTTTTAATAGGATCACCATTTTGATACCACTGAATATCTGGTTGAGGATTTCCAGTTGCTTTACAGAAGAAAGATACGATCGAATTTTGGACGACTTTTGAATGCTCAGGCTTCACAAGGAATTTCGGTGGTGCTGTTAAAATAAATCAAGAAAACAATAGTTAATTGAAGATTTGTCCACAAGTATTCGTCGGCCCCAGTGCCGTTCCCTCAAAGCTGATTAGACCTATATAAATCTATTTGACGTATGAAAAGAGAAGCTGTACGATAAACATGACAATTTCGTTGTATATCGATCGTCGAGTAGAGTGTGAGTGTTAAACAATTACATAGAAATCCTAAGGGAACAGCCCACCAGGGCCGAACCTTTTGTTATATATACAGTAAACTGTATAGAATAATCATCATACTTTTTAATGAATTAAAATTAAGATAACGGTACTTCTTCTTATCTGTTTGGCGCGAGGATTAATTTTTTAATATGCAAATAAGTAAGAACAAATATCAAAATGGATGAGGCCTAAATGTTAGAGAGTAAAGTTAATTATAAAAACAAACATTCAGGCCTCTAATAGGCCAAACATGAGTGAGGAAGACGCAAATAAATTAAGTAGAATACTAAGCTAATTAAATCACAAATTATTTAGCACTACCAACGCAAAGTCTTTTAATTATCCTGAAAATTAAAGAACTAGTTAGTCAAACATCTTTATCACAAACGAAATTACACAATTAGTTTTGTGTAATAAATATGTTTATGATATAGATTAGAGCAATGGAAAGAAATTAAGAATCTATCAAAGATCAATATCACTACATGTAAAACAAAAAAAAAAAACAACACTAACTCGTCGGTCCTAGAAGCCTTTTGAGCTTTTTATGTCTCCTTCCTGAAAGATTTACACATTTTTTTTTTGAGAAATAAAAATAAAACACCAAGTAAATATAAGAAACACAAAGAAATGTAAATAATATATATTCTAATATATGTGTATGGTATAAATTCTAACGTATACAATACTGTGTAGCTATGTACCGTGTATATGTACAAATAGTGATAAAAAAAAGAAATAATGATAGATAAAGCGAACAAGGAGTCTTGGTCAATAAAAAGAAGTACGAGAACAACTTGGGGCAAGGAGAAAAACCGATCGAAAGAGTAATGAAGAGAAAAGAAATATCGGCAAAATGTGCCACGTTAATCCAAATTGTACTGCCAAGTTCGATCCTCTAAACGTTTTACTGACAAGCTTGTTTTTCCCTTAATTTTACATTAAACGAAAAAACAGTCAGTGGTGAGTTTTACTATGTACTACTAGGCGTAGTACACAAACCCTCATCAGCCTACATTTTATTAGTAACGCGCCAAAAATTTCCCATCAATTCGTGCAAACAACCGTCGTCCAATCGCATTTCTATAATGTAGCCTGGTTAACGGTTTGTTAACTACGAATTGTAGTTTGTCGCGGCCTAGGAATCGATTACATAATATAGATCAATGAAAAATGGTGAAAGGGAAGCAAAGCTACATGACTATATCTTTTCTTTCAATATTTATGGATATTAGAACAAAAAAAAAACATTGAACGAATGGTTCGTAAATTATTTCATGCTCTTTTAGCACAACTTTACTCAATTAGTATGACAAATGGCGTTTTCTAAATCGATCCTCATCGCCCTATCGACCTTATTAATATTTTCTTTTTGCCTTAATTATTCAAACATAATTTTATATAATGGAAAAATCGGTCCCCTGATCGTGAAAATATATAATTTTCCAAGCTTTTAACTATTAAGTAGTGTGTATCGTATTAGGGCATTTAATTCATTCAGTTGCATATTACAATGGGAAAGTGTTATACTTTTGGGAAACACTATACGATAATTTCTACAACTATTAATTGACGAATATTCATAACAACGAACTCTTCTTCTCACTTCGATCCCTTTAATCCCTTCGTGACCACGCAAAAAGAAGTTGTAGAAATAAAACCCTTGGTATTCGCCGAGTATAGAAAAGAGGATATTTCCAGCTAAGCAGCGAATAATACGCGGAAAGAGGGGGAAAATTTGTTTGAACTCATAAATAGACTATCGACCATCCGTTATCTACACTCATAATACGTCACAATGCCAATACTCTTCGTCTGTACCCCTCTAACCCTTACTCATTTGTTTATCATTGAAAGAATCAAGGATGATTCACGACCCTAAATAACTTTTTAAAACCCATAAAAAGTTGCGCAGCTGCAGCTCATCCACTCTATCATCAAAACCGGTGACCTTTTGCAAACAAAACGGTGTTTCCCTAGAAAACTGCTCTCTCCTACTCAAAAATTCTGCAAAATGTACAAACAAGAACGCAACAAGCACAAAAACCCCAGATCGGTAACGACCTGTACAAACAAGGTGTTGGTACGTGTAAATAGCTTTTGCAATTTTTCCGCTTCTTTTTTATTATAATCAAATATTTTTTATTAGTTAGAACGTTTAAACCTATTCTATCCTTTGGATAGTAACGTCTATCTCTTACTATATTTTAACAAAAATCGATTCAGTCTCAACGAAAAAAACAAGTTCAGAGCAAAGGAATAGAAGAATAGAGAGAAAAAGGCAATATGATTTATATTCAATATATGGCAGTCGGCGCGCAAGAGAAAATTGTTTTCAATCGCAAAGCACGTCAATCGGTTTGTAATCGATCATTTATTCATTTCCTACATACACGGTTCCATTTTTTGAACGTTGGCGTGAGAGGAATTTCCCCCCTTTCACTCTTAAACGCTAATTTTCACTAGAACGACAGCTTTGTCACCTCGTTAACACGCATTCAAGTCGATTCTGTAAACGCTAAACTTTTTTCCTTCCTTAAGTATTAGCAATTTCACGACTTAAAGCCTTTTATTGCTTGATATCGAGAAATTGTAGAGTATTTAAAGAGAGAGAGTGATTTAGAGAGCGTAGGCGAAGTCATTTTCGAGACTCCGTGTTCGCTCTTTTTTGTAAATAACAATAATACAAGTCTATTTAGGCGTTTTTCACGGGGCAATACACAAGAATACCCTGTGAAAAAGCACGTTGATAAACATAATCTTTGTAGCCTAGTTTAGATAAATATAAGAGGAGTGTTTGGCCTATTATCAGGGAAAATATGAGAATAAAATAGTAAAATTTTACTTACCATTTTTTGGATCTTTGCGGCGGTGTTTTCTACCATCAACGAATAGTAAAAGGATGATTAAAAGGAACAAAATTTCCTTGACCCTCATCCTTTACATTTACTCCAAATAATACCTACAGAACATAAATACCTTTTACTGCCGATATTATCACTCACACCAATCGAGAAAATACACCGATCTATCGCCTTCGATCAGTCTTGGAATAACTATCGTTTTAATAGTTCCAAGTATAGAATTTCGATAATCAAATTTAATCCGTATTTTATTTAAGAATCCTATAGTCTTCTTGTTTATGTATTGAATGCACTAGACGGCATCGTCCATAAAACTCTAAAATAACTTTTGCGCATGCCCACTCGTTTGTGCATATTCATTAACTTTATCGAAGTGGCGACACCTTTGGGGTATGTTCTCAACGGTTTTTTTCATTTCCCCTATTGGACTACTTACGATATAGTTATCCTTTCGTTGAACTCTTGTCAGTTCATTCTCTGCAAAAATATGCAAAGTCATGTATAATCTCAAGTTTTTGTTTACATATAAAACAAACAGGAAAATCGAGCAAAAATGAAAACAAAAAAAAATGTTGGAACATGTGTCAAATGAATGGATTGCGCAATATTACTACGTGTATTGTAATTTGCACACGCTAATCAAGCAAATAGCGAAAATAAACGCAAACTGTTTTATAAATATACAGTGAATATAACTAACGAAGGAATAATGGGAAATAAAAGAATAAATGAACAATAATGATAAGCGCATTAGTTTTTATTCTAATTAATGATCGATGGCAAGCGAAATACAAACAAAATGTTCTCCTACAATTGTTTACATGTTGGTAGCTCCACCTATAGTATTAAAATATTATAACAACAGAATTGTTTTACCATTAATAATGTCCTTTTGAATGACTCGGTAGAATTATTCATAATTAATGGACGGCTAAGGTAAATGAGTAAATATTAACGAGTGATATTTGCTATTAAATATTACAAGCACAAGAGAAAAAAGGCCGCCAGCGTCAAGAAGCCTAACTAATGTAATATAAAGCTAACTCAAGACGGAAGACGACTACTCGTCTTCCCACAGGACGAATATACAATACGAAAATCCGAATTGAACAAATTGATCATTAGTTAGACATTCTGAGGTTCTGCATATGTGCATATGGCAAGAAAATATTTTAATTATATTATCCGTTTTATCCAATTTTACACTAGATATTGTTAAACCGTGGAACAAACGCATTCAACGGCAAAGTGTCTATCGAGCGTAAACAGTCATCTGGAAAATTGCGCTAGAACGAGGAAGTGAAAGAAGGAAACGCATGTTTGTTGTCCTTTTATCGATCTAGTGGTCGGCTGGTGGTCTCTAATCAATTTTCAATTTCATTTACTTTTTAGTAGAAAGAAGGTGTAAGTAAGCTGAAACATATTCCTTGGTAGAAAACTGATTGAAAAAGACGTCGTAAATAATGAAAGAAGTGTATAGAAAGCGAAGCAGAACTAAAGAGATTTTTGAATTATTCTCGCAACGTCAGGCGTCACCAGCAATTATGGCTTAGGCTTAAATCGAATCGAATATTCTCCTCGATATATCTTTACATCTTTTTTCCTATTATGCATACGTTATCGGTTGATTATCGGAAGAAAGCAGGCGTCGACACTGACTGAGTCGAATATCAACGCTGCAG
Organism: Dimorphilus gyrociliatus; assembly: GCA_904063045.1. NCBI lineage: Eukaryota > Metazoa > Annelida > Polychaeta > Dinophilidae > Dimorphilus > Dimorphilus gyrociliatus. The sequence goes on along the minus strand of CAJFCJ010000002.1, from coordinate 1,590,491 downwards.
ACAGTCATTTCGCTTCCTTATGAGATTTCATTCTCTCTTTCCCATGATCCTTATTTGTTCTCCGTGACAAAGACGATGCAAAATAATTCTAATTATAAGAATTATTAATGAAGACAGTAATGATTTGCGATTAAAAATTCCCTTAGCAATCGATAGCCGTTACTGGTGTGATTTTCGACGAAATCAATAACTAAAAAAAAGGCGTTTCCCCTACTTTCGAAAGAAAAGAATACGTAAAAAAAAATACAATTAAGTACAACTCAAGTACATAACAGTATGATTCTGTGCTTTTCTATACTCCTAAAACCTGCTATTTGCAGACTGTAGTCTTTTATATATTTATGTATTCATTAATCGCCCAGAAGCGACACATATATATGCTGCGCCTAAAATTTACAGACGTGATAAACATACTGGATCCCTCAGTGCTTGACAAACCATATTAAGAAACGCAACCGAGTGTAACATTCCATATTGTTGCAGTCACGAATTTGCAGTAGCTCGTTAAAGTTAGGTTATAAATCAAACGTAACTTAAGTGGCGATTTATTTAGGGAAGGAGGACAAAAGCTGCAATTATAAGTTCTATATACAATTATTCTCGTCCTTCATCCGAGACTAGACGCTTAGCGAATTAAAGTGTTCAGCTGTCAATAAGCCTAACGTAATGAGGTTAAGGGCGAGGGGGAAAAGTTTATTAACCTGCCCATATAATAAATAAAAAGGATAAAGAAGCCGTCAGAAGTTTGAAAGTGGACAAACAGAGATGCCCCGACAGAGTAAACCCTACTGCATTAAGAGATTTTTACGACTGTAAAAACAAAAACGCAATATTGTGATTTTTGTCAGTATATTGGGCGGTGCTGTAATGCTTCGTTAATAACATTTATTCTGCTGTTTGATGCATTGAAACGACTAGTACTGGCAATATTACATAAGCCGCATTCGTTTGGGAAAAACTGAGTATAATATAAATTATTCAATATATAGCGAATGCTTGGTGAATATTCTGCAGTTTAGCCGAAAGTCCGCAATTAGACACTATTATCAAGAGTGTTGCACCTGGAAAAATACTGGAAAATCTATAGCTAGGGTTAAAAGTTCAAATCCAAGCTAGACTCTGTTGCTGGCTTAGCTATTAGTTCTTATCTTATAATTACCAGTACAAACTTGCCCCTTTTACTTCAAACGACAAGAGAACACCTTATAGCGCTGGAATAGGCCTAAGGCAATTATACTGGAGCTATACTAATTTCTTGCCATCGATCATTTTAAAAAAAGAATATTTTGACACGAAGTGAGACAAAAAGGCAAAGCAATTATCAGAAAATTTGTTTGTAAATTATTGTCAGTAATTGGTACCGTCTCTAGAAAAATAGACAATTTGTACGTTTGTGAAAAACAGCGTGTATTGAAATCAAGAGACGAGAGAAAGAGAGAGAGAGAGAGAGAAAGAAAGAGATTGAGCGATGGAAAGGGTGAGAGAGAGAGAGAGAGAGAGAGAGAAAGCACTTACCATGTATAAAAAGAAGGTCGCGTTCAGTGCTGAGGTTAGTAGAAATTCTAGTAGAAAGTAATTAAGAAACGTATATTCAATTTGTAACAGGTACAACTAGCCGTCTCTTATTTCCGTTCAGCATTCGAGGAGAATGAACACTGGCTACCATCCAAAAATTTGTTTCCTCACTCTCGCTTGCAGGCTAAATCCAACTGAGCTTCTCATTTAATACGGATACGAGCCTTCCATCTAGGACGTTTATTGTACAAACTACGGGGAATATGATACCAGTTTATGTTAACAGTTTATCATCCGGGCTAGTTTGCTTCAAACTAGAGGAGCGGGGCTTTCGAAATCGCGATTTAACGGTCAAAGTCTAAGAATAATAACAATAATTCGCCAGTATTCTATTGAATAGCCGTTCGTACAACATAATAACTTATTTAGATAAAAGTACATTACCACATGTATTATGAAATATATTATGAAAAAGCTCTTTTATCTTTTTGAAAAAAAAATACTGTTACACTGAAGTGATTATACGTTAAGAGGCTATAGCATTAATTAATGAATTAATGAATTGATCAATGTAGTTAAAGAGAGAAGACTTACTATATTGACCAGTAATAGAAGAGAGCTGTTTGTTTATTGTACTTTGTCTTGTCAATTAACCCTGGAAAACATCAGATATTGGATGTTGTTTCATTACATGTGAAAAAGGAGAAAAAACATATGACATGAAAAAAAACAATGGAATGTGTATTACATATAGACACTTGATCTAAAAATGTTGAAAATAACCTTTTAAAAATACAAAAGAGACATCGTGATGTTTCTATGGTTACCGTTTCTAGCTAATGCCCTTTAGATAGGTCTTTAAGGAAATTAAACAACTTTATTATATAGTAGGAAATGTGTAAGGATTAAAGAATTTAAGCAAACGAAGTTAAATCATTTATTAATAGAGATAGTTTAAATACATTTTATAAGTAAAATTTAAAAAAACGATCGTTCATAGCAGTGGTTTATCTTGAATGGTTTTCTCTCTTCTTTTCTTTAATTGATATCAATTATTCAAGAAAACTTTTGCCAGGATAATTTTTTTTAGATCTCACACCATTAACTTACAACTTGGGCATAGTTCAATTGAGATAGCTAATTCTATTAAGAAGACCTTAAGACGTAAAAATATTGACGGTTTTAGCCAATTGGAATTCACAAGCAGAGCTGTGGGCGAACGACGAAAATAATAAGAATAAACCGACAAAACTCTCTGGAGAATGTTGATAAGGCGGTCATAATCATTTTCGACGCTCGGTCCTGGTGTCTATTAGTTGCTTATAACTTTTAGAGGGAAACAAAAGGCGCCAATAGAATAAATTCATTAAATTTCCATTGTGTCTCAAGGGACGATTTTTGATGTATTGCAGTCGACTTTTTTCGTTTTATCTTTTCTTCCTTCATTTACTTACACTCATAGACGTGTGCATACGCTTGTAGACGAGCCAGCTTGCAATATTATGCATTTATTATAGTCTATATCCGTCGCAATATAGCGAGTGACGTCACATTGAATTAAAGATAGTGGAAAAAATTATGATATATCTGAGAGTGTGGTCATAAACCCTCCCACTTTTTTTCGCAGGTGCGAAACTTAATTGAATTCCAGTGCAAAAGGACATAAAGGGGAATGTTCTCAACACGCCATTGCCTGCAATAAATCGGAGAATGCCGTGATGGCGTTCTTTTGCCGCTAGGTAACGGTGTGTAGTAAAGGGATAAAAATGAGTAATAATTTTTCGTATATCTTAGTTGGAAACGGCAATATGACCTATCGATCGCACCCCATTCTCCTATTTTGTTTCTCCTTTCGGCGCTGGACGATCCGATCGTGTTAAGGCTCGTTACCGTAAATCTGTTTAGATAGGAGGAACAATATTCCACCACGCTACCCACCATCGAATTGGTTAGTTTAATAATGGCCACAAAGATGGTGAAATCTATTTACGCTGAGGAATATCTGTCGGAAATTATCGACGTCGATAGTCAAAGGCGTATCGCATCCGAATCTGAAAAGGCGTTTGTTGAAAAATATAAAGCAGAGTATAGTATCAACAATTGCTATTTGCATTTGTGGTAATCGCTCCTAATCCAGTTGCCAATGACTAGTCACTTTGTAGGTAACGTTTAGACGTCAGCGAAGGCCTATAAAAGAGGCTTGCTCAAAAACGAACAAATGCCTTAAAGCTGGTTGCATACGGGATAAAAGGGATGCACTCTGTCGCAGGTGTTTATGTAACGATAGTTCCGAAAGTCATAGCCTCAGGAAAATACTTGTTCTATCTAAAAATTCCTTTCTTTTTGTACTCGTTTCACTCCATTCATATCAAGCTCCGAAAAATCAGAAGGAAGTAAAATGAAAAAAAAAACGGAAATAAAATCCACAACAGGTGCTGGTAGTCTCTTCTTAGCTGTAGAGAATCCTGTCCGATTACAAACGCCTTTAGGCCCGTTCTTACGCTTTCCAGATCCCCTTTTTTGCGGCCCTAATCTCTCCAGAATGTTCTCTCTAGGAGTACTAGGTAAGTAGGCTTTTTTTTGTGTACACAAAAAATGCTATGGAAGGAGCAGCCCTCATAATCAATCGCTCCCGTTTCTTTGTAGCATTTTTAGGAAGTATTCTTAACGAATGCAAGGTCGTTTGTGTATGACCGGACGTTTGTCAATCCTAAGATAAAAGCATTCTCATTGAAGGTAAGAGTCGTTTTTTTAACGTCAATATATTTTTAAGTTGAGCTTAATATAACGTCAGAGAATATCTTCTTATATTTAAATCTAAGATATATAGACGTCCAAACGTAAATAGAATTCCCTTTTTTTCCACGCAGAGATTTATATATTGAGAATACTATTCGCATGTGGTCGCTAATAATTTCATGGCAACCGTCTATTGGGTATTATAGACTGATCCGAGAGCGTCTGTTTTATACAATATCTTTGCAATTTAACTAGGACTTGCAACATTCAGTAGCTTGAAGAACTAAAATTACTCAGTCCCGGATGTTCGTTGTATTTGCGGAAGTTCTAACGGGATCCGAAAGGAAGTTAGGCTTTGGAGTATTGGAGAAGGACATTTTTTTCAAAATTAGAAAAATAATCGGGCATGTATTACTAGAGAATTACCTACATGGAAGACGATAAGTATAGGCTTTAAACCCGTCCATCAACCACTAGTCGGCGGTATCGTCGTTTTTCTTCCAGAATATCACGAGTATTTCCTTTTGTCGTTATAGGCCTAGTTAGTTTTTATATCATCTATATAGACGGCGCGTCAACGGTTACTTCGACGATAGTCGATAAGATTGCGGTTAACTTTTTTCCGCTCACGTCCACCACTCGTTTATCACTTGCGATCCGAGAAAAATGTGTTGAGAGGGTGGAATATTCCTTTTGCTGGGTTATAATTTATCAACTCGGTCATATATAGGGCTTAAGGGAGATTTCAACATCATATCGGCAAAGCGAATAGCTTATAATACTGCATATAACACGAACATCTTTTTAAAGAAGAGAGCTTCTTTTTCTGTTTCTTTCCCTTAATCTTAACGCCATCTACCTTGTTATCTTTATACTAAAGCGAATTTCCTTATAACAAAAAGCCTATTGGGAAGAAATGCGTTGACGTCGAAAAATAAATAATCTTCAATAATCTAACTTGACATTTACGAAGCTGACTTCCAGTATATTCCGTACATTTTTATAATTAAAGGACAGGGAAATCTGCAACCCAATGCAGCTTAAAGCACTCTATTAATTTACTATTTAATTCCAGAAATATTGGATTTACCATTTAAATAATGCCAAATAAACCAATATAATCTAAAGGAAACCAAAAAGCATTCTTGTATAAAAAAGAGATTTATCAAGTAAACGTATTACTCTGTAATTAAAACAAACTGTTTTCTGTTACATTATCCTATTATTTAATTAAACGAACAAAGGCGTCACTTCTTTAGAGAAATATCTTCTTACCAACTATACAAATCAGCTTATACCTTAGATCATTCCTGTCTTACAGCATTTATTATTTAACAAGTTTTTATTGTAATATTTCTATTCCTTTATCTACTCTGTATGAGGGTGAAATTTTTGGTAGAAGCCCAACTATTTAATTAATGGCTGTATTAAATACAGAAAATAATGAATTTTTAAAAAATTTATAGCTAAAATTAGATACATAGTGTGAAAAATGCATGAAGGAAGCATTAGAATCAAAGCAATTAATTAGTCTATATTCATTATTATTATCTTTATTAATTTATAAGAATTTTATTTACTTCTGTGTTGTTTCCTGTAGAATCACATCTACAAAGTGAGGTTGTCTTTTGAAATAATCAACCGGTTAATTTCCTTTGAAAAAACCGGTTCACAACCGTTTTAACCGGAAATAAACCACCTTGGAATATTTGAAAAAAATGGCGGTTTGATTTCTCTGTTGTTATTCTTTCAAAACACTGCCAAAAAATGTCAAATATCGAGAAATTATTCGAAGATTTATGTGAGTTTGAAGCATGTCACGCTCGAACGACAATAAATTCTGCAACTGCTGAAAAACTTTTTGAATTAATGTATGGAATTCGTAAAAAGATGGAGGAATTGGACAGTTTGAAAAATGCTGCTAGTGAGGTTAAGCAGAACGTTAGCGAGTTGATGAATGACGTTGAAGATAGCATTGATACCGAAACCACTTCGCTAGAGAGAAGTGGCGAAAGTTTAACGCAATTTAAAAATTCGCATGAGAAGCAGGTACAAAGCACTAATTACAACAAAATATTTATATAGCGGTCTTTCTAAAAACAATTCAGTTTGATCATATATTTTCGTTTACTTTTAGATCGAAGCATTAAATCGAGATTTAATTGCGAAAAACGATGAAATAAATATCAGAAAAGGAAAAATACAAGCAAATGAAGTCAAATTGAAAAGAACTCAAGAGTTTACCGTCATTTTAAAGAGAATGTATGAACTTTTAACGAAAACGCGCCTAGAATATGCCAAGAACGGTGAATATCGGGGTCTTGCTATAAGCAATGGGAAAATAAGGCCTTTCGATATTAACATGAAAGAACACAAGGAGGAGTATATGTCAGATCTCTTATGGAACACTATCATTGAATAAGGCCCAAAACTTTTTTACTTTCTACTTTTATATTAAAAACAAAAGTTATTAATTTTTAATCAAAATTTTTTAAATACACTAAGCCTAATCTTCTGTATAAAATATTAATATTTACAACAATGCCCTAAATCCTCCTTGTAAACTCATGGTCGGTTAGTAAACTGTACACAAGCGCCATCTATCGTATAATTTAGTAATAACATGAACTGGAAAAGTAGCTGGCGTGGAGAAGAAAAATAAATAATCTGCTATAATCTGACTTGACATTTGGAATTTATAAAGCTTAGGCAAGCGGTATATTCTGATAGTTCTATCTCATACAAAATATTCTTGATGAAAGATTAAATGCAAAAGTCGAAATGTATTCGGGAAAACTTTTTAATACATAAGAGTATGGCATTAATTTTTAATTGAATGGAAACTTAACGTGCAAATTTTTCTCAACACACTGAAATAAATAAATAAATATGTATATAAATATGCATAGATTAAAATATACACATATAAATTATTATATACATTGTATAAATAGATTTTTACGCTCCAAAATTAATACTTATTTTTTTTTTTATAAAAAAAAATATATATTCTTTAGCACCTTATTCTTAGTAACCAAACGAATTCATGCATAGTAAACGGGTAGTTCTTTTTTTTTATTATTTCTTTTTAGGTACAGTGCATAAAAATGTTAAGTGCATTTATATTTTCATATGCGTGTATGTTTATATTTATAGTGTACATATAATATATATATATATATATATATATTATATATATACTTGAATGAATTTATGCTTGTATGTGGTTTTTATGTAGAGCAAGAAAAAAAAAAGAAACATTCTGCATATAATGTATACGCAACCTAATTCTAAAGGGGCGTATTGAAATAATTAGACGCTACGAATAAATTAAATTATAATAAATACGAGGTCTAACTACCTGGAACTATAACGGCAACTATTTACTGTGTGCTGCAAGGAAGAAAAGGCACTGCACGCTTGCTTTTTCATACTTCTTAGAAGAAAAGGAGAAGAAGAGGGCGGCGCTGGAATGGTGCAGGGGAATGTCTATAACTGGTCGTTCCCATCGCGCCGGAATGAAAATAGGAGAGTGGTCCAATCAAGTGTCCAATAACGGGTCAAGCGTGGGTTGAAGGTCGTTGAAGAGGAAATCGATGGATGACGGTAAAACGGAAGACGGTTCGGAAGGAGTCCCGACAATACTTTCCAGCCAGTCGTCGAGCTCATTGGACGAGCATGAAACACTGGGTGGTGTAGGGGCTAGATTTGATGCCAATGTTGTATCAGTCGGCACTGGCAGCTGCATCAAATCATCATTCCATTCCAGTGCGCCGTTAATACGTTCCGCCTCGTCCGATAGCAATACATCTAGAACATCCTTGAACTGCTTTTCGGTCGTGGTTCCATCATCAATTTGAACTTCGACTTGTTTATTGCTTAATTGGTCCATAATCGGGTTAACGAATTGCATAACCTCTTCGCTTCGGCCCCTGACAACTTGTTCGTAATTGGGAGGCATTTTGGTAGTCGGCGTTTCCGATTTCGTCGAACTGATAAGAAATAGGGATTAGATACAGTTTTGTTGTGTTTTTTTTGGTACGAATTTCTAATAAATTCTGACTTTTCTCACCTTTTTGCGCTATCAATTGTATGATTTGATACGATCACTTGATATTGGCCGCTGGGGGTTGTTCTCAGATGGACAACCTTCGATCCAGTACCCAAACTCATTCCTTGACCTAGTGCCTGCTGTAGAGCATGAGCGATAACCATTTTAATGTTCTGAGAAGGTGGGTGAGCGGAATTTGAGCCATTGTTGGTCGGTAAAACGCGAATTTGGGCGATTAGAGGCGCCGATGATGATTTGGGCGGCGGAGCTGGACGAATAGGCTGGGGAGTAGGTTTCCCTTGGCCTTCTTTCTGTTGCAGTTTTGCTTCAGACATTGCCAGCGCCTTTTTTAATTGTTCAATCTCCTGTTGTTGTTGACGAAGCAATTCATCTTTGTTCGGGTTATCGTTTACGTCTACAGAATTAGGCGGCGACAACTGCGGTGGAGAGGTAACATCCGCCTCCTCCTTTGTAGGGGTCTCAGGGGTCGACTTTAAAGCAGCATTATAATTTGTGACAATTTCTTCAGCAAATTGCTTTAATCTTTCCAACAGATGTGGTTTGGGACCCGATACCGGTAGGCTACGCTTACGACACTCACTCTTCAGATCATTGACCCGAAGGTCATCTAAAGCTTTGATCGGCGTCTTCGGGCTCGTTTTCACTGGTTTCGGATTTGGGGGAGGCGTTACAGGAGTTGGAGGTTTTATTTGAGTAGAATTTTGCTCCCAATCTAAGTACATTTGCTGCTGTTTAAGAATAGCTCCATAGTTTGTGTCTGGAGGCGGCTCGTCGTCTACAACGACTGGTGGAGATGGTTGAGATTGCCTTATCGGACTCTTCTTACGATTTGGCGGCCCCTTATACTCATGGAATTTTATAATTTTGTTTCGCTGTGTAAACTTTTGCTGTCGTATCTTATCTCGTGATCTTCGAAAGCTGCAAATGTTTGCTCCAGCCGTGCTACTAGCTGTACTGCAAGTACTGGAAGCTGGCGAAGTCGCTTGAGAGCAATTAACTAAGTTGAACGTGTTCGATGAAGTGTTCGCTCCATCAAGAAAACCTTCTTGTAGTCTATCAATCAATGATGTAATATTTAGATCATCCACTTCTAAATCATCTGTTAACCACTGCTCATCATCCGCCGATTGACTATCATCATTCAGTAAAGCCTCTTGTAAATCTTGATCTGCTGGTAGAATGTTGTCCCTCACTAAGTCTAACGGACCAGGTCTATTTTTTAAATGCTCTGATAAATCGTCTTGTAGTCTGGCTTTCTTTAATTGCCTCTGTCTATCGTACAACGATGGATCTATATTGCAGTCATCAAGAATGTTCTGGTCAACTAGCGACTTCCTGTCCGGCCTCTGCTCGATTTTCTGCTTTAGAAGATCGCTCGTCTGTTAGGTATTAAAGACTTTCAGTAAGATTAAACGAGTTAAAGACGATCGTAAAACGGGGTTAGTTATGTTGATGTTCCATCAGGTGAAGTCGATTAGGATGCGCTGTACACACTAATTACATACACAAGCCGCTTTCATCTATTATACGAATGATTTCCATACTTAGTTGCCGAAAAGCCAAAACCTTGACTTTTGTAAACGAATAAAAGAATCGCTATCTAGGCTTACTTTTTTTCAGATAAGCTGATGAATGAAATTGTATGAAGAAAAAAGACTTTCTTAGTAATTAAAAGCTTTCCATATGTCACGAATCAAGCGCTAGTATTCAAAATAAACACCATTCGCTATTCTCCAAGCGAATGGCATTAGAAGAGGTGTTTAGTCGAAAAACAATCAGCGGAGCAAAGAGTGGAGCCGCGTGCCCGAGATATCGAATATCTTAATAAGATTTCCTATTTCGTTTCCGCCTAAAAATTTATATACTTTTTGTTTATCTTTCCCCGCATTTGCCTCTGCTAGTAATGTTTTTTTTTTAATAAAAAAAGTAAGGCGCCTTAAACTAAATAGAAAAAAGATTTCAGTTAGCATACTAGGACATTTTTTATCGCTAGATTACTTTGTTTATGGGTACCATTTTTTTTCTAACTATTTATCTTCACTCTTTACATGTATCTTTTATTTCTCTCTCTCTCTCTCTCTCTCTCTCTCTCTCTCTACCACTCTTTTCTCTTTTCCGTCTCTCTCGCGTTATCTACTTTCCTTTCTTTTTTTATATTATATTCTTAAAAAATCTTACCTTGGAAAGTTGCAGTTGTTTTTGTTGGGTGGCGTAATGAGGTGGAGTCGATAAAGCTGTTAAAAGAAAATATTCAGTTGCTTTTTAGAAAATAGTTATGTAGTACGGATAGCCTCGGAGAAGGGTAAACAGAACGAATGAAACGTTAGCCTTATAATAAATCAGCAGGGTGAATGACTGCTGACGTAATGCTTAGTTTGCTGTATTGCAGGTGAATATCGCCTGCCCACCATGGGGAACATAAACAAATATCTCTATTTTTTCGTATTGTTCAATCAATTCCTTAAACTAGATCTAGTATAATTTTTTTTCCAAGAAATCTCTAAAGATACATACCTTGGCCAATTGATTCACTGATAGATCGTCTCTGGTTTAATCGCCTTTCCAGTACGTCTCGATTCTTTTCTAAATCATTCGACATGTGCTCGACTTGAACGCAAGGTGACGATGGTGACGCTTCGTCCTCTCCGCAACGTTTTTGCTCTTCCATTCTACACTCTCTGCAGTAGATTCTGTTTTAGATACATGTCCAATTTACGTTTTTAAGACAAATTATTTAACCACATTTTCGTAAAAGGCCTACATACCTATGGATGAACGTAATAGTATCTGAGTCTAGACCTTCCTTTAACTCCGGAGGAGTTGCGGGTAATAGACAGTCGTCGTCGTCCGTGAAATCAGCGACGGGCGTTGGAGAAGACAGTGGACTAAATGGGCTCGACTTGGGACTAAAATCACTTCCGGCACTACCACCGTTAATAGTCGTAAACGGATAAGGAGATGATGAAGAAGTATTTGTTTGGTTCTCCTCCGTTCTTTCAAAATCTACCATTGTTAAAAATGAAATATACTATAAATTAATAAGGTCAATAAAGAAAATAATAATAAAATGAAAAGGGTGAAAGGAGATAAAAACGCGTTTGGGGCTTTCGTGGAATGTAATTAAGATAAGCGTGTTATCTCTAATCTTTAACGACGTTGCACGGGCATGTCAAATCGAGTTTTCTCGGAGTTAGAAAAGCAGAAAACAATATGTTAAAAGCTCTTTCTTCTTTCCTTTTATAAACGGATGAAGAGGATAAGAGGTTTAGAGGAATGCGGCCAATTAGTATCATCAAAGGGGCCGCTTGTTGACATTTTTATCTGGCTGGCGGTGAGGTCCCCTTTGAAGAGGGTTCGACGGGACGGGGCTATTCCAATATACTGCCATCCGCCGGCTATTTTATTCATTAGAGATAATAGACTCTATCTCTTCATATGTCGTATCGGATGTTGTGCCACGTGACCTCCCCTGTCTTCGATAGGAACCCCGTGCAGAACATAGCCTTATGGGTGACAAGGATTGTCAATCAGTCCCTGCCAAAGTCGAACGAGAGGCAAAACAGATCAGATAAAGGTCGACATAAGCGGTAAGAAAGAATCCTAGAAAAGCGTGCCAGTTGATAAAGCGTGTATAGATTTAGCGGTCGTGTTTAGATAAGGAATGTTCGTAGGCGCGTGTCTTTAGGCGCAATGGCAGGGCGTGACAAGATAACGATAAATACTCGCGTCTTTGTTTTATAACTCTCATGCGGCCTCAATGTGCACTACAAGTTCTGTAAAATGTGAAAAAGGTTACTCCCCATTCTTATAAATGTTTTTTCACATATTTCTGGTAATGAAGTATCGTAATGAAAAGGGAAAACTGCCAAGCGGTCTTTGAATTATTTCAGGAATGTAGAAAAGTTTTAGAATCCCAGGCACCCCGGGACAAAAGTCGAACGCCACCTGTTTTTCGTAGGCCACAACCAGTAACCATAGGAACGTTTTTTTTTATAGTGACGTCATGAATTGGTTAAAACAACTTTTTTCCAGAGCGCTGCTAAACTTTTACTCGCTTTTTTTTCTTTCACATAAGACGCGCACGGCTTTTGGCAAATCCATTACTCTGGGTGGTTTTTAGAGAACGCGCACTCTGTATTCATTATTTAGAATATACGTCCCGAATACGTAGCCTTTCATCTTCTAAAGTGCTTACGAGTGCTCGTTTAGTAAAACGGAAGGATAAAAAGGTTTGGCGGCGGCTTTTGCAATTTGGAAACCGATGCCAGGAACACAGAACACTCGCCTTCATTACGCAATGTACCACTTAAAACTTACTTTTTGCCCTGCCATCATTTATATTTCGTAGCATGCAGACGACCCTTTACCCCTTTCCCTACTTTCCACACCCTTTTCAATCTCTTTTTTTTATCTTCCAGACCAAATAAAAATTCTTCGCGGAGAGTGAAAAACGAGCACGACCTGCAGAGTGTATAAGACAAACAACGACAAACAGCCGGGATGAGAAACGAGGAGCACCCGGTTTATTACGTAAACAGGCGGGAAAAAGACTACAGCGACTGCAAGCGCTCCGCTTTTTGCAGTTGTTTATCGTCGGGCTGTGAGTCAGCAATCGGGCATTTCTCCCCCTCCCCCCCCCGCTCCCGCACATATACTTACTCTTTCACTCTCTCTGTCTACCTCTTTACCTTCTTGCTCGTTTTTTTTTTGCAGAGGCATGTAGGCGAAATCTTACAGCAAACAAACGTGGCGAGCTTAGTGGGGGTGTTAATTCGTTAATTCGGTCGAACGCTTTATCGCTTATAATTAGATACGGCAACGAATTATGCTCAATAAAACAAGTCACGTGACTCAAAGTAAACTTTTATGTATGTTTTCTATTAAAGATATGTGCGTAACTATCGAAGGGAAAGGGTAAAGTGGAAGTAAGGTATATATTTAGATATTGCCTTTTTATCAGAATGGTAAGAAAATTAAAGCCATACCTGAACGGTTGTTAAATTCTGTGGTTTCGTCGAAAGAATGCTCGATTTCTTTCTCTTCGTCAAACTTTCCTGTTTTCAGCATCGATGGAAAAAGGTCAGCATGTAATATATATCAAAGGTCATGAAGCGTTCTAGACGTTTCGTAAAACGATAACAGCTATCGGATAACGAGGAATTGGAAAAACAATAAACGTTTTATATCTATATGTATACATTAATGTACACATAACGCGTATGGGGTGTACTGTCATTTGTCGCCCGAGGGATAGGTAAGAGAATGTTGACAGTAGCTGACACGTTCACGGTTATTTATTAATTAGTTACAGATTCCCTATTCCGTGAGTAAGACACTCTTATCTCAACGAATAAATAATGAGTAAATAATTATCGACAGAAAGATGATAAAAAAATAAGAGCTAAAGAAAGTCTCGTCTACTAACTAATTCTTTAGTGATTACAAACTTTTCTTTTTGTTTGCCATTGCCATGCTTTCATTTTCGCATACACTCGGTCCTACATTCACTCTCATGCACATATATACATACACACTAACACACTCACTCACACATATACAGACACAGGCATTCTGTGCCCCTAACTCACTCACTCACTCATTCACTCACTCACTCTATAATACGAAACACAATGTGCAAAGAACGCCTATCTGGCCCTACCGTTAAGTTTTTTGGTAAGTAAGTGACGCTCGAAGCGTCACCTAGATTTAGCTATATAAGTTTAGGCGTCGCTTTAGACCTACCTTTCTTCACTGCTGGCTCGTCGTCATCGCGTAGCGATAGCGTCCGTCTGGATGTAAGAAATCGGCGAAGATGTAGTTTTACACGTTGAATATGTTCATCCGGAGTAACTAGGGGTGGCTGATGCTTAGATGGACTCTTAGATGGACTTTTCGAAGTTTTCTTGAGCGCCGAGGCTCCTGGAACGTATTCGCTGCACCTCATCCCTCACTCATCTTTCACTGAGTGTCTGCACAGACTAACCATGAGTTTGCCAGTTTGCCAGGAAGGGGGCGTGGTCTGTTGTCTATAGCAACGGTCGGACCAAACGTGCGAACCAGATGCTGAGCCCCGATGCTGTCCTCTAGCGGAAAATAAATGTTTGCTTTGTCGATGACACGGAACCGATCGTGTTCTATATGTATCTGGTATGTCGGTGAGGATTGATAACCCAATAAGACAACTTTATATCCCAAAACCTAGTTTTTCCTAAGAGTTTACATAGAAAGAATCGATGGCCAAGAACCAGTTGATTCTGAGGCTGTTTCAGGAGAAATATTCGTCAAAAAATTCCGTGGTAATTATACTGTCAGACACACCTGTTGGCTACAATCTTCCTTTCCTTTTATCTTGCGTCCATCCGTTGAAACCCAAGAACTTCTTATTCCATTTCCAATTTATCTAAACAGCTTTTAACTGCGCAAGCTGGCTTTTTTCGTTATTTTAAATAGTGATTTATCATAGTTTTACCGAGTTTGTATATTCGATTGTATAACTCATTTTACGTAATCATTTTGACGTATAGGAGGGGGGGGCCATCTGCTTATCTTTTTTGGCCTACATAACCTTTTTTTAGACACCTTACACCAATTATTTATAAATAAATTCTATTAAATTTATGCTTAAGGAGAGCGCTAGGTAATATATATATATATATAAGTAATAAAGAAGATAAGGAATGTAATATGTATACAATAATATACGTATATTTCTGTATTTATAAATTCCTAAGAAAATTCTGAAATGGAAAACACATTCTTTTCAAATGCCCAAACGTCGACGTGCCAACAGTTGCCCGCTTGCACCTGTATACATCATATAGAAAGTTTAAGAAAAATGTGTTTAGTAAGCGATTTTCAAGGTTACGTGCCTATAATAAACAAGGCAAAAAAGGTTTATCCAAAGTTTTTTCCAGCGATGCGCAATGCATGATAGAACATAGCTTATTTATCTCATACGTTTATATCTTCCTTTTCCAAACAAATTATTTCCTAACCCATTACTTTTTCTTTCTTTCTCTCCCCCCCCCTCTCTCTCTCTCTCTCTCTCTCTCTAACTTTCCTTAGGTAGATTTAAACTTGGAAATTTTTCTTTCCTTCTTACAAGCTACAGTTTGTACATTACAAAAGTGTTAATTTATGTTTGTCAAATGGATGTTTTTAAATAATAAAACAAACAGAAAAAAAATAAAGTACAGTATTTTTTTTTAACATTTCATGGCTTTCTTCACTTTTCTTTTTTATTACGTATTGAAATAAAAAAGAGATAAAAAGTAAAAAGCATAAAAAACAATAAAGACTGAAATTTTATTCGCAATAGAACGCGTATATACAACATATGGCTGAAAAAGTAGGAGCGTTAAACGCATAACTAGTTTGTAAATCAGATTCGACGTCGGATAAACAACGTGAACCAATCGTAATGCCACCTCTTCTTTCTACTATATGAAGAATAATTGTAAATTTATATCTTTTGATATGTAATGTCTTTATTAGGTCATTTATTTTATCGGTCAATTCTTTGACCTTAATTCTCATTATTTCAGCTTCATATTTTAAGCCTATCGGAGAAAAAAATATATACAGAATGTTTAGATTAGAATAAGAAAACAGTCTATTTAATGTTTTTTTTTCTTTATAAATCTATCGGAAAACGAATTCTGGATTAATTTATCTACTCTTTTTACCGGTTAAATTACCATCAAGTATCTTTTTAGCTATGTTACGCAATAAAGACTCTTTTAATTTGCTATCGGGTTTCAATTTGTACGTATTCTCTAAACGTCCAATTGACTGTTTAACGTCGCTCTCAGCCCTATTTACTTTCATTGTACGATTCATAACTATGTTTTTAAAAATATAGATTCTTTTCTTTTGCTGTTTTAAATATCCCATTGACGTCATTCTAAATGTTACGGATGTAGGAGTGAAAAATAAAATCCCTCCCACAACTTTTTAAATGTTTTCTCTCACTTTCAACACTAGATGTCGCTTTTATATTGAAAACAGTTTTTTTTTATTCCATCACTTTCATCCTTTTATCTCGACCTTTACAAAGTTTTTCTCTCTCAGTATCTAAATCGACTATCTACCGACTAATTATTTATAAAATAATAATCCAATCTGTTTATTATATCTCAAAATCCAGTCACCTTTTTCTTCCGTATTATTATATACAATTGTATTATAAAACTTTGTTCGATTCTGTTTATCGGAGAACAGACGAAACCATACGAAACGTTTCATCGGTATATGTCTATTGAGATAACAATAAATGATAAAGTAAACTTTTTACAGAAGTCTTATATCAGTAATTCGAATAGATTTAAAGTGAAAATAAACAAATAATTGAAAAGTTAAGTAACGAAAGACACAATCAATCAGAGAATAGAGAATCTTCTTTAACTAACGGTACTTTTTCCGATTTATTTGATATTATAAACTCATTCGTTCTTTGTTCTTCTTCATCCTCGCCAAGTTCAATTCTATGTTCTTTCCTAAGTTAGTAATATAATTCTTATCTTTTAAAAAGTCTAGATTATTAATCACTTACAAACAAGATGAGTAATTGCGCTTTTCGTTTAATTTCTTACAGACAAACTTGAGAAGTATCACCTGTTGCGTAACGCTTATATCGAATAAATTTACAAGTAAACAATGAATCTTACAATAATAACGAAGCTAGAAGTAATTATTAAGAAAATAATGTATATTTTTTCTAAATTCTTCTTACTCTCTCTTCGCTGGATAGGATGTCTGTTTAAGAGGAAAAAAAATAAATAGGCCTAGATCGGAAAAGAGGTCGTTATCAAATTTTTAAGGTTATTTACTCAAGAAAAGCCTCTTCTGGAATCCAATAAAGAGCTGATGGTAAAGAAGTATCAAAGTGAGAACTACCTATTACATAAGAATTTAATTGTTGATTCCATTGAAAATTTTTAGCATCCAGATGGTCTATATTTACACTCTTTGGAAGTCTATTGTTACATAATTTATATACATTAAATTAATTAACACTATTTACTTTAATAAACTAATTTATTTCTTTTTTTCATATACCGGAAATACGTGACTCCATTTGCTGTTTTAGTAAATTCATTCTTAACACCTTTCCTGGCATTCACGTGATTTCCTCTTTCGGGCTTTGATTTAGTGCCTGTTCCATTAACGTTACTCCGTTTCCTTACGTAATGCAGGGTATCTCTCTTAACTTGATTAGCTAATCGAATGAGTTTGGCTTTCATCCACCGTTCGTTCTCCTTTAAATCTTTGTAAGATGGTTTAGAATTTTAATTAAGTAATCGATAAATTGACTTATAAAAAACTCTCTACCGCTGCCAAATTCAATCGTTTCGCTACCGTTGAAAGTTATAGAATTACCATCAATCCAAATTTCATGTTTATTTTGTACAAACCGGAAATAGATTACTTGTAATAAAACGTATAAACTTAAAGTTAATTTGTACATTGTTTATTGATAGAAGACGGTATATTTAAATAATAGTGATGATGTCAATCCTCCTATTTAAATATTAATATAGAGATATGATTGAGTATGAACAAAAAGAGAGACAACAAGTCAGTTTATTTTAGATATTATCTCATAAGAAATGCTCATTTGTCCGAATAAAAGCTTATATGTATGGAATTTTCTTTTTATATTCGAATAAGTTGGCAATTGTTTTCCTTTCATCTAAATTTTCTTCAGAGAGAAGGATTGTTACTTACCTCTCCTCCCACGTCTCTTTTTTTTTTGTTTTTCATTATTTTAAAACGCATTGCGGCAGATGGCGTAATTAGTTAAACTTTTTATACTTAAAGATATTTATGCATTTGCTACATTTCTATTTATGACCTACGAAAGATATCCTCTTTCACCTTACAAAGATATGCTTGAATACGGAAGCTAACAGGCGTAAAATTTAAAGGGCGTTTACAAGTCAGCTTATAGATGGAGCCAGGTATTTCATTAATGCTCTTATTTTCCAACGCTTACTGAATTCAAGTATTGATTTGCTTGAACAATTGGCTCATTGCACGTCCCATATAGAAAGAACTCTGCAACTGTGCTTTTATTACTAATTAGGAAAAGACATAATTGAGGCCAGAGAGAAGAATAACAAAAAAATACACATTAATTACGAATCCTACTGTATAAAAATCTAACCATACGGAATGATTCATTAAAACGAATGGAATTTGAATACGTATTGAGAAGCTGTCAGTTCGATCCGCACTATCGAACAAATAGCAAGTCAGTATATAGTATACCGCCGCCTCTATAAAGCATTGGATGGATAACCTAGGCCTACTTTTAGGATGTTATTAAACAATTTTGCAAGGGATTATCGAAATCATTTTCCAGCTTACTGTCAAATTGTCAAGACTGATTTAGGATCAACGATTTTATCTAACCACCGTGTTTACGACGGTTCTAAATTGGTTGTTCATGGATTGACAAAGCAATCGAAGGTATTGGGTACAACTAAATCAAGATATTTTTCAATACCATTAACATATCAAGGAAAATTCAAGTTTAAGCCTCAAATATTTGAAGGTGTAGAATCATTATTGAGATCCCACCCAGAATATCTCGTTAGAGTTGTACGAATAAGTGATAATGACTTACCTATATCTGTTGGAGATATAATTAAATTTAAACATATCGATACATTGCAAAGACCGAAGAAACCTTACATAAAATGTGAGAAAATAGATCCTAAAACTGGAAAGACCAAAGACTTTAAACTGCCAATATCATCCAGAGCGGTGTTCGAAGAAACGAATAGTTCTTACAACAATGTTTACAGCATTAAGGATTTACTACCTTTCATCGAAGATCAGACGATTTGCGTAGAATTAGTTATGAGGAGCAGCGATCAAAAAGATGAACGTTTCGATCTACCTCTAAACGAGTCAATTGTTCTACATAGTATCTTTGTAGACTCAGCAGTTTACATTAGTTTGAATCATCCGGAAGCTCCGGCTTTTCACCTACCCATTAGGACGAACATATACTTAGAATTATATAGATCTATTCCGAAATCGGAAAGTCCTCTACTCACAAAGAAGCCCAACATATTGTCTATGATGGATCGATGTGCCGAAATAGTAGACGCCGATTCTTTTCAGGCTCTTCTAACTAATAAATCGTTTGATTCTATGAGTTTGAAAAAAACTCGAGATTATGACGATAATTTAGTTTTCGATTTCTCTCGGTATGAAACCTTTGAATATATAGACTTTTTAGATAATTATCCCACATAGTATTGAAGTTTATATATTTTCCATATATGCATTAAGGCTTGGTAAAAAGATTAAAGTTTTTATTTTCTCAATTCTATTTATAGATCCGTAGCTACCTCATCTACTACATTCGATAATGAATCGATAATCAACGGATCGGTGTTTGCTGGCAATTCAGGAACTCTGTATAAGCCCAAGAACCCGGTTTCGAAATCTTTTAATGATTTACTATTCGACGGTAATTACATAAAAAGATTAGTTACTTTTTCCTATTTTTCCAAATCATATATATACCATATTCGATATAGTTTTTCTATCTCTCTCTCTCTCTCTCTCTCTCTCTCTCTGTCTCTCATACACATCCTTTTTCCTTATATCTATTTTATCTTTTATTCGCTTTTCCAAAGCGCCCACCTTTAACACCCTTTTCTATCTCCTGCCCCCCCACAGATTCCATTTCTTTCTCATTCCCCTGTCCCTCTTTAGCCTTTCAAATAAAAAATTTTCTTTTTATCAAAAATAATTCGTAACAAATTTTCAAAAATCTAATCTCTAACACGCGTATAATTAACCTTCAGCTGAATTCGATCAGTTCTACACCAGATCGTATACACCGCGTTCAGGTAGGCCTAAATTATATGACCAATCTTTACTTTTTTTACATGTTTCGCTAAAACTCTAATATCAATCTTTTTATAAAAACTTTATATATATATATATACAGTATTAAAATATGTAAGAAAAAGAAGTTTAAGGTCAACATTCAAGCATGATCTGCTTTTTTGTATGCTTTTTCTATATAAAAATAAACAAAATATGATTTCTATTGATTTTTTCTTCATAAATATAATTTTTTTATTTTCTTAACCGCATTCTTTCATAGTTTTTTTTTCCATTTTTTTTCCATTTGGAAAATAATAGAAAATCCACAAAGTGTCCACGAACGAGTTCGGTTAAATAGCGAATACTACGAACAACAAACTTTGGCTGAGAAGAACGCTAGGAAGCAACAAACTTCCGGTTTGAGTCTTTATTTTATTAAGAATATCATATACTACAGACAGTATAAAAGTGTAAATAGTATACTGTATAGAAAAACAAAAATTTAGTGCCGAGTACAAATTCTATATAGCTTATGCTGTATATATACTGTACATTGCCTGAATTTCATATAGTAATTGTATAAATGTAAAGCATATACAGTAGTATACTGTATATATGTATATATTTATATAATTTATATGAATGCGAAAGTATAAGCTCATTAAGTAAAATGCGCTACGTTTCGTGCAGGGGATAATCTGCCCGGAACAGCTAGAGTCTACGTCAGGAACAATGAGTCACACGAAACGAGTAAGCATAAACTTTCCTTGTTAATTAAATAATTGATGAGTTCATTCGTCTTTCATATATCATTTCCCTTCACAGAATTTTCAACGCCAACTCTAACAAACGAAACTGAAGGTTGCGACCTTTCTACTTTTCTTTTAACATAAATAAAGATAAACAAAGATACACAGTACATATATGCAAGTAGACAAGAGCAAACGGGGGGGCGGGAATGGTTAGCTTGTCAGGTAGAGCAAGAGGAGGGAGTATTTCGTAAGGCTTTATCTAGACTGTATAACATTACGCTCTACAATCTAAAAACGGGTGACTTAATCAATCGACACTTTTTGTAATGAACTTTGACCTTTTTTGACCAGAAAATCCCTCTCAACAAAACGGAAATGTAAATGGGACAACTTCAGTAATGCATAGCGTTCCTCAGTTTCCAACAGGTAAAGTAAAAATATCATATGTAAACGTAATGTGTCTATACATTTATAAAATTTATGGGCGACTGCGTCATAAAGGAATATTATAATTATCATAATACTCTTCTTCTATAGGCGTACCTCAGAATGGTATAATCCTACTCCCACTATCCATTCCTCAAACTAACGGATCCGCTCAAAGTAAGAATATTTTTTTTGCATAATTTATGTCCGCAAGTCGTGACAAGTTCAGACATTGATCGCATCTGTTGCTGTAAAATTGTATGTATGGTATAAAAACACACATAAATCTATTCAAACACTGTTCAATGTATAAAGATATATACACGTCTAAAAACTGAAAAATAACATTAAATAACATAAAATATTACAATAGCGAATAATCATTACAAACTATAATACATATGATATAAGCCAGCTTATATACTAGAAATATAAGCACAGTTTATTTAATATCTTCTGGATATTAATATGAATATAAACCACTCTATACTTTTTCCATTTTAATATGAAAGGTAATTTTGTAAACTATTAATTTTAAAAAATAGTAAATCGAAACTTATTTAGTTTTAAACGATCTAACAAAACTCGCTATTTTATTAACTTGGTCGAATCGATTTAAATCGATTTACTAGTATTTTTTTTCTTTGGTTAGGTGTTTTGTAGATACTGGGGAAGGAAAAGGGTAAAATAAATGAGGAAGAATGCGAAGGAGGGAGGGGAAGGAGAGAAAGATATTGAAAATTGAGGTAGGGAGAAAGTGATATAAAGTAAAATGACTTAGTGAGCGAGTGAGGGAAATGGGGTGGAGACAGAGACAGAGACAGAGAGAGAGAGAAAGAATGAGTGAGTGAGAGAAGGAAAACAAGGACAGAGATAGAGAGGAGAAAGAAATAGGGAAATTGTATATCTTTGTTATAAAGGAAAGGTGCTGAAAAAAAGAATATGCTTGTTTTGTTGACTGTGTAAATCTTTCGTTCTCCTTTCTATACTTTTCTCATTCCTTATTTTTTATCTTTTGTAACTACCTTTTTTTTAAATAAAACTTTCTCATCATCAGACGTCTTTCTACTTCCGGCAGAATCTGATGGAAAGGCGGACACGGCGTCACAGAGCGGATACGTTTTAATGCCGGTTCAAATCGCTAACGACGGTAACATTAAGAAAGCATCATCTATTAGTAACCTATCGACAAACAGTATGTTTCACAAATTTGTTTGTTCATTTTTCGTTTGTTTTAATTAAAAGGCGATAGATGGCGTTTTTGCAGGAAGAAATGACTTTGATAGTGACGATGAGGTAAACTCCTACGACCTTTTAAATGACAGACGAAAGTACATAACAGCTGAAGGCTCTCGTAGAGCTGGTAAGTTCTCTTTTTCTTTTATATCTATAGAGAACAAAACACCATGCTACTTAAGGTGATGTCGTATATGAAAGGAAAAAAATGCAGAAGCACATACAGTATAGTGTATACATATGTTTATATATGTTTATACACAGTTACATATGAAGCATGAATGAAAAAGTTAAATATATAATTATATTGTAAAAAAACTATATATAACTCTAATAAGTATCTCTACACTTTAACAATACAGTATTATACATTTATGTATTTATTTAGCCAAAAGACCTGTAGACATTCCTGCCGACGGCGATTTATACAACTTCTCTGTAAAGAAATTAACGGACGTCTTCCGAGAACTAAATATACCTGAAAATACGGTTCAAAGGTGTAGAAAGGCGAAAATTGATGGAAAGAAGTTTTCAAAATTGTCCCCCATTGACCTACAAAAATTGGGTTTGCACAGCAGTCCAATACTTCAACATTTCTACAGGAATACTTATAAGAATCATTTGAAACGCTATTGAGGAATATATATATATAAAGCACTTTATATAGTCGCTTCCCTCTTCTTTGTACTTTCTTTTTTTTGTCTTTTTATAATACTTTTTTCCGATTTTTTGGAAAAATGCGCCATCTAACGAGTTAATTTGAATGTTTATAATAGATTAAAAATTAACTCACGAATGTATAATTGACTTAATCTAATAAATGATAATTTTGTTCTTTAAATGCTGAATCAAATAAAACTTTATGAATAAATATTTTTTTATTAACATTTCTTGTTTTTTCAAAAAAAAATTACTAATATTTTTGCTAATTAAAATTACAGTTCTATCCATAATTTCCCATTTTTTTTTTACTTTTTTAAAGTCTATCGAAACGAAAACTAAAAATAAGGATGAAAAAACAAAACACCTTTTGCATTAGACTGTGTTAGCACAGTAACAAAACATTGTAAATGCAAATGTATAAACAGTAGATATTTTATAAATTATTATGTTATGTTATGTGCTGTTTATGCACATTAATTTGCGGATATACCATTCTTGATATCAACATATACGTGTAAATGTATATATGTATCTACATATATAGTGTGTATATGACGAATCAAGAACCATTTAAATATACTTGGTTCGTATTAAAAGCTTTACAACTACTGTCCTACAGAAGATAGATAAATGTAGTCTAAATACACTATATAACAAAGATATATACATATTTTTTAGAAATATATATATATATATATATATGAATATATGTATTTGTATAAATATATTCAGGTATTGCGGCAGCCAGTCAGAAAATAGACAAACAGCGGGTATGTGGCCCACAGTGTTTGCTATTGATCGCAGCGACGGAGGCACGACTCATTAGAAATTCTCCTTTGTTTTCCGACAGGTAAGAAATGTGTTTATAGTACTTTATATACTCCTTATACATATATAAATTTTTTTTCTTTGCAAGCTGTAAGTATATATAATATATGTGAGATAAATTGGGCAATATATAATATATATATATATATATAAATATAAATATATATATATATATCTATATATATAAATGTACATATATAGAGTATACATATATATATATATATATATATATATATGTACTGTATGTATTTAAATAGGTATGTGTATGTATATCTGTGTGTGTCCGTCTGGTGAATGTGAATGACTGGGATAAATGTAGAGAAAAAATACATAGATAGTAAATATCTTAATATACAGCTTCTTATATGTTTCTTGTATAACGCTATGTATTTCATGTACATATATAAATTTATATATATATATATATATGACTATATCTGTATTTATGAATTATTTGGCGTGCCATTATCGCCAAGCACGATAAACGCGGTGACAAACTAGAAAATTCAATACAAAATTTACCGACGAACGCCGCTGCACCGTTCAATAAAAAAAAACGTGGCAGGTGAATTGGAAACGGCGCAGGTGTCATCTGCAGACCCCACCTAACGAGAGCGGGACGCCAGCCGTCTTCTCCTATCGATCGACGCCCCGAAAAAAGAGACGCCTTGTAGATGGAGAGAGTAAAGGTGCTTAATTTATCATGAGGTGTTGCAGGCGCCAGGTAAGTTTGGCAAGCTGTTGCTAAGCACCAAGCCTGGGAGGGGTACACGCGTCAATAGCGTCTAGCGTCTCTGCTTTTTAGACGCCTTTACCTCTGCGCCTTCTTCGCGCGCGGCTATCTCTTCTCACGTGAGTATACATCGAGGCGTTTCATTTCTCTTACAGCGTCTCTCGCAACGTATCAATGTGTATAGGCTTAAAAAAATACCCCATCAAACTTCATCAGTTTGACAGTGAAGAAAGAGGCGGTGCAGCGGACTAATTCAAGGCTACGCAACTGCAAAACTGTATTGTCAGTTTATACAGCTAGCAGAAGGAGAATTCTGAAAAGAAAAATGTATAGTAGAGAATTATATAATGATATATATTTATATAATAATACGTAGATAAAGTATTTAAGAAAAATTTTATTCATGTATATATATACACGTCTAAGTCTTACTACGAGAAGTGTCTACCTTTTGAAGTGCATGACAGATGTATATGCCGAATGTATTTCTATATTTCTATGTAAGTGTGAATTCAAGTGTAAAAGTGACATATTGGATGAAAGATAGAGTGGGAACTAAATTTTGAATTCTTCAGTTTAGAATATTTGTCGTTATATTAATACGTGCTGCTCTACGAAGAAAAGGAATATACGTAAATTTTATATTTTATAATACGTTGCAGTTCAATGCCATTTTGTATATAACTATATATATATATATATATACTGTATAACTTGATATATATTTTATATAGGATCTCATTTAATCATCCATCTTAAAAATTCAACGTGTGCGTTTAGAATATACACCTCTCTTACTGATATTCAGCTATAGAAGCTTTAAAAATTAGTTCTTGTATATATATATATATATATATATTCTATATACGTGGAAAGATAAATTTGCTATTTTTATCTTGAGGAAAAACGTGCATACTGTATTTTGTACATTCATATATTTGTGGTTACTGTACATCATATATGCAATACATACTGTATATATGTATGTATTCTCCACAATATATGCGGCAGGCGTATAGGAGAATAATAGCGGGAGCGGTTGTCACGATTTTAGCCGGTGTGTTTGCAGCCGTTGCAGTTTACCTGTTTCATTAATAGGCGCTGCAAAATTTTTTTTAGGCGTATATCGGTATAATTTCTTTGTCAGCATGACGTAGAATGCGTAGTTTGTTTCGAATTTCTTATTTTCTCTAAGGAAAAAAGAAAAAATTACACTATACCGCAGTAGAGTATGTATATCGTCGTGTATAAATATATTTAAACTATATATGTGTATATAGAGGCGACAGAAAACTTCCGTTACGGGTATTTGCGTGATGTAGTAACCGCTCTAATTATATGCTATTCACTTTAAATAATCCGTAGCGGACATAATGTAAAGGAAAGTTAGATGTATATATCGTTTTGTTTTATTGGAGTATGTACGTAATTAAAAAAGTGTTTTTATTTCATCGTGAAATTTTTTATCTATGCTATACAGAAAAGAAATGGCGGCAATTGAAAGTGGAGAAATGGACTGCAAAAAATTTCCAGTACGAAAGTCGGGTTCGTTAAAATTTTATATATCGTATAAAGAAGACGGAGTATATGTGGATGCGGGATATTGAAGGTTGTCATGACAATGCGCCAGGTGCAGCGTGTTCATGGGGGCATTCGGGTATTTGTATATAGGCCCGTGCGTTTAAGCTGGAAAAGAAAGGTGTAGAAGGTTGATGAGCGATTAGTAGAAACAAATAAAAGTTTTTTCAACGCCACAAAACGGCCGAAGTAGCAAGCGGCTATTGGGCTAATTAATTAAAAACGTAAGACGAGCAGAAGCGTTGCGGTCAGTTTGTCAAACGGTACACACGCACAGCAATATAGCATTTCATTACTTGAATTTCACCTGCAAAGCTCGATCTCAGAATCGTGACGCTTCGGTTCCAGTTTATAGACCGCAAAAACTTATCGACGGACAAACACGTTTTTGCGTCGATAATCGGTGTAGAATGAACGCGAACGTGGGTTCCGAGACGAGCGTCTAGATAATCGAACGACGCCGCCTTTGCCTTATGTCTTTGGCAAACAACGGCCCGGAAAAAAAAAGAGATAACGGCCGCAATATTTACCTGGGCGTCGTGTATGTACATGTATATATAAATTTTTATAGAAAAATGTATAAATATACTAAAATATATATAGTTTGCAATATATATACTATATATATATGTATTCAAAATTTGTTTGTAGTCCTTTATACTGTCTATACGATAAACGAATTCGAAATATATACACACACATACACACATATATATACTGTATATATATATATATATATATATACTATATGCAGTAATATAAAGATACACAGCGTACGTCTCTGAAAGGAAATTCTAAACAATGTACAGAATGGTTTAATACAGTGTGTACAGTTTGTCTGCTGTTCTGTAAATGTAAGAATAAAAGCGCTTGTGCATAAGTATACTGTCTGCGTAGGAATATTCATATTCATAGGTGTAACTGTGTCTACGTATATCGACCAGGAGAATGAATAGCGTCGTGACCTTCAACCTCAAACTCATTTCGGTCGTCGACGTCACGCTATAGCGTTAAGTCGTTTTCCTTTTTACTGTTTTATTTATCGTTTTTATTCTTTATTAGTGTTTCATTTAGACGCTAACGCAATTACAAGATAATATTCGGCACCCGGTAGCTAGTCAATGACACCAATTTGTTTATCGGTTGTTCTAGGAAACGCGAATTTAAGGAACGCCGATAAATAGAAACGAAAAAATATATACCCGCCTGTTCCACGTCACTAGATGGTTGGAAATAAATTTAAGCCTAATAACTTGCAGGGCCCTGTAGGACGCCAACGCCCGATAAAAACGGTACGGAAACGGACGGTATGGTAAAGAAATTGTCGGTAGCCTCGATATTAGAAAGGAAGAGAAGAGCAAGCGATGAGCTGAGTATGGACGTGAGCTTCGTTTATCTCATTATCTGATTATTATTTTCTCATTACCATTTAACCATTATTTATTATTCCTTAATAGAGCTCAAAAACCAGTGAAACAACAGGCGAAGATTTAAAAGATGACGAAGAAGAGAATGAAGAGGAAGATGAAGAGAAGTTAGCCTCGTCCGGTTTCGATCCTGAGAGATTAAAGGCCTTTAACGTATATAAATATATATATATATATATATATTACTAATATATATACTGTATATACATATATTTGTTTATTAAAAAACATAAGCTTTAAGATAATCCATAAGTTACTGAATTGTTTGTAAAGTTGTATATAAAATTATCGAGGTACTGCGCTCTTAATATTAAGAAAGTTGAATAAGCTTCAGTTTGATGTAACCTCAACAGTGCAAAATGTACTCTTTTTATTTCCTTTCAGATGTTTGTTAGATTGTTTGTGGACGAGAATCTGGATAGATCTGTTCCGATATCGAAACAGCCAAAGGATAAGGTACAAGCTATTCTCGAGGCTTGTGATCGACAGTTTCCAGAATTTCACGAACGAGCCAGAAAGAGAATTCGGACTTACTTGAAAAGTTGCCGAAGAATGAAGAGAACAAAAGAAAATGGCTGGGAATCGGTAATATCATGGGGAGAGGAGTAAGGAAGACGTTGTCTAATTTCCTTTTATACGTCCAGATGCGTCCGACGCCTCCGCACTTGACATCAGCTGCCGCTGAAGGCCTATTAGCGCAAGCCTGCGAGAACGAGGCGAATAACGCGAAGAGAATGCGTATGGGATTAGATCCCGTGCCTGTAGGTTCCCCTTTTGTATCCTTTGTTTTCCTCTTTTCTTCTTTCCTGTTCCTTTTCACTGCCGCTCTCTACTTCTCTTCTTTCCTTTTTTTTACTTTTCGATTCTCTATGACTTTAGCGTATTTTCCTTATACTTTACTTTTTATTTTTGTAAATTTCAATAGGCTAATCAGACGATTAATCAGCCGTCGCATGCAACATTGGGATCAACTGGAGGAAGCCAATCCGTTGCAAGTATATCTCCTCCAGCTCCGGCTAGAGAAGGTATAAGCGGTGTCGATATGACTCGACCTAACGTGTTCAGATCTCATGAACTGTCATCGCCCTTCTCTTTTACGAATGGCAATCTGTTCTTTAGACCAGGCTTTCCTACTGCCTACGCCGGCGTTCACCCGCTTGGTCTAGCCCCACCACTGCACTCACTTCAAAATGGTAAAATGTTATACAATATCCACCATATAAGAATTTAGCTTAACCATCTATATATTTCTCTATTGCGTTTTTTTTATATTACCATTTTTGGTCCTTTTACAGTTTCCTCTCCTCCAGGACCGGCAGATTTATCGATGAAGAAACTTGGTAGTGGAAAGAATGTGTTGAATTCGACGGAAATCAATACAATTAAGACGCTGATCGCAGGCTATAGAGAATCGGCAGCCTTTTTGGCCCGTTCAGCCGACGAATTGGAGCAACTACTTATACACTCCAATTAATAATTTAAAAAGTACAAAATTATTAGGAGAGGAGAAAGAAGAAAATGTCTATGTTTTTTTCAATCTACGTCCGACCGTAGGCTTGTTTGTTGTTCTTTTAAACCTCGCTATTAAAAAACAAAAAAGGCAAAAAAAAAATTTACTTTCTCAAGGTCGTAATAACAAAAAAAAAAAAAAACTCACTATTGGTGTTATTGTTCTTTTAAAAACTGGTATTTAATAAAAGAAGAAGAAGAAGATGATGATGATGGTGATGATGAAGAAGGTGCAGAAAAAGAAGAAGAAGAAGAAGAAGAAACTAAAGAAAATGGAGAAAAGAATAGGTCCGTCTCCGAAAAAAACATAAAAAAATACTTAAAAAAAAATAATCAGAAAGCATTCACGCATAAGCCTATTAAAAGAGAGAAGATACTTATATAATAAATGTGAAACAAGTGTATTTTCCGTTCCAAAAAATGATAAAACAATAAAAAAAATATATATATAAAAAAAAATAAGAAGACAAGCTTTCTCAGCTGTGATGTTAATAAATATTTACCTATTTTTTGACAAAAAAAATTATAAAAGTTTCCCTTTGTAAAGATGCTTTCATGTTATTTCTATTGGGTCTTGGTTTAACGTGGAAAAGTCGAAGAATTAACAAAAAAAAAAAAAAAATCAAGGGGTTGTTAAATGTTGTGTTTATATTTTTTTCCAATAAATATTTTACATGTTATCTCTTTAACTTTTCAGTTATTAATATAATGACTTCATTTTATATTTATCTTTTAAGTTTATCGCTAATTTTACCTTGTCTTATCGTTATCGTTTTTGAGCGAAAAAAGGAGAAATTTGCTTATAGAAGAATATTTTAGCTTACTTATTCGACAGAAGCGTCTCTTAATTTTGAAATTTTAAAGAATATTATTAATCCATTAAAATGGGTTCGAAGAATTCTACGATTAGATTGCAGCAGGAGGTTGTCAACAGCTTGACAGAAAGAACTGTTTTTAAGGATGAACAGATTCGAGAGCTATATAATGAATTCTTGAGTAATTCGAATAATGGCTATATGCCACTTGACGCTTTCGGTCAAACGTTCCGGCGTTATTTTCCATCATTATCAAATTGGATGAGGTATAAAAGTATCTTATTATCATCTTTATGCTATTCAAATGTGGAAAGAGAAGGCGTTATATTTTTCAGTTTTCCTTTTAAACAACAGTTTCATTACAATTGTTAAGGGGAATAATGAATCCGAGGAAGAGAAAATTGTATTTAATTTCCATCAGTATGCGATCGCATTAAACGCCTTTTCTTGTGCGGATATCGAGACAGTACTTGAATGGTCCTATGACGTTTTAAGCGGATACGACGAAGAAGAGGGCGAGGATAATCGATTGAATTACAAACAAGTTAAAACCGTTACAGAAGTAGGCCTATATTGCTTACCTTATATAAAATTTAGCTTTATAAGCCTATATGCTATATATTGAACGTGTTTACATAGGCCTTGCGAAGCGTTATAAACGACCGGGGAGATGAAAGCAGTTCGATCGACTTTAACGTGTCGATTACGAATGAATTAACCAAGAACAAACAGGATGTAGAAAGGGGAGAATTAACCGAAAGAATAATGAACAACTCATCTCTAAAACCCTATTTGAATTTCCTAAGGAATAGGGATGAAAACAGAGTTTAAAAAAATATTGCTTAAAAATGATTTATTTGTCAAACAATTCTATTATATTCAAAACAAAACAGTACTATTTTTTGGTTCTCACTTTCTCATTTGTGCTGTTTGTTTTTTATTTTAACTGCAAGCATTTTCGGATCAATCGATACGAAACAAAGTAAGTGACATTTCCAATATTATAAAATAAGATAAGTGGTAAAATATTCGTCAAAGTTACCATATCTTTCAATGCTAAAACGAGAGATTGTATAATAAACGGCAAGTAAAATACCAATTCTAGAAAGAGATGTATCCAAAAAACATCCGTCCCTCCTTCTCTTATCTGGGATTCGTCTGTCTTTAGGATTTCCCCACCTTCTTCTACATTGCCTATTTTATCACTAGCATTTGATTCCAGAGAATTCGTGACACCGTCTTTTAGGCCAACTTTTGTGATAAGAATGAGAAAACTAAAACTATAAACAACTAATAACAATTTTCCATAATATGATGGAAGATTTGTAGATGGAAAGCAGATTGCCGGTTGCCTCCAACGTATTGAATCAGGAGAGAGAGAAGTTGACAAAATAAACTGAATCGTTGTTAAAGCTGAGATAAATGACAGATAGGTGATTTCGACTCTTGCTTTGAAAATTCCCAGAGCCAATACTAGCACAAATGTTGTGCAAATTTCTACTCCATGTTTCAAATTTAACTCGATACAAGCAAATTCGTCCCAATCAAGACTCGAATCAAATATACTAAATACTGATGTACTAAGTAAACAAAACGATGTCCAACAGGTGGCATAAAATGCCTTTTTGCAAAAATATTTAAAGTAGAGTATGCAAACTATAATTGACAGAATTGCTATCAAAACAATCATACCAAAAATTTCTTCACTTTTAAAGAGCCAGATTCGAAAAATTGTCCATAGTTCCAAACTATTTATCTCAGATATGTAATTTTGGTAATCTTCGTCTGTCATTGAGCCGTTATACAAACTCTTCATCACCGAAAACAATTGTAAATGACGAAAATTCATTCGAAAGAGAACTTATAAGTAGACGGTTTAATGCTAAATATCATAACGTAGTGAATCATCCGGGGCGAACTATAGCAAAGTGCAAGGTGTTTCCCAAAGAATTCCCATAGAATTCCTCTTTTTCCAAGTGTTTGAATATAAACTAATGATAAACTTTCACGTGAGTCTGACTTATCAATTCTTGCTACTGAAGGAAGCTGTTCTATATAAAGAAAAAAATTTCTAAAATATTTGATTTGAAGAAATTCCACATACTGCATACGATAAAATAGTCAACTGACGGATCGCAGGTGAGTAGTCCAGTAGGCCAGTGTTGAATAAAGCAAACACTATAAATGTTCAAGCTATTTGTGTTCATTTACTGTCCATCCTTCGATATTGCATCTTGATAATCTGCAGTGGAAATTAGTACCGATATATCTGAGAAATATAGTTATATAAAGAAGCATACAAAGGTAAGAAGCACGAATAATTTGTAGGATATTGATTACTTGCTTTCATTTATCCTTATAATGAACTCTTCCTATAGACTTTTTACTATTTTGAAATGGAGAGACTGTTAGGCCTCGTAGTCCACAGATTTTCTTTTACAACCGAGTTTGCACAAAATAAATTTCCCGTGGCTCTGGCTTACGACACTGTTACAAAAGATGAATTATGGGAGAATTTTAATATTTGGCTTTGGGATAGATCAGATTTATTAAAGCTATGTTCGATTTTAACACTACTTTCAGTCTTTTGTTTATTTATAAGCGCTTGGTATATGCGCTTGAAACATAACTCAGCTTGGTTGAAAAGAACGCTATATATTGATTCATGGAATGGTTTATGCATTGTCTTGGGATCTATATACGGCCTATTTTACGAATCTAGCAATCATGCAAAATTTGCCTGTATAAAGAGCAATTTGAGCAGCTTCTTCAGTATTTTACTAATTGTTTTGGTTCTGTTCTTACTTGCTACTTTAAGAATTTCTATAAGATACATAACATATGATAACAAAAAAGATCTTCAACTGCCAAAGAGATTTCTCTATGCAATAACGATTTTTATGTTTTTGACTACAATTTACACAATAATTTTTCCAGTAAATGTTGAAATTGCAAACAGAATTTGTATTAAAGTATATGTACTTCCCATTTATTTTATTGTATTCCTACTCTCTTTCGGTCTCTTTCCAATTATATACGACCAGCTTTTAGTAATCCCAAAAACTAAACTCTCAGTTAGTGACAACATGAATGCAAACAATTCACTAACTCAAGAAAATAGACTGAATTTATGTCTAATTAGAGGAAGTCCTTGGATTTTCATGTCTCTGGTATTTATTTTGTCTCAGGCTTGCTCCTCGGATATTACTCTGTTTTATCTTATTTTGTATTTCCTGTTCTGTTTTAGTAACCTCCTCATCAATTTTGCTTTTTATGTTAAAATTGAAGAATCAACTTCAAATATTGTTTAAGAAGTGATTTTTACTACTAAAACTGGTACAGATATTACAAAATCAGGTATATTTACAATTTTTGAACTGAAAATTCAGTTAAATAAATAAGATAATTGGTACAAAGAAACACACTCAAAGGATGATGGTATTCTCAATCTGGGTTGAATTTTAAAGTTTCTGCATAGTAATTTTTTATTGTTATTGTTCCTTTTGATAATTTATATATGTTTTCCAAATCTTGATCCTGCGAGACACGAAAGAATAAAGTTAATGCTAATGGATAGGAGACTATTTAAAAACTAACATCGACTTGATCGCAATAAGTACAATCTAAATTTGTTAGAGATGACCCATATGACGACGATCGAAAGTCCCATCTCCAATCAGTAGTCTAAAAATAAACTTATTTTTTGTTTGTTTGTCAACCTGCAATAAATTATTTACCTCGAGTTCTATTATCTTATCATAGTCAGAGATCAATAGTTTAAAAGGCTGGCTGGTGATTGCCTTAAGACCTTCAACTTGTAAATTTTCTAATTGAGTACAATTGTTCAAGACAGCCTTAATAGCTGAATCAGAGATGGCTAGGATAAAATTAAAAAATGAGATTTAATGTAAAAAAGAAACTTTTTATATAAGTAATTATAACAATCCATACTGTAATTCCAGCTAATATTCAAAGCAGTTAAATTATCGAAATTTTCACTAAACATAAAAAGCACCTAGAAAAAGGGTATGATAGACTATGTATTGGATTACTTTTCATGTTAGGATAAACCTCATTATTTAGTCCTGTTTCAGTTCCAGTCAATTCTAAGGTTCTAAGCTGATGGCAAGTTGAAAATCCTCGTATCCATATTTCTGAGTCATAGGCGACGTTTGCAATTGTAAAATTTGTGAGGTTGACACATTTTTCCATAAGATAGGCCAGAGCATTTCCACTAATATCTTCAACCCATTTAAGGCTTAGAACTTCAATCTTTTTTTTTACGTGAAAATAAATTATCATAGAGAGAATGTGTGTTAAAAAAATATCTAACTTACTTGATGTGCCAGATACTCAGATAAGAGTTTTATGATATCGTCACTCAGAATAGCACCATCTAAATTTAAACTGTTTAAGGCACCACATTTTTTTATTGCAGGAAGTAAACAATTCAAAGTTGACAGTGTTTCTCCCAAACCTAGATGTTCTAAGTAGGAAAGCTTGGACGTATTATGAACACATTCTTCATTTAATTCTAAACATCCCGACTGGAATGATAAATAGAAAGAATTAGATGATGAAAATATTTTATAAAGAGAAAGACTATCATACTAGATCTAGACTCTCCAGATTAGGGCAATAATGAGCTATAGTGCTAATAATTTCTTCATCAATACAATCCCATCCGCGAAAAGAAATTTTGCGCAATGTTCGCGAATTATCCATTATTCCAGCTCTTAAACAACTTCGAATTGTTTGCTCATCGAGTAAAGAATGAATTGTATTTGTGGTGCATTCATCTTCTGGGATTATTTGCTCAGCAGGATAAGAAAGGTTTATAGAAATTAAACAGGGTTTTTCAACTTTCTTTTCTAATGAATAATAAAGAATTCTTGGATGAAGATTATAAATATTTCAGCAGGTATATATATATATAAATATAAATATATATGTACAGTACATTGATAAAATAAATTTACCTCTTTTTGATTTCGTATTATCCTTTTTTTTAAGTGCAGTTTTATCTGAGAAACAAAAGGGAAATTATTTAATATAAGTACACTGAAAGAAGAAACTCTTTCTTGGTTGAGAACAAAGGCCTAAATTTGTAACGTACCACTTAGCTTTACATCTACGGTATTATTTTCACCTTCACCATCATCTTCCAGATCAATCAAATGTAAAGTTGCGTTATCATCCATTTGCTGCTTTTTAACGCTAGAACTTGTTGAAGTGTCTAATATAACACTATCGAATTCGTTGATCATTTCAGGAAAATGTTGAATTAATGAGTATAATGGAGATAAATGTGTTGTTAGTTTGCAAGTCGAATCTAATATGATAAAGGAGAAAATACTTAGTATTTAAGTAAAAATGTTTGTCAAAATATAATTAATTGAAAAGTAAGATATTTCGTTTATAAAATTTAAAATTACCTGTAACAAAATGGGTTATTTGGGAAAGACTGGGGCACATCGACGAAAGACAGAGAGCCGATAGAGGTGTCATCTTTAAAAGAGGAAACAGAAAAAAAAATGTGAAAGTATAGTAGTGAACTATCTTCTTAAATACCGTAGTATAGCTCATATTTAAATATTTTAGAGTGTCTGAGAAGAGGATCATAATACAGGCAATTGTAACATCTGTAACGTTCGTGCAATAAGTTAAGTCGATATCAAAAAGAGTTTGTAAAGTTTCATATTTTCCGCATGCCTGTCGACAGAGGAGCATATTAACGACATTATATTCTTTATCATATAAATAATATCTATCTGACAAATGCTTACGTGAAGTTGTAGTAGTTCAATAAAACTGGTATCGTATAATTCTGTTATATGAATTAAATGTAAAACCTTCAATGAAGGTAATCCGGTCGATAACAGCTATACAGAAAGAGATAAATTAATTAATTAACAATTGCTTATTAATTATAGCAAAAATTTTTATAGATTATACCTCAACAATATCAAAATTATCGACATCCTGTATTTTAAGTTGAGTTAGGAAGGAATTCATTGATAGCATTTTACCGATCTCAATTTTTAGCATACAATCATCTTCGTAAGAATTCAATCCATTATATTGAAAGTCTGATAGGGTATTGTGAATAATTGAGGGACCCAAAATATAATCGTTGTTCTCGTAAACAGTATCATAATGCATTAAACTTGTTAAGTATAAACAATGGACGGATGGATTTATCAGCTCTTTGAGCAATTTAGCAGTCACAAATAAGTCATAATTGTGTAATATTTCCTGAACAACTTGGTTATAAATTCCAAAAGGGATTGAGCGTTTAACATCTTTCAAGAACAACAATTTATACCTAGAATTTAAATTTTCTTTATTCAGTTTAAGACGAAGCAGATCATTTGGAGAAAATCCCAAAATATAATGAACTATACATCGTAAACAACGTTTTTCTAAGTTTAACATATCAACTGGCAGACGATTTATTGTTTATCGATTGTTTAACTTTTTGGGTATCTCTAAAATACGGGTTACAAGTTAGCCAACAAGAGCCCAACAAAGAAGTTGACACCCCTAACGAACTTGCTTCCTGAGATTTGCTTAGCTACATGAGTGCTGTTTTGGACAGCTGCTATGGCAACTGGCATATTTTATTATTAAACATTGTTTAATAAAATTTCATAAATTAATATTCATTAAAAGTATCCAATCATTTAAATAATGTAAACAAGTAATGGTACTATAAGAAAACGAAATATATATTCTATGAGCATATTGATTTAAGTAACAATTTCATCTTTTAATTAAATTACAAATACTTAAAAACAGAAGAAGAAGTAGAAAAGAAAAAAACGATTAAAACATTCTTTTTTCATGGTCAATTTTAAACCATTACGCAATAATTCGATTTGTATGGGAGTTTCATTTAAGTATGTACGGTATGCTTTCGACTATTTAAAGTTTATTTGAATCCTGGGAATTTGATCAGCTTCCAAAGAGCTTCAATAGTATGTGTCCAGGATTACTGGTACAATATTTAGAGAAGTTGAGAGTGGAAGAGTCTATTTACATGATATCTTTATTGTATTTAATTAAGCTGATACTATACCAACTATAATAATATTTTTTTCTATTAAAGTGTATATATATATATTTCAATCTATTAAAACTTTTCATAGCTAGATGGAGCATTTGCTCCATAAATATTGCAATTTTTTAATATCTTATTTTACCATTTATGCGTACAAGATATCCGTAATTACAATATT
This sequence comes from Dimorphilus gyrociliatus, assembly GCA_904063045.1. Classification (NCBI taxonomy): domain Eukaryota; kingdom Metazoa; phylum Annelida; class Polychaeta; family Dinophilidae; genus Dimorphilus; species Dimorphilus gyrociliatus. The sequence continues at coordinate 1,553,113 of CAJFCJ010000002.1, read as the reverse complement.
TAAGATGATAAACAATGGATTTGTTCCTATCATCAAAAACTTTAAAATATTTTAAGTTAATTATCTTTTGTTTTTTTTTTAAAAAAAAAAACAAGATTATTAAATTCATCTTAAAAATCGACCAGATATAAGAAAAAACATAACTTTAAAAGCTTTCGAGGCCTCTACGAACAAACTTTCTCATAAGAAGAATTCTTTTTTGAGTAGTTGTCACTATTCAGCTAATAATCTTCTTTAAAAGATTCCACTATAATAAATATCTTCTAACACTTAGTTTTATATTCAAATCACTTCATTTTTTCAATTCTTAATTCTAGTAGGCCCACATTTAACAACTATCTGTCTAACTATATGTTTTATCTTTCAATCACGATCATTCAATCCCTCCGAAGCGTGAATCGTTATATATTTTACAGCGATTGGTAATAAAAAAAAGGGACAGAAGTTAGGCCTATAATAAGAATAGGGTCTAAATATAGCGCCGGCACGAAGAGCAATTAAGACTTGGGGGACAGAAGAAAAACATTGTAGAAATTCCTTAAAAAATAGCCAACCGACAGGCCAAATAAAGAAATCGTTTTTCGACTGTCTGCTCACCTTGTAATTTTTACCCTACGAGATTCCGACAGCGTCTATTTAAAAACTCTCTCACCAGTCACTAGTGACACGTGACAAACGTACTTCGGTCTTAGCACGCGCCCTCTTTTTTTTAAATATGAAATATGAACGTTTTTAATAGTTTGAAACCTATAGGCCCTACTGCTATAATATCTGGTAAATAAACACCATAAGCGTCTCCATTTCAGGTTAAGGAAGAAAATTAAAAAGAGTCGCCTGACCGATAAGTTAAAGTTATTTTAGGCGGACACGCGTCGGTAAGGAGATGAAAGAGAAGATGCGGCACGTTCCGGCTTATCAGGTCGAGGTTAAGGTAGCGAATGTAAACTTAGCTGGGATCAGAGCCGACATACCGGTTAAAATATCTTCAAAGCGGTCACGTGACTTAGAGATTGGAAAAAGTGATTTAAGCGAAGCTATGTTGAGTTTACATTTTGCATACTTTTCTTGTTTATGAACTAGGGTAAACACTTAAAAGTAGGGCGCAAGTCTTTTATATTCAGTTTATGTAGCGATAATTTCAAATATCTAAGTAACCTGTTAAAAAGAGGAGAAGAAAAAAAGAAGATAAAGAGTAAAAGGATTAAAATATCTCAACAGTTAATTATCATTAATTATTGAATTGTTGGCGAAATCTTTTAACATAAAGAAACTAATCATAAATGATTAAAGTAGAAAGATAATCTAATTAAACGTATGCGAGAAATTCCATTTGACATTTGAACAGGCTGGGTGGGCGATGGGGCGGATCCGAATAAAAAAGCATGAATTCCTCGAAAGAATTAGTTAAATGAATAAAAAGAATGTTCGATAAAATTTATGTTTCTTTTCTTTTTCTTTTTCTAAACTTTACATGAATAAATTATGTTAATTAGGTAATTACCCTCTAATCGTAACAAAACGGGATATATAACGTTCCATTCAATTTTTAACATACTATTAATTGAATAGGAAACATATATAATTATCTTTTTAATTTTTAACCCAACAGCTTTATATTGAATATATTGAAAATATGCAAATATAAAGATATCATTTTGCACCCTTTCACTTTGCTTGTTAGTAAACCGTAAAGGGTTACAAGGGCCATATATACAACATTCCTATGTTCTAAAAGTGGTCTAAACCCAAAGTAAGCCGAAATGTGGTAGTGGCAAGGTGGGCGGAGAAGAAAGGGCGGGGGGTGCAAAAAGTGGAAATAAGAAATTGGCAATTTCAATCTCCGAACTAAAAGCTGATTGGTGCGTGTCATTCGCGTTTCGGGTTGACGCTGTTGGGTCCGTCGCTCGCATGTCACAGGCATTTCAACGAGTGATTCAGAAGAGTGAAAAGGTTCTTAGCGTTTTTTAACTTTCTACAAAAGAAATACTCAACATGAACCAAACTGCTAATAATAAGAAAGTTCGTATCGTTTTACTTTGTGCCTTTTTTTATTCCAGAATTTATTGAATTTACATAAATCTATAGTATATTAAAATAATAAATATGAATAAATTAATATAAAGTGATTAATTAATGGAAAAGAAAAAACACTTATACCTTTAATGACCTCTTTAGTTATTTTTTTCAATGTTATCTTTAAAAAATTTACATATTTCCATTATCATTTTTCAGAATAATAAACCATTGATTGAAAAGAAGAGGAGAGCAAGAATAAATGAATGCTTATCACAGTTAAAATTGCTCGTTTTGCAAGCGATGAGAAAAGAGGTGGGTGAAGGCATTGAAATTTCCACTATAGTGATAAAAATCTAGCGCTTTTTCGCCCCGTTAATCGTTTTTCGACCACCCGTAACTTTTCATTTCAGTTGTATACTTTTAATAAAGAAATATTTAAATTTTGTATGAATCTAATTAATTAATTAATTAATTAACTTTCTTTTTTAATATTCTTTAATGTTTTTTATTCGTCGTTGTTTGTATTTATTATTATGATTTACAGACGGGAAATTACACTAAATTGGAAAAAGCTGATATTTTAGAAATGACCGTTAAATATTTGAGACAACAGCGCAGACAGCAAACTTTAGGTAAATATCTCTATTATTTTCTTATAAAACATAAACAATATATAAAGTTAAAAAATGGGTCAGAAATCTTTTACCATTTTTGAAGTTTTTCTCTTCTCATTAAAGAAGTAGGAATGCAATTTTTATATATATACATAACATGCGTATCGAATAGATGGACATTTATTGCAATACACCTAGGCCTATTTAACTAAACTCCGCCTATTTTTTGCGAACCCGATAGGAATGTTTGGAATTTTCCCTGTAGAAACTGGATACTGACAACCTTATCGAATCTGTTAAATTGATTTAGCGTTTAAGATGACCAGTAAAAATTGATTTGTTCCTATCCAAATAAAGTTATTTTAAGACTTGCACAGGTTTATTTATATATCTACATGTACAATGGCTAATCTTAATAATCAACTAATTAGAATAATCAAATGAATATGCAAATTACAAGCCTTTTTTTTATTGAAAAAAAAAAACATAGAGTCAGATCGAGAGTTAAAAAGCTTAACGTATAGGAATCAGTTAGTTGTAAAACTATCCTATTCATATAGACGATTAATCCCCAAGATAATATTCATTCTATCCTTTTTATTCGAACCGCCAGCGTTAAGGTGTACATTTTCCCTTGTACTAATTTAAATATTCATAAAAGAAAAAAAAACTATGTGTTAATTGGTTGTTTCAATTATTTTCTTCGACATGTTTAGTTAGAATTCTTAAAAAATTTTAATTAGGCATCCTTCGTGTTTATACATTCTCCTAATTGCACTTGAACATGCTACGCATAAAGGGAGAACTGTTTTTAAGTATGTCGTACAAAAATTCTTATAAAAAGACTAAAGTTAGTACATGAATCTCAGCGTTTTGGGTTATAAATTACATAACTCGGGCGTATTCAATGGGAGGAGCATTTAAAAGATTTACCCATATAAAAAAAAAGCTTCGGCCCTTAAATTAAAAGCTGGGCGGGAAACTCTTCTCTTACAAGAATGAACACTATATTAAAGAGAATAAAAGAATTTTTTTAACGTATTTAGTCAGATTAATTATGGATGACTATTTTAATTTATGTATTCAACTTCCCTACTATGCTGAACACCTCCCATCTTTTAACTGAATCTATTTTAACAAAAGAGACGTAAAAAATTTCCCCGCCTAATTTGCATATATCACTCTATTGCAAGCTGTTCAATGAATTTTATAAGTTTATTTTTAAAGTGTGTTCGCATTTTTAACATTCATTTTTTTAGGGCAAATCGAAAGTTAGAAACCATGCTAATTTACATTTATACCTCACAGAGCGTTAATTATAGAGCCCCTTTTCTTATAGAACCAGTAAGGAAAAAACTTCAAACACACAAGATTTTTAACTAAACTAGCAAACATTTCTGTTTTCTTTCTATTTTAATAATGTAATCATTTCTTTTATCTATCCCTTTCTTAGATTCAAATCCTATCAACAAGTATTTGGCTGGTTATAATGAATGCGCTAGCGAAGTTCAACGATATCTCTCTACATCCGATCTCGTCGATATGGATACTAGGAGTCGTTTGATTAATCACCTGTTTAAAAAGGCAAATAATTATTCGGAGAAACTTCATCCTTCTTTTGTGTATAATTTGGTTTCCGGCGTTCTTCCTTCCGGTCAATTGACAGCTTTACTAGTTCCAGTACAAAATCAAGTTTCAAAAGTCAAGGTCGATTCTGCAACATCAACGTCCGATGAGGATGAAGAAATGGAAGAATATGAAACCGATCATGAAAAAGAAAATGTTCCATGGAGGCCTTGGTAGAATATTCTGATAATATCATTACATAAACTGCTATAAAAGTGGATGATAGACCTATTTAGTTATCCAAACACTAGATCGTTTAAGTTTCCAATACATATCGTAATGAATTTTCAATACAATTAATCCAATTATAGATTAAAACCTTTTTGTCAATGAACTACTTTATTTACAAGATATACTTATATAAATATTCATGAAATTATAATATCCTTATTTTCGTGAATAAATTATCCAATTAGTTAAAAAACGATCAACTAGTCATTTTATAATTAGGGTTTTATAAAACTATTCCAACTGTTGGAATGTTTCCTGACCTAATACAATTTAAATAGCCAGCGGGTGGTGTCTTATTAGAGGATAGGATAGATGTAAAGAAAAAAGGGAATGGTTGACCATTTTTCTGTTTCTTGTGGGAACGCTCGCGGAATGCGAAAAGGGCAAATATTTACAAGGGCGACAGAAAAAAGGCGAGCGATATGGGTCGTAGGTCGGAAGATTAGGTGAGTAGGAACGAAACGTCAAGCTGTTTCGTATCCCGTTCTTTTTTTTGGAACCCGGGAGAGATTCAACCTTGTAAAAAGTAAAAATCTGGGAGCAGAAGAGAGGAAAAGGACCCATTTTTCAAACGCCCACTCCTATTATTCTTGAATCGATCGTTTGAGTTTGACTATCATTTAGAGCATAAAAAGGATTTATTTATTCCTCCTCTACCTCTTATTATCTTTATCATCTTTATTTAAACTCTTCTCTAAATGTCTTCATCAATTTCTAAAGGATTCTAAAGATAATGATATGATTGATACTACTGGCCAAAATAGTAGAAACAAACAGGAGATTTGATTTATCAAATCAAGCGTTATGAATTGAAATTAGCAGTTATCCGTTGTTGTCTTTATATACGGCAATGATACAACGTTTAAATCAATGATATTGTATTTATTGACGTTTAAAGTGTCGAAGCAGATGGCACAACTTTAATCTAAGAAAGGATGAGTCTATAATTTAAGCATTCCGCGGTAATTTCATTGAAAATTCCTTCATGTATAATTTGAACTTAACACGGTTCTTTTAAATTATTTGAAAATAATTTGTAAATTGGTTCCTTAAGCCAAATCAATCCATTTTCGCAGATTTATAACTTTTGAAAGTCACGTGACAATTGAAATGCAAACATCTCGCCATACAAATTGAGAGAACTGTTCAAACATTCTGATATTTATTCCTGTGGAAATTTTAATATAAAACATATTTAATAGATTTAATATATAAAGTATACAGAATTTTTTAGAGAAGAGATTAATGTTAATATACTTTATAAGTAAATTTATAGATTTAGTGGACAGATATAATTAAGTTATAGTAAACTGTACCTTCTAACTAGTTTTATGACAGAACAAGCTACTGACGTCGCTATCATAGCTATGATGATCAATAAAAACATTAAGGCAATCAAAATTGGCTTTAGGCCATCGTGAACATCATCTCTCAATAAGGCTGGTGTTGAATGGGGAAATGATTGAGACGTCGTTAAGCCAATGTCACTAATATTAATGCTATTATTGAAGCCGAGACTTTCGTGAATCGAAGAAATGGCTATTAAAAGAGATATATAAATATATGAATAAATTAGTTTTTCTCAATATACTTATTATTTATTACTTAACAGTTTTGAATGAATTTAAGTTACCGATTATTAGTAATGTTAACATATCCTGCCGAATCAACAAGTCATTTCATTCTCTTATTGGGCGAATAAAATATAGTTTAATGATGTTATTGATCTTTGCAATGAAATAAAAAGTACAAACACCAGTTGCAGTCGTAAAAAAATGAAGTAAAAAGCTATTCAACTATTCAATAAATATTTTTCATTCAATATCTTCATGTTCATGTATGACTTTTTATAATGAAAAAAAAAAGAAAAGACTCTAAAGACTTCACATACATTTCACCGAAAAGTATTTCTTTTTTATATCCTTGAATAGTTTAAAGAGTTTTCTTTTTGTGGACATTTTTTTTTGATTTTTATCGGAATTGAATCTGTGCAGTAGAAAAGAGTAGTTGTTCCCCAACTATCAATTATTCCTTATGGAACTAGAGAGAAATGGCGGCAAAGGATGAAATTCTTTTATGTAAAACTATCCTTTCATCGCTATATAATAACAACTTTCGCTAATCAGTATTTTTTAAAGGAAATAGATAAACAACATTAAAGATCTATAGAATATAACTTTAAAAAAAAAACACCAATGCCATTATTACACTTTAATTTATTTTATTGTTGTTGGTTCAAGAGCAAACATTTTTAGCATATCTATTTCCATTAAGTGCATATTTCCAGTTATTATAAACGAATGTAATGGCTCGCCCATATCTATACATGGAAATTCTTTTAATTTTGCTGCAACTATTTTTTGGTTCGCGCAGCCAACTCGACCTAAACCGACGCATATTGTATCCTCATTAAAAGCTGTTGAAAAAAATTTAATTAGTTATTACATTTCTTCAAAAGTGTTGTTTTCAACAAACCTAAGTCTGTTTCGCCATCTTCTTTCTTATTTTCTATAATTTCTAAAAGTTGTTCGGCAGCTAGTGAGCAAGGCATATATCGAGGTGGTTCGTATATTTTTCTTCCTCTATTATCACATTAAAGAATTGATAGAGCTTTAATTACACGTCGTAATAATATAAAACATTACCTCATAAGATTTTCTATGGTTTGCTCTTTTACTTTAATGTCTAATGAATAAAACAACCAACTTATTCGTTTTTATGAAAACTCTTGTTTACACTTCGAAAGTGAAAATTGTTCAAACCTAATAAACACAAGGTGTGGAAACCATTTTTTCTATTGACTGCTATTTTGTCGTAGAAGCTGTCAGGTTTTGACGTTTCCGTCCAAAAAACTATTGACACGGTCTGACCAAAATGATAGAGTTGTAATCCGCAACAACCAACTGCGTTCATGATTGATGCATTGTGAATAGTTGTGTATTCTATGTTTAATTCTTTGGCTCTCAAGATAAAATCAGTATGCGTCGTCGCTCTGAAATGTGAACATAATGAATGTTGACTCAAATTCTATTTAGGAGTTGTTTACCCAAAAGGGTCCCCTACAACTAAAAGAGCAACGTCCTCTTTATCTGCATCTTTTAATATCTCGTCTGCATATGTTATTGAGATATTATGTTAGTATTTATACTTGAACAAAATTACTCTTTAAGTGTTTCAACTTTACCCGAATTTTGCTCAACCATCTCTCTATCAGCTAATATTATTTCACGGCCATAAAATTCTTCCTAAAAATTTCCCAAAGTTATTTATAAATAATAATTTCCCTTAATATCACTCAAAACTCACGAGTTTTTCTTTCCCTCCTGTAATAATCGATGTATACGATTCTAAATATACTCTCTTTGCAGCTTTGACTATTCGTAATCCTTTGACAGTAATGTCTTCTGCATCTCCTAAGCCCAAACCAATAAAATAAAACATTTTGCGATAATTCTCTTTTCGAAATAAGCGGCACGCAGAAAATATTAAGCTTGCGTGGACTTGATAGAATACAGCAATGAAAAATAGACCCGGACTTTAAACATTTATTTGAATTGTGGATATTGCTTTGTTGCTAATGCATTGAAATGCGACACTTATCTTTCTCAGTACGCTTATTAAGAAGATCTTATAATCTTCCAAATTTCTATACCCTTTAAATCTATATGATTTCGCTGGAGCTTACATTAATTTCCATATTTTATGCATTATCAAGTTGGTGAACTCGTTTGTATAGTATAATACTTAGTTGGGCAGAAAATCTGTTCATCCCCATATATAGTTGACTAAGATAAGTGTGCGATTTACAATATCCAGCGAACTAATGAACTTTTAAACTATGGATTGCTAATATTTTTTATAGAGTCCTTGATTTTAGTACTGCCTGTCGTAACCAGTTTATGTTTACGAATGTTCTGAAGCCGCTCAAAATAAGGAACCAGTCTACGAATTTGAAATTTCCGTGTTCATTAAATCCCGTTTTATCGTCTATAATGTCATCATATTAAAGGATGAACGATAGACGACATGAAAAACGGATAGAGGTTCGTTGAGACATATTTTTATGCTAAAAAATTATTAGTTTCTCTGACTTATTCAATAACAAAGTTTTCCCGCTTCCGTTAAGTCCGTTAATTGTTCTCAAATGAAAATTTTGTAAGTAATACCTAATCTTAATTATTCAATGAAAGCCGTTCAACTTCATTTATAATAATATGTACAGATGGGTCTAAAAATAATAAAAAAGAGCCTCATATAACACGTATTGTTATTACCTTTTATGTATTTGAGCGATAAAAGGGGTTAATACAATGTCAACTTGTCGCAACAAGTTTTTGTCCAAGACACGCCATTTTAATCATAAGAGATTTTTCTCTGTAAATGGAATATCTTGCAAAAAATGGCGTGTTTAAGTGAAGAGGAATTTGACGGATTTAAGGATCATGATCTGTCTCTTAGTTCTTTTGAAGATTATGATGCGAAGTCGTTTAATTGCTCAAAGTCTTCCTCTATGACTGATCTATACTGTATTCAGGTTAATAACTATTCAGAGATAAACGTTTTTTAATTTTTAATAAAGTGACCTTTTTGAATAACTTAAAGAACATCAACATGAAAGAAAGCAGGGATTAAATAAATTTCTATTTTTTCACAGGATAAATATATAGTTACCTCTGAAGTAATAGGTCAAGGCGCTTTTGCTAAGGTCGTTCTTGGTTTTTGCAAAGCAACAAACGAACGCGTAGCAATAAAGAAAATTGACAAACGTATTACTCAAGAGAAAAATCTATTGGAAAGAGTTCAAAGCGAAGCCGCAATTCACCTTCAAGTTTCCTCTCATAAAAATGTCGTCAAGTTTAAGGATCTCTTCGAGGATGACTATTTTCTCTATTTTGTTCTTGAGCTTTGTGAATATGGTGATTTAAGATCGTACCTTACAAAACAAAATCAGGGTAAAAACTGTAGGTGCAGCGAGAATGAAATTCGGCAATTTTTACAACCCGTTGTGGAAGTTTTATATTTATTACATGAAAATGACATTGTACACCGAGACTTGTCTCTATCAAATGTTTTAGTAACCAAAGACTTAAAGTGCAAATTGTCAGATTTTGGTCTGGCTATAAAATTAGATAAAAACAAAGAGAATGGGGGAGGTAATAGAGCTTTTTGTGGAACGCCAAATTATATAGCTCCAGAGCTAATCAGAGATAAAGTCTATAGGAAAGAATCTGACATATGGAGTCTCGGAGTAATGTTTTATACAGTTTTAGCTGGTAAGATCAATATCTTTTTATTGATATTTGTATGCTAATAATTTAGAGAAGATTTTATAGCTTTTATTAATAATTTTTCTATTTACCTTCGTAGGTAAGGAACCTTTCGATGGACAAGACAGAAATCAAACTTTTAAAAATATATTAAGCATGGATGTTAAATCATATTTACCAGAGAATACAAGTAAAGAAGCGCATGATTTGCTGAACAGGACGATTTGCTTAGATTATAAAAAGCGATTATCACCCAAAGAGATTTTAAATCATGCATTTTTTTGGAAAACAGACATAAGGAGTGAATTCTCTTCAGATTCTGGCCGAGAAACACTAAGTTCGGCTTGCAAACCTTATCGACCCTCCATATATACAGATTCTGTAGTATCTCAGCCAACTCAAATTGAGTAAGTTGAATATGCGTTTTTACATATTATTTATCGATATTATTTTTATTGAAACTGTTTTAGTTCGACTGAAAGAACGAAACCAGAGAAAATATCAACAATTAGGTTAAAGCCAATTAAAAGTCATAACAAAGATACTATTATTGAAATTAGGAAAGATTCATATGTTACTCTCCACGTCCAAAGAAGGAGTGGTCGTGGATATGACGTATTTCAAGTCTCTCCAGACGGCGAACAAATAAACGTTTTTACAACGAAAACGCCTTTAGGTGAAGATGACAATCAATGCCCTCCCTCGAGTAAATCGTACACATATGATTCTTTACCAGTTAAATATTGGCAAAGATATGCCTACGCCACAAAGTTTGTTAGAATTGTTCGTTCTGGTACGCCAAAAGTTACAGTATATACTGAGAAGGCTAAATGTAAGCTAATGGAAAGCTTAGACGATTATGAGGCTATTTTTCATGATGGAACAAAGATTTCGGGGAATTTGTCAAAAGATCAAATACGCATAATTGAATCTGACGGAAAACAATATAATGAATTACCAGCAAGAACAAAAGATAAATGGAAATATGTGTGTGATCTACTAAAAGAATGCCATTTTATTGAAAGTTCTTTTCGGAAAAGAAAATCAGAAATCTTAGATTATTTTCCTGTACGTGTAGGTGCGAACGTTTTTGTTACAAAAAATTCAGATGGCGTTAGTAGTGCTTGTTTTTAGAGATCTTTTTGTTACTGAAATAGGATATATGGTTCTATTAAAAAGGCACAATTAAAGTGTTTAACTTTAATTGTACATCTTATTATGAGATTTATACATATTGCTATACATATGTATGCAAGTCGTTTTGTTTTCAACTATTTTCGCTAAGTTCAAAAAACTAATTACCATAAACATTTTGAGTTCATAAAAAAAGTTAAACTTGAAAATTCTTTTAATTTCCTAAGACAATTTCGTTATTGAAGAGGTAAGATTACTACCATACGATAAACTCTAAAACTCTGTTAATACTTGACAGATATAGCTATAGTATATAGTATATACTGTATATACTGTATATATAGAACTATATTTAGACTTCGTCTTTTCATGTACAAGTAAGGTTATATATAGTTAGATGAAGTATGAACTAGCAGTACCACAATTTGAGAGTTCTCTTATCTTCACCAGGAAAAAAGTTATCATTTTTTTCCTGCATCTTTAAAAATTCTTTAACTTTGGACAATCCAACTTCATTGCAAAAATGTTTGTTAACAATAATTCTTGGATTCCATATTGTTCTTTCAATCCTAATTGAAACAAATTTATGTTTACGTATTGAATTACAATATGAACGAAGTAGTTTAAGAACATTTTGAAATTGTTTCAATTCACTCCAAATTCCAACTTGCATGCCTACTTTCTCCCAAAAAGTTTTATTAAACTCTGAATATAGTAAATGATCAGCTAGACTCCATGTTTTATATAATTCTCTATCCATCGGATTCTTGGTAAGATTTGCACGACGACTTTTATTCTGCCTAATGTAGAGTATATCTCGAAAATTCCAATTAAGTAACCTTCTTAGAAGAACGATGGACAAATCGTAATATTCAAATATCATTACAAGATTGAATCTATTTTTTAAGTTTATTATAAATTCTTGTATCTTTTGTAAATTGTTTGAATAGTTTGCTGTATTATCGTAGCCCATAGATAATCCTAAATCAAATGACATTGGATTCTTTGTAATACTGAAATTTGGAGGGAAACAGTATGCCTTTCTTCTCTTAGAGAAAATAGATTATTTATAGTGTTATAAAAGAATTTTAATAGAAAATATCATATATACCTCATGCGTGTTGAATAAATGTTCATAATAGGTTGGATTTGTTAGGAAGACAGAGATAGGATAATCAACTTTTTTATCAAATAACTTTGCAGCACTCATATAATTAAACCAAGATTTAAACTGCGAAAATGGTTCCCTTAATATTGTTGCATAGAATGTATTCGCAGGCATAACATCTTCAATTGCCTCTTGATCAAATACCGTATGATCGCAAAGTAAATTAGGTTGTTGCTTAGTTCTTCTCATGAAAGATCTATTAAATCTGCGAGGCCAACTAATGCTAAACGTATGCTTTCTCAGACCAACAACACCAGTAAGATTATGATTCAAACCGTATCTTTTAAATACTGCGTTCACCAGAGTTTCCGTTCCGCATTTATGAGTTTTCAAGAATACAATATTCTTTCTAGGTTTTATTCTATTTATTAATAAACGTTGTATTTTAGAGCTTTTCTTATCTTCCCATTGATTATCCACATGAAGTAGATTAATAATGATGAGTACAAACAAACAAACCAGACAGATCCTATATAAATATGCAATTTTCAAAGGGTACATTTCAACTTGTTTTAAAAACTAAAGAAAATGTAACATCTGATGATAATTGTTACTCTGAATCTATCCTGATGAATATTAAGTAGATAGTTTACTTTATAAAGATTAGTATAAATCATATAATGATATCTTTAAAATTTGCTACTATTTTCTTTTTATAAGTGATTTATTACAGGCAGCTGCTTTTTATTGAGATTCGACGAGAAGTCCAAACTTAAAAACATATTCCTATCATTCAAATCTTTCTTTAACTAGTCTACGATGTTCATAGATGCTGTTCTTTAGATTTCTCTCAATCCTTATCATATACATTTTCTGCTTTACTGTTATTTGATACTTGTCATCTTTAGCCGACGAAATTAGGATAAACGAACGAACTTGGAAAGCTTTATCAAAGTTTTGGGTCAGAAGAAGAGGGAGGGGAGGGGGGATGAGGAGGATGAAAAGAAGCACTAATTTGTGTTTTTTAAATAACAAGTAGTAGTAAAATCATAGTAATCTAGAGAGAGAGAGAGAGAGAGAAAGAGAACGGAGGAAAATGACTTTGAATAGTTGATTGTAGGACTTGCTGTATATTATAATTCACTTTATATATTCCGATTATAAAAAAAGGGAAAGCTACTTTGTAACGAAAACCGTAACAAAATCTCTAATATGTATTATATATACACTAAGCCGATTAGAGATGGATGGGTTGTTTTTCGTATCAGACATATATTTCCATACGCAGTGTATATTAAAAAGTTACTTTGTTAAATACATATATAAACAATGGCAACGATAGATATAAAGATCTTGATTATAATTATAACAGACTGTTAGGGCAAAGAGAAAGGAGAGAGGGAATAAACTGTGAGAGAGAGAGAGGGAGAGAAATTTTTTAAACAAAGTTAATTTCTAATGATATCGACATTTTAATAGGCTTAAGAAACCGTTTTGTCTCCCCCCGTCCCTCTTTCTCTATTTTTCTTGTTTCTTTGTTACTCATACTTATGATATGTATATAGTTTTCTCTTCTTCTTTCAACTCTTTATATAAAAATATTATATAAGATATAAACGACAAAATAAAAGGAGAATAATAATTTTTTTTTGTCTTAAATTATAGGAAATAGACATTTTTCTTATTTGTTCATACCGACCTAGAAGTCTGCTAGCCCTATTGAACATGTAGAGAATGAAGCGCTGGTAAACCGACTGATCGATATTATATATATAAAAGATTTGGCCTAATTTTTTATGCTCTACAGCAGTTCCTAATTCAAAGTTTACACCTGAACGAGGGAATTTTACCGTAACAGTTTAACAATTTTAAATCGGTGATTTATTAATAAATGAATTGTTCCTCTCTAGGAAGATTATAGTGAGCGGAAAAGTAGGAAAGAAGGAAAAAGCTTGCAGTTTATATATTTGTTCATTTGGAGGGGAAAAAAGAGTTAGTTACCATGTTACGATTGATTCAACTGTTGGTCATCAGTTTCCTATTTATTCACTATGTACAATCGGAAAAACTGCTGCCCAAATCGTGAGTATTCCCTATCTTTTCAAGAATAAATAATTATATTTAGATAGAAGCCGTTATTGATTAATTAATAAATTAATTATTGATTAAAAACGTATATTTTCAGCTCTCATGTTATTATAGCGCCAAAATATGTTCGTCCCGATATGACTTATCGAATGAGCGTCGCTATTTTCGATCTTCAAACTACTTCAGCTATCTTAACGGCTACAATTGCAAATGAAAACTTTAACGAAGCGATCGCTTCCTCGACAATTCGTGTTGGTGCTCATAGTTTAAATATGCTGGAGATAAAAGTTCCAAATTCTGCACCTCCCGGAAATTATTCTCTAAAGATTCAAGCGCTTACATCCTATTCTTATTCTAGTATTCTATTTGAGAATAAGACTGAATTATTCTTTAAAGCTAAACAGGTGTCAATATTCTTACAAACTGACAAGGCGATTTACGGACGTTTGCAATATAGTAAGTAAAGAAGAGAATAACCCTTTCATAATCCTCCCTTACCCTAAATATTTTTCGATTTTCAGTAAATTTTAGAATATTAGCAGTAAAACCAAACCTCCAACCTGTATCCAATGGTCAAATAACTATTTATCTCCTTAATCCTAGAGGTGTTAGGGTACATTGGTGGAAGGAAAAGATGCTGCAAAACGGTCTTTTCGAGGGTAAACACTTTCTAACCGATCCTAGATTATACGGATGGTGGCAATTTGAAATTTTAGCTTTTGTTAGTGATTAATTTTATTAATCTTTTATTATCTAGTTAATTAATTATTGTCCGTTTGTTTTTCAGGGTGAAACATATTTCAAAAAATTCTACAGCTTTGAATACTGTAAGTTTATGAATATTCATATTGTCCATATTAATTATTATGTATATAGTTTACAAACTTACATGTAATACTGTATGATTTAATTCTCTAGACCAAGGTATGCTGGAAGTTAATGTGACTATGCCTCATTACGTTATGGAGAATGAATATGGTATAGTTGGTCTTGTAACGGCAAAGTAAATAAGAATCTATTTTTAAAATTGTTCATTAACACTAACCCTAACCCCAAACCATATCACTTTCAGTTGGACCAAAGGTTATCCGATAAAAGGTTCTGGACATATTCAATACGAACTAAATCCACCGGAAAACATGAAGAATAGAAAAAGCATTTCGTTCCAGACAAGAATACCTTTCGTAATATCCATAAATTAGTTTAAAGGTATAAGCGTCGTTTATCTTTTAATATTCTTATATATAGTTTGAAGGAGTGACAAGCTTCGCCGTTGGAATGGACGAATTAAGAAATATGAATAATAATGCTTCGCTAGAAGGATATAATTTAGTTGCAACTGCAGTTGTTCACGATATAATAAAAACACAACTGCCAGCGACAGGTCAAGCTACAACTAAGATATTTGGTACAGGTTCAAAATTAAGGTATCTTTCTTTTATATTTTATGAAAGATAACTAAGCGGAACGTTTTATTCATTCTCCACAGGGTTCTTGGAGGAAGAATTCGTACATTTAAACCTGGAAAGTTGTTTGACCTCTACGTTTGTATAATAAATTACTTTTTATACGATATTAACAATTTTAAATATAAAGATCGCAGTATATCAAGCCGATGGACAACCTTATAGAAAATCAATAAACTCTGCGTTACGAATTGAACGTCAAGTTTCAAAACTTGATGGCTCTCCAGTTAAATCGGCAAATTTTAAAGATATTGTAATTATTGGGGATAATGGTATAGCTCATTTGTCTTTCATTCCTGAAGATGATGATGACGAAATGACGATAACGGTTTATTTCTTAATTATTTTATTATTACATAACAAAAAACAACTATTCGCATCTGCTTCGTTTAAATAGATAGCGCATCGTCAAGCTGGAATAAAAGTTGTAGCAACAAGGGAATTTTCCGCTATTAATGAGTACCTTTACGTAACAACATCTACGGTTCAACCGAAAGTTGGCGCTTATATGATCTTCACCGTTAGGTGTACAACTTACGTACCTAAAATTCAATATATGGTAAGAATAATTAATTAATTAATTCATTCATTCATTCATTCGTATTGAACATTCAAAATTTCAATTTTCTTAAGGTCACAGCTCAAGGAACCATTCTATTCGTAAATGAATTAGCCATGGAAAGCCAACAAAAGACTTTTTCCATCGCTCTATCCAGGGATATGATACCTAGGGCTCATATCTTAGTTTACGGTCTTTATAACGGTAGAGTTTTGGCGGATGCTCTTCATTTTTATGTTGATGGAGTTAGAGCTTCTGAATCAGATGTAATTTCTATTTTTAGATATGATTTTGTTAAAATGTTTATAATTTGTTGGTTTTTATTGCTTTATTCAACAGTTGAAGCTTGTCGTTAATAAGGGTAAAGATTTTACTCATAACACTATAGAGGTTGTGGCAAAAGGAGATCCTAGTACCTTAATCGCATTCAATGTTCAAGACTATTCAATATATAGATATGAACCAAATTTCCTTACAAGAGATAAAATTGAAAAGGAATTTGCATCCTATGATCTTGGTGCTAACTCAACATTGAGTCATACTTGGTTAAAAGATGAGGGAATAGAGGAAACAGTCCATTTTCCAGCTCCTTCCAGTGCTATTGATTCGAATACGACGTTTCTATATTTGGGTCTCGAAATTTTTACGGATGCAAAATTGGATAGGATACCCGGAAGGGCAACTTGTAATTTCACTCTAGGATTCTCACCGTGTTTCGTATCCGGTTGCTATTCTTTGGACAAAGCTTGTGATGGGTCATGGGACTGTGCTGATGGTGCCGACGAAATGGGGTGTCCATCCGAAGATGATTACACTCCAAAACGGCCACAAAATATTGAGTCTCTCTATCCCGTCCTCATCTACAATTACGAAGAAACATCCTGGTTATGGTCGTGGCATTACACAAAACCGGATGGTAGCTCTTTTGAAGTTGTAAAGGTTCCATACAGGCCAACCACTTGGCTTGTAAGTGCTTTAACCTTAAGTAAGGAACATGGCTTAGCTATTGTAGAAAATCCTGTTAGGGTAAGTAAAAGTTTTAATAATTACATTTAAAAAGGCTACATAATTAAAATCAAAATTTTAATAGTTTAAATCAACAAGACCATTTTACATTGAAATGGATGCTCCGGAAATTGTCCGCACAGGTGAACAGATAGGATTACAAGTAACAGTTTTTAATTATTGGTCAGAAACATTGGAAATTTTAGTTACTATTCACGATCCCGAACCGTTTAAAGTGATAACAGTACCTGATGATGGTTATGTAACTAATTATGATCCAGTCTTGACAAAAGGTTCAAGACAAGTAATGGTTTGGCTAAAACCCGGTGGTGTTACATTGATTCATTTTGGAATCGTTTCCGCGGAGATAGGAGAATATACTGTCTCTGTCTCGGGAGAATCTTTCGCGGCCAAACATACACAAAGCGCAACCATAAAAGTTGTGGCCTATGGCGTTGAAAACTATTACAATACACCACGAATGATTGATATGTTGAATAGTGGAGCTTTATCAATTCCTGATCTTGAGATACCTATTAATCAAAGATTTCTCCTACCTGAGAAGGTACGTCATTTATACGTTCCAGGATCGCCCCATGCCAGAGTATCGGTTGTTGGTGGGTCAGCTGGGCCCAGCTTTACCTATGGTATATGGGATACATCAACTTATCTCAGAACTACAACCAATGCGGGATCAGTCTTTGCCAACAATTTAGGAATAAATCTCTTGTGGTTAAACTTTTTTAGAACTCAAAAAGCAGTTAATAAAGAAACAATTAAAGAAGTTCATCATGGTATAGCTGATCAAGTTGCCCAGCTTATGGTCTACTATACAAATATGGGTAATGGATTAGGATACTTTTCTATGTGGACAACTGAAAGGCCAAGTCTCTTGGTCTCAATCAATTCTGCATCTATTCTTGCAACATTTTACAAAAATCCTGAATGGTTACAACAAGAGTTATACATTGATATAGGCGTTGTTCAGAATACAACAATGTGGATATGTAACAGGCAGTTACCTAATGGTGCTTTCGGCGATGACGATGTACTCTTTGATATGACACTTTATAAAGATATTGAAGATAGTAATGGAAAGAGATTAAATGTCTCATATACTGCCTATGCTATTGTAATGTTACAAGATATCTATTCACATCTAACAAATTCTACAGTCGCCGCAAATCTCAGAAACACACTCAACCTGGCAACAAAGTATATTGCACCATATGCAAACGGTACTGATGATCCATTTATAATGGCTCATATAGCACTGGCATTAAAAAAAGCATCACATTATAGTAGCGAAGATGCATTTAAAAAATTCTACAACTTACCGAGAAAAGGTAAAACCATTTTTATATATTTATTGATTTATTATATTATTAGATAATCATATGATTATAACAAACAATAGATAATGGAAAATATTGGTCCAGAGTGCCCATTAAAGCCGCTAGTATCAAACTGGAAAATCAAGTTCCAGTTTTACTTCCAAAAATACCACAAGCTGAAGAGACTCAGGCCATTGTTGCAACTTCAATAGGGCTTATACTAGAGATGATGAGATTTGGTACCGAAAGAGATTTATCAATTTATATACCTATAGTTAATTGGTTACAAACAATGCGAACAACTTTTTATGGTTGGTCTTCTCCTATAGCAAGTTACTGGGCTTTACAGGCGTTGATAGCCTACGAGAAGGCGGATAAATTTGTAGCTATTCATAACATATTTACACAAATTACGCAGACAAGCACTGATAATGTATTTGATTTTTATCTAAACAAAACTAATTGGTACGATTTACAAGCTTTTGAAATTAACGACAAAGTTTGGGGAACTATTAGGACAGGAGCAACTGGCAGTGGTATAATCCTTCTTCAGCAAGAAGCTACTGTCACCGTTGAATATCAAGATCAAATAAGACAATCGTTAAATAGAACATTCGAATTAGATGTGGACAGTGTTTCTTTCTATGGAAGAAATTACTCAATCCTAGAAGTAACTGTATGCGCAAAATGGCTGAGAACAGATCTAAGTCCAACGAGTGGACAAGCCGATATTGAGATACAAATACCAAGCGGCTATTACGTCTTAAAAGAGATGCTTAACAATTTCACTAATTCCAATCCACTAGTTCAAGATAATGGTTTTGATACAAGTACACAAGTGGCTGTATACGAATTGGACTATGTAATTATTGCATTATTTAATTAACTATCTCATCTCTTTCTCTCTAATCTATTTATTCTCTATAGATTCCTCCGGAGAGAACTTGCGTATTTGTTCAAGCTCATAGATATTTCCCTGTTGCTAATATTACAATTCAACAGACAGTAAGAGTCTATGATCACTACGATATTGGTAAGGATTTATTAAATAATAGTTATTATCTAATTATATCTTACATTTACAGGAAAATATAATAAAACATACTACGAAGCTAGTACACTTTTCCAAACAACAATTTGTCAAGTTTTTGGATCTTATCAGTGCCCATATTCACCTTTTTACAATTCTGCAAAGCCATTGAAAAACACGCCATACATATCTTTATTCTCATTTTTTATTATTGCTTTTACATACAAATGGATTTTCCGTTAAGATTTGTACAGTCTCTATTTTACTATTGCTATTTTTTATTGTTTGAGCAAACTTTGTTAATCCCTCGTAATTATATAAATAAGAAAGAAAGAAAGAAAGAAAGAAGTTTGTAGTTTGTCCAGATTTTTTAGGCCTTTTTACGATTTAGGTTTCTAATTTTGTGGAATAAATGAAAAGTATCGAATTTTTGTTAATAAACGATAAAAATCAATATAAATACTTAAATGCTTGCGTAGTTTTGTTTAATTTTTGACTTTTGAACAGACTTGAGAGATATTTTTAGGTGTGGGAATAAATCCTTCTCTTTCTCCTTCTCGAAAGACAATTGCCATCCCTTCAACCACATGAAAAAATAGATGGCAATGACCCAACCAGTATCCCGGATTATTTGTTTGAAATCTAATTAGAGCATATCCACCTGCTGGTACATTAACCGTGTCTACAAGTGCAGGATTTTCATAATTTAAATCCTTGATTGCAATGATCAATCTCGCTCTTGTACAATATTCATTATTGCATACTATATCCTTACTATTTCCAACCCAGGTACCATTTTTATACTGGTCAGCGAAGCCAACTTTTAAAACTTCAAAATGATGTCCGTGCATATGAAAAGGATGATGAACATATGATATTTTCCCTTCATTTAGCTCTTTACCTTTCACGTTTGTCAATAAAATTTCAATTGTTCTTTAAACAATAAATAGCTTTAAGGATTAAATTATTAATTTTGAGAATAATTTCTTACTTTCCATAAGGCAAATCCATAACGTTTAAGCATTCGCATACAGTAGTTTTACATTCATCGCATAGTTTACTATTTGTCTTATAATCTTCCCAAAAGGTGACAGACGGCGATTTAAAGTACTGCAAATGAAAAGAGTTAGAAATGAAGGATATTTTATAAATTATACACTCAACTTTTCCATTGATTGTTGCTTTTCCATTGAAAAATTGTATATTTAAAGAAAATCTCTCAGTTTCTTCGCTATGAAAGGAATAAAGTTTAAACTTAGAGTTGGATCTTCTCAAACTCTTTATCTGTGAAATATTTCAATATATAAGAAATAACAAGTGTATTGTTTTTGTTATGTTCGACCTGATTTAGACTGATACAGCGACTATGATATTCTGATGGATATGATTTCCAAGGACAATTAAAAATCAGACATACATTCTCCTCAGTACATTTGTAATCGTTAGTTGAAGGCTCACTTTGATTTCCAACATAATTTGTATATCTTACAACGCCTAATATCTCCTCTCTCAATGAGGAATGTTCATCTTTTATAGAAAGAGTCCTAGCCCTCAACCAATAGAGTCCTGGCCTTCTTGTAGCGGCAACGAGAAAATCAAATGATTCTCCAGGAAATGCGATAATTGATTGTAGTTTGACAGCCTCAATAAGATTACCTCCAACCGCAATAAGAATTAAATGATGATTGTCTATAGAAATTTGATAAGCAAATTCATGAGATGCCATAAAAAGTCTAAATCTGTGATATTTTCTTGGGTGTAAAATAAACTCCGCTTTTGGAAGATAGCCAATGTTCTTTGACTGCTGACCTTTACCATTTATAAGTCCTCCCGAATATTTTACATCACTAGTGGCCGTTCCATCAAGGGAATATTTCAATTGATTATTAAACGGGGGCCAATTGATATTTGCTCTAGTCAGATTATTATACAAAACTTGAATATTATGATACCATTCGGATATCACTAGTGGAATTTGTGGAAGTAAAGGAAGATTTTCATGGACAACAAACATCCCATAAAGACCTAGAGCGGAATGCTCTCTGAAATGACCGTGATAGGCATGAGTTCCGACTGGTTCACCCATGAAATCATAAGTATATTGTTCTCCAGGCTGAATAGGGCATTGAGTGATCATGCCAACACCGTCCATCCAAGGTGTTCTCTTTTGATGTATACCATGAAAATGGATTGATGTCATTTCTTCTAATTTATTTGTAACGTGTATAATAATTCTAGAGCCAAACATGACATTAATATTAGGCCCAGGAAATCTTCCATTAATAGTTAAAACCTTCTGCTCGTATCCATCTGCCGTAATAACATCATTAAAATCGACAAGTTGTCTTGAACCTTTGATCTATGGAAAAGGTATACGCATGCTAATCAAAAAGTAACCTAAATGGGCAAAAACTATTAAAGGTCACTTCTACCTGCAATCTGTTTTCCTTATTCACAAATACTCTTTCAGTTCCATTTTTACCATAAAAGGTCATTGTGTCTCTCATTTCTAATAGCCAAAAGTATTCGCATGTAGCGTTAGTACATAATTCATTTTGACAATTGCAAAGGTATATTTGCATTGTAAAGAAGATTGCAATAAAACTCTTCATTGTGAGTTGATTTCAAGCAAACTGTCTTGTTTTATTCAGCTTTTTGTTTTATAGCAAATTAAAGATATGGCATAGGGGCTATTTAATAAGGTTATACATTATACTTTAATATAATATAAGATAATATATACTGTACAGTATATATAAATATATATTTGAAATTATTAATGTGAAAGCAGACTGAAAAAAAATAACCACCCCTTTTTCAATAAAATCACATAATAAAGTATACAATTCTTCGGTTAATAGTCATCATCTTCATCGGAGAAAAAGTGTAGATAATCACAAATTTCACCAAATTCTTGCATTTCGTTATCGTCTATATCCGGTACATTTTTGTATGTATATTCGGGTAGAGGATATTCTATTTTTTAAGATGTAATTTTTAAATGATAATCTATAATTCATTAATTATTCTATGAATAATTACCGTTCGACTTATAATTTATAAGTCGGCAATCTGGATCATGACACTTTTGATAGAAAATTTTTCGATCTAAATCAGCGACAAGTCTATAATATAAGGATAGTACAGATATTAATTGATAAAGAAAACATTAGTTTTTAATACTTACATAATCCCATTACTCTTGTGTTCTCTTTGCATATGTTCGCAATATTTATTCTTTTTCACATCGTATATAATTATATTCCTCTCGCGAAAGAAAATAGCCTTAGAAAATTCAGTTTCTATAGTATATTGCGTTTTCTTGGACCAAGCATCAGCAATATAAGCGTCAACATCAGGATATTTTGATACGGTAGATACAACTTCTATGAATAGAGCCATGAATAGGAAATTAATAAAATATCTCAAAATGACGCTTTTTCTTATTTATCAATGCAAAAATATATACCTGATGAATTTGACGCCTTTGGAGTTTTTTTCATTACAACACATGATGAATTTTCCAACTGATTTGGATCAGAAAATCTAAGGTATTTTTCTCGTTTCTCTCTAATAGATATAACTAATTTAAACAATTTTAAAATAGTATTGCTGGTCTAATTACTTCTCCTGACAAATCAATGATCTGAAGAAAGTATCTTTTTCATCCTTAAATGAATTTTTCGAAAATTTGCTTACAAGAAAAGGATTATTCTTGTCTAGTTTTTCAGATAAAAATAATCTAAAATTTCTATTCTTGTTGTAAACACCTGAATAAAAAAAAAAGAGACAGAAATATTTATCATTAGCAAGTGATAAATCGGAATAATCAAAAAAAGAACCTAAATCGATAAAAAGGCACGTATCTTCCGAACTTTTTCGTACAATAAACTTTCCATAATTTATAGTCTTTTTCGCTAAATCTTGAATGTGTTCGCCAAGAATATTTTTTATAAAAAAGCCTAATTCAACGTTATTGATAAAAATTAGATTTTCTTGATCAATTATCACGTGATGACTAAACTTTGTTTCTGTACTATACGTGTAAAACATAAAAAATTAAGAATATTGTATCAATTTATCAATTACCTGGCATCCAACAAAATTATATTCTCTTCAAGGATTTCAATTCTGAACGTTTCGTTAACTTTTTCAATCAAAAACTGTTAAAAATTATTTTTATTAACTAATTAAATTATAGGATATTAAGAGTTTTAAAGATTAACTAACTTTTAGAAAGTTTTCGAGAATGATTGGTTCACTAAGACAAGGATTTTCAAGTTTACTATATTCCAAATCAAAATACATTTTACAAGGCGAATCTGTTAAATTGTCAAGCAGTTTGAATTAAAATTCTACTTGTAAAAGTGTTCTTTTTATAATATTTCATACCTTCCGTTATAACTTCGTAATGTTGTCTGTTTTTCAAGGACAGTTGACTGAAACAGTCAATTTTCAAACGACATGTTATTTTACACAATATCTCTGGAAATTGTTGTTTACTTACGAATAGTAGTGCCAGAAGCATTCTAAACTTGTCGATATATATTTTCTTTTGCCAGTATGTTTTTCATACATCGGACTTTCAAATGCAAATATCCTTAAATCCTTTTCAATGAAGAAGTTAATTAAACTTCGTTTGAACAGATTTGTAAACAAAACTTACATCTTTATACCTGTCAGCGTAGTCTATTGCATCAGCTAACTTGAAGAAAGGCTTCCAAACATTAGATTTAAATCTGCAAACGAATAGAAAATAGAATTACGACACTCTCTCAAAGGAAAACAGAAATTTGTCACACCCTGAAGGTTGGAAAGATCTTAGAAGAGGTTTGTTCTTGTATAATTCTTCAGTTTTAAGAATCTTATTCTCAAAACGAATTTCATTTATACTTTTCCTGTTTTTATAGATAATCTTATAAAAAAGTAAACTTTTATTTATGCACATTATCACTCACTTGCGTTTTCCGTAAAAATTTAGACTACGGCCAGACGTTTTATCAGACATTCTGAATTGGAAGAACGAGACGAATAATAAAAATATGAAATGGTTAATATACTCTAATATGCTCTTATTATCGAATATTGTCAAAATATATAGTTAACTTCTTGTTATGGCGCTTATTTTCAAAATAGTTGAATGTTTCGCGAAACTTCCGCTTCCGAAGAAAGAGCGGTAATAAAAAATACAGCTTTTTAGAGCTTGCATTTAAATAGAGATACTAATGTTATTCTTGAAACAAATTTAATTTATTTGACAAAAATTTGCATTCAAATGTTCAAAAAATTCAGGACGGACAATGAAGTTAAAATCAAAATATCAAACTTGGACGAAATAGAAAAACAAAGTGTAAATCTAAGGTTTACTAGACTCTGCAATAAGATTACAAACAGCTTTGTGCTTTTTCCAATGATTAACTTGACATTCCCTCCTACAATACCATTCGTTTTGGCAACGACTACAACGCTTTGTTGCCAAATGACCGCAAACTGCACACTTTGGAGGTTCGGTTATAAAATTCTGTAGGGAATCCAAGTCATAAGCTGATGCCAATTGCTCGGCGTGTGCTTTCATGTCTACGTTGGACGGATCAAAAAAAGTTTTAACTTGTATTTCAGCTATCTTGTGCCATCGATCTTTGTAACAAAGCTTTAATTATTTTAAATATAATAGATAATTAACTTTAAATTATACCTGCGTATTTTTTCAATATATTTTCCCTAATTTCCGGTATTTGCTCTAGTAGTAAGCTCTTACTAATAGTGGGAGGATCCATCATCCCTAATTCTTCAACATATCTATGTAGCTCTACCAAAATCGGCAACTGATCCAGTAAAATCTACAAAGATTGCTAGTATATTATAGAGATAGTATATCGTATTGAAAACTAGTTTACCTCAGTCAAAAAAGATCTTAACTTTAATAAAATATTTTTTCTATGAGAATTTATCTCATATTTACTTCTACAGTCTGGATGCAAAAGAAGTTGGTAAAGAGTTAGCCACACTTGACCTTCGGTTTTTATCAATTTCATAGAATCGTCATCAATAATTTTCTCCCATCTATTCTCAACGTATCGTTCACGTGAATTTTCTTTGGTTCTTAGCCATGGAGAATGTTCTAAAATATGAACGAGTAAAACTGGGAAGTCATGAGTGTCCAGAATCCTTGTATTTGTTGATAAAGGTAAACTGCAAAAATAAAGTACGATTTACTTACGTAAACATTACTAATGCAAGAAAGCATTAATTTGTTGATCAAGTTAACAACACTCACTTAGATAAATGATCTACTATGTATCTCAATATCGAGATAGCTTTAATGCAAATACCAAACTCTAATTGATGATACTGGGATTCCAATTCCTGGAAAAGTGCAAATGCTTTAAAATTGCTTGAGTAGAAAGTAAAAACATTACTTCGAGGCTATTTTCTTCTTTCGGCTTTAATGACTTCTCATTGAAATCCCTAAAAAGAACAAAATTATCGTAGTTTCATTCATGAATAATTAACTTAAGAAATTACATGGCTATGAATTTGCATAGTTTTCGATAAGTGTAGTCCACCAGCTCCAAAACAAACTCATCACACGCCTCCGCTACGTCTTGATGGTATAGGGTTGTCTCCAATAGATTTATGACAGTAGCTTCGTGATATAACTGTTAGTGAAATTATTTATTTGGAAAACACGAGATGGAATGTTTTGTATATCTTACCACCATGTATACAGGAAACATTATTTTTAAGTTCATTTTTTTATTGATAATCTCCCTAAAAACTTTATCTTTCCAGATTTCTACGCAAAGTAAATCGTGTATTAATACTTTTACTTTATCGTGTGAAACCAAGAAATCTCTAATAAATTCATCTTCATTGTTCGAAGCACACATAACAGCTTGCATATTAAGTTTTTCTAAATGTTGGTGTTGCGAAGACCATCTGTAATTTGAGCGATATTAGGCTAGAAGAAAGGTTTATTAGGTTTAAATCAAAACACACCTTGCCGAGCCAATCTCAGTCAATACAATATTTTCTAAGCCTTGAACATAGGCCTCGGCTTCAGATGGTAAAAGAATTTGAGCAGATTCGGACGTCATAATTAAAATACTAATAAGAAAAAATCTAAATTGTTATAATCGAAGTTCTTCGGTAAATATCAAAAAGAATTCGAATAGACTGGTTCGGTACTATTTTTCCGAATTTTAGATTTAGAAACTTTTTTATACAGACGGGGTACTTGACTGCTATTCATATCTAAATTCAAGAATATCCACTTATCCAGATGTATTGACGTCAATACTTTCAGTTTATTATCGTGTTCGCTTCAATTGTGTATATACATATATAAAAACAAAACAAAATTACAATAACTTTCAATCAGGTAGTCATTAATAAGTATTTGTGACAACAATTAGCTTTGTATCATTATTAAATAAAAAAGAAAACAATTAAATACATGTAAATTAGACTATAACATAAATTTGCATTGTTGTTTTTTAGATTATAATCAAAATATAATAAAATTACATCAAAAACTTTGAGACCATGACTAGAACAGAATTAACAGTTTATGTTCAATTCAGCAATTAAATTGTTCATTTTGAAATTTTTAATTGTTAAAGACAGAAAAAAAAAATAACTAAAAAGCATCTTGGATATTATTGAATGGGCGTACGGCTAAATCAACTGGTAATTTGAAATTTATCGAATTTAACCGGTCAAGTGACTGTAGAGCGTCATCAAAGCCTATGGAAATATTCATATTAACTAAATATTAATTGCAAGAGAGTCAATAGCACTTACCGGTTCTTACCACATAGCTCCAAGGTTGATAGTAAAATTCGATCAAGGGATGACATTTTAATATCAAGCGTAACCATTTGGATAAACTCTTTTCGCTAAAATAATAGATATTTATAGAAAACCTTATAACAGTGCAAACAATTTAGTAACTCACTTTAGAGCTAAACAAAGGAAAGCTTTAAATTGCATATCATCGGATCTTTTAAGGGGTCGGTGAGATGAAAGAACACCATCGATACCACTTAACAAATTTTGTTTAGTTGTAATAGCTTTCCCACCCACAATATCCAAATGAAAAGACTGTGACAGTTTTCTAGCAGGTGAATCATTATATTCCTTCCCGTGTTTCATTTCATAATATTTCAAGAAAAGATCCCAAGCGTGCATCATTTTTGCATTACGATTCGAACGAGCTGCCAGGCAACCGAACGTCATCAAGCTAGTGCTTTGTCCTACTTCCATCAATCCATGCTGAAGGAGATCTCTTAAAGCTGTTGCGAATTCCTTACGGACTGCCATCACAATTTCCTTATTACACTGTATGACGGGGGCGTCCTCTAAATCACTAGTATAATCACTGTCAGCAACTTCAGTCTTTTCATCTTTGTGAACAACATCAATTACCTTTCCTATAGCTACCTCTAATCGTGCCCTTAAGTCACTGTGGAAAAAAAAGTTTTACTTTTCAATAGGATCAATCACCCTAGAAACTTTTGATGCTTACCCCCAGTGACTGTTTTTAGTAGTTCGTTTAAGGAGGTTGCGTTGAAACTCCTTACTGCCACATCCCAGTTGACTTATTGTAAACAACTGAAGAACAGTCAATGCCTGTTTCATTATAGTAAGAGCAGTTTCTCTCATTGTCTGAAATTTTCTTAATAATTAGTTTTCTTTTGCAATTAAGAAAATTAATTGAAGTTTACATTAGCATTGGTGGCATTAGAGTTTTTACTTGTCTTGTCAACTTCTGCATGATTATCGAATGTAAATTTTGTAGCTTCACCATGTTTTGGACATGTACATTTTTGTCCTAGAGGTCCAGGAGTTTGAGCATCGCCTTGGAGGAATAAGATAAATCTTTCTAAATCAGTTATTTGAGTCTTTAGTTGCTCTACGACTTTCTCTTTTACTTTTCCAGGATAGACTATTTTACCAACAGCATTATCAACAATTTTCCTTAAATCTTCTGGGCTGTGAAAAAATTATTTTCTGATTACAATAATTATATTCTCTGTTATCCAAAATCTACCCTAATTTATTCATATCTTCTAATTGGAGATTAAGTCGTTGTGTTAATTGGTCAATCAGTATCTTCTGTTTCTCTAAGACTTTACTTGTTGGCAGATCAGCTTCTCCCATCTAACAAAAAAATAATTCATTAAAACTTGGATAGAAAGATTTATAAATAGATTTTTTTTACCTCGTATTCATATGTTTCTAAATCTTCTAATTGAGTTTTTAGTTGATTTATTAGCTCTTGTTGTTTTTCACGTTGTTCTAGAAATTTTCCTTTGTACTCGGATCCATCCTTTTAATTGTGGTAATTTAACAAATGTGTTTTGATCTTGGAGAATAATTTTCTATTGACTTACCGTCTCGTCTAAAGATAAAGAATTTGTTGTTTTGCAGCCTCTAGCATCAGGTATTCCCTTGAAAGCGAACTGTTCTAAACTCTTTAACAAATCCTCCTTTTCATCTGCCGGAGCAGAGACAATTTGTTTCAAGCGAAATTGAACTTGTGCAAAATGTGATGTTAAAGCCAGCAAAGAATTATTCAACTCTTCTTGTTCTTCTTCTAATCTACTAAGTTCGGATTCATGATAGATACCCACACTGTTCAAATTTTTAGAAATATTTTAGGATTTAGCAAGCTCTACACAAAATTTCCTGATTACAACCTTTCATTATCTCCGCCCGATAATGTTTCGGCATCGTGTAATGATTCTGAATTACCACACAGGTTATCAGAACTTCGTGATTGTTCCATGCTCTTTTTTCAATCTTTATTGATGGAAGTTAAGTAATACAAATTATTACAGCATATGTAGATGATAAAAAACAGGAAAATAACTTTATCTAAAAATCTAAGTTAAAGATCTGCATAATAATTATGTATTTACCTATAAAAGTTACCATTAACACATGTCACTTTATTCTATCATGTTTATTAAGCTTTTTTTTAGCCGATCATTCAATCAAACTCATTTCGACGCCATGTTTGTCATCTTAATATTTTACCTGAGTGCCAGTTTGTTAGAGTGGTTACTGCCGTATTGTAGTATATTCGCGGCTAGTTTAATATTCTTGTCAAGTCGGAAAAGGCAAATGAAATGTGATTATTTAATAAACGTTAAATAAACAGTAATAATTTAATTTAAAGGTTAATACTTTTCATCTCTTTCATAAAAAATAGAGACTTCATTTACGATTAACCTATATATTTTCTTTCTTAGCCATTATATTCGGCAAGAGAACCCATCTACGTCTGACAGGAAGTAGTTTTAAAGTTAGATTACCAACGAACACAAAATTTGTTGGCAGTTCTTTTATTTTATGTCATTCGAAAAGTCATTCATTTTAGAGTTCTTTTGGAAACTAATTAGCTTTAAATGTATATTTTTAATTGTTAGTTTGTATGGATTGGCGCTAGTCGTCGATTTTCTCGTTTTTAATTATTCACAAAATCTCTGGATAAAAGCTATCTTTGATAATGCTGGTCATGCTCTCATAGCCTTTCTCTCTTGGCTGGTTGTACGAACGGATAGTGTCAATAATTACCGAATTCTACTAATTGAAAGTTTGACAAGTGCCGTTGTAGGTTCATTGATTGATCTGGACCATTTCGTTGAGGCTCGCGCATTTAGCTTGAGAGTAGGTCAAAACTCGAAAATAGTGAATATTCTAATAATTTGATCTATTTCAGTCAGCAGTTTCTCTAAAGTATAGGCCTCATGCACACTCAGTCACCTTCATCGTATTTTCATCTCTCCTTCTCGTCGTTCTAACATATCGATGCAAATTTAAGCAAATAAGAAATTTGCCATTTATTTTCCTTGTATCTGGCCTCTCTCATCAATTAAGAGATGCCAATCGTAGAGGACTTTGGCTGTACCCACTTGGGACAACAAAACAGCTCCCCAGTTATTTGTATATAATATCCCTTCTATTATTAACGTTCGTATTTCGAATATTTTACATATATCAATGGCTGAAGAATAGGGAGAATGTCAAATCTATAAAGTTAATAATATAAAAAAAACAAGAAAAATAAGCATCTAGAGTTTCTACTTTCAAATAATTAAATAAACTAATGATGTATATTTAAGAATCATTATATATTTATAACTGTTTCCTAGAATTTGTATACTTTGAGGTGATTTCAAAAGTATATTATTATATACTGTACTTGACTATAAAATAGTATATTGATATTTAAACATAAATTATGTTCTGCAAGCCAAAATATAAAGAGAAGTTTAACAGTAAAGGTGTAGAATACAAAGGAATTCTGGAACGATCAATATGAGAACAATTATTACATAATTTATAAATGTATATATATACTGTATATATATTTATACGATACACGTATGAAATATAATTTATCTCTTTATGATTTCAAGTAATTCTTCTTTCTGGACCATATTTTTTAATTGTTATATTTTCCGAATCTCACAGCATGCTTTTCTTCTGAACTTTGATTTGTTGGTACTGCTGCAGCATCTTGAAAATTACTGTGCAATGGATTAGTAAATTGCACGCAAGAATCGTCTCCCAAATTACTATATTGTTTTTTCCTGATAAAAAATACCGAATTAATGTTTGAATTAATCTTTATTTAAATTTAGATTCTTATCACGATTCTTACCTATGTTTCATGATAATCACTCCAACTACGACGGCTATTATAGCCACAAAAACGAACGAGATCACAACGGCCAATAAAGCTTTCCGGCTTTTTTCTTTTTTATCTGGCGATAACATTTCTATTATTATTTTATCAAATTATTAAACGCAATAATAACTATAACTTACTTTTTTTACCTTTCTTATCAATGGGAGATTCTGAAGGAGATTCGGTTGTAACAGATTCAGTCGACAATTCAGTATTTGTTACCGTACTCTCAGAAACTGTACTTGAGGAAATAGAAATAGGGCTTTGAGGAGTTCTGTCGGTGGAGTAACTTTCAGTCGGTACAGTATTTGAGTCGGTGACATTGTCATCAGTACTTTCAGTAACAGTGGAATTAAGGGAAGTAGGAGACGGCGAAGAGAAAACTCCAGTAACTCCTGTATCTGTGGTTGCCTCAGTAGAATTAGGCGAAATAGTCATTTCTCTTTGATTTTGAGATGTCGCACTTTCAGTGGTCGTAGCCTCAGTTGATGATTTAGTTACTAAATCCTTAGAAATATTGGTCGTCACATTTGGAAGATTACTATTAAGAAATAACTGATGTTAATAAGGTACATTTTGCAGTTTTACTATCTATTTCACTAATCTCTTATAAAGCCACAACTACAAATGCAGTTCTGTTGAGTAATGTTTAATCTTGAAAGTGTAAATTATATTTACGAGGTTTGGCTCAGTGTTATATCTGAAGCAGATTGGCCAATCGTAGAAAGTATTGGCTGTGGAGTCCCTATAGATGGCTTGGTCGGTACACAAAGAACCTTCTCTCCTACTTTTTTGATATATTATAGAGGATTAGGAAGAAAAATTGAATTTATCATAAATTATCCTAAAGTGAAACTATTAGTACTTACGAAAGAGAAAGTAAAACAAAATAGCAATTTGAAAGCTTTTCATCATCCTGAAAGAAGTACTCAAGTTCACCTGAAAAAT
Source organism: Dimorphilus gyrociliatus (assembly GCA_904063045.1). NCBI lineage: Eukaryota > Metazoa > Annelida > Polychaeta > Dinophilidae > Dimorphilus > Dimorphilus gyrociliatus. Next base: position 1,520,989 of record CAJFCJ010000002.1, on the reverse strand, counting down.
GAAGAGTAAAATGATAACCATTTTGTTTCAAAAATTTTATTTACACTGTATTATATCAAGTTCAGCCGATTTCTCAATGTTTACGTTGGGTTAGTCCGTATTTACTATCCCAAAACATAGAGACATGAGCGATAACAGAAATTGAAAATTCAATTTAAGCTGACTAACATCTGTCACCTAATCAATATAAATTGGTTAAGGTGCTTTAAAATACCTTTGGTGAATGATGAACACGAGATGTAATAACAGTTTATGTTAATTTATTACAAAGTGATCGGGCGTTTCTTGGAGAGTAAGTGAATCACATGACACGAGTTTCAGAAATGGACTTTTAAGGGTAACGCACACTTTCTATAGAAAACAAATGGCGTCTCTGATGGTAATATAGTCAGACATTTGCCTCGGTTTTTCTCGAAACGTTACCGGTGTAAATTGACTATTACGCCACCTATACTATTCTAATTTTGCTAACGTGTAATAAAGTCATCGCAATATAGACTGGCATCCTTTTATTCGATATTTTATTTGAACAAAAGAAAATACTTTTAATCACATGGTTCGGGGGGCGCAGGTGCCTCACTCATTAATCTATCACGAACAAAAACAGGAGGTGAATTAGGTTCAAGCAGCGTTAAAACTTCTGTTGCCTTATTATCACGTATATTTCGAAACTCAGCTACCGTATTAGCGTTCCAGTATATACCTTGTCCTTGGCAGAAAAAGATATGCTCAAAAGGAAAGGGTTCTAATTTATATTTTAGTATTGGACCATATGACAAGAAAAGATCTTGATTTTCTTCGTAAATGGTTATATTCCCATACGCAAAGTTTCCGTATTGACCTGTATAAATTTGATTGTCCTGTTTTACGAATCTTGATCTTTTTGTTGAGAAATGTTGACGATTGTCTTCCAATAAGGTATCTCGAATATTCTTTTGAGAATTGTCAGTAGATTTGGAACTTTCACAAGCAATACTTAGATTTAACCATGGTGCCCCTGTAGCTAGTAAATCATTAATAAATGTGGTGGCTTGCACATGAAGTGCGCCTGTATCTCCGTTGGCGTTAGAACTGACAAAAACTCCATTTTTTAGTTTTGGAACTAGTTCAACTTGAGACAGATAGCCCCCTTGGCTACCTCCGTGTAGGATCGTTTGATAACCTGATTAAAAATAGATTAAGTTATCATAATTTAACTTTAGATAATTGTAGATTGGTGTTGTAAGATAATACCTCTATTGTAGCCGCGAACTAGTCCCATTCCATATTGGATTGCTGACCAAACAATTAGTCCATCTCCCAAATCTGTATTTCCTTGGGGTTGTGTTGGTACGACAGGGTCTCTAATTTTCAAAAAACTCTCTTCTTTAACCACTTCTTCCCCATTTTCATTTCGTCCATTCGATAGGTGAAATTTTATATATTTTACCATATCAACAGCATTCGATCCAATACCTCCAGGTCCAGTACTTGTATTATATGCATTATTAACCATTTCAAAGTCAATTTCTTTATTCTCCGCCTTGGAACGTTTTCCATAACCAGTTGCATATTTATCCCAGTCACTTCTATCTGTGACAAATGTCGTGTCAGTCATATTAAGAGGCCTGAATATAAAATCTTTTGTAGCTTCTTCCCAGCTTTTACCATTATCCTGTATGGCTTCAATAACGTGTGCACTAAGAATATACATTAAATTATTGTACATATAACTGTCCCTAAAATCTTTAGTGAAGTCTAGATATCTTAATCTGAATATCAAATCATCTTTATCCATTGTGGAGAATCTTATTACGTCATTTCTTGGTAGTCCTGTTCTATGAGACAAGGCGTCTTTAAGGGTTATCGATTTAGTTCTACACGAATCTGACAAATAAAAACTTTGGCCCAGAATATCCCTTATCGGAGTAGAGAAGCCAATACTATTAATATATAAATGTAATGTATTATTAGAGTTTATTTATACGCATAGACTGCAACTTACTCTTCTCTATCTTGAAAAATTTTTGCAAGTGTTGAAGCGACAAATGATTTAGTTATAGACGCAATGTTGAATTTCGTATATTCGGTAAGTGGCTCACCACTTTCAATATTCCTGACACCGTAGCCTTTCGTAAGAAACGTCTATTGGAAATTAACTTAATTAGCACATGCACAATATATATTGTATACTTTATATAGTTAGAGGAACGTATATGAATATGTACCTTTCCATTTCTTACAATACCTAAGCTTAAACCAGGTACATTACGACACTGTAATAACCCATTTATAAAGTCATCTATTTTCGCAATTATTTCGTCATCTTTCAAAGTTATAGTAGAATTTATAACTTGTATACAAGTAAAGTAAGTTAGAAGCAATTTTATTGATATTGACAAAACTTTCATAATAATCTTGTATCTCTATTTCTGAAAACAATTTGATGTTTCTTTGCCTTTATATTCTGGGTAAAAGATATAAACACAAACGAACCATTCATCTTCTATCATTAATCTGTAATCTATCTTAGTTAGTCATAATTGATAAACATAAGAAAAAAACATTCGATAAAATCACAGCGCCATCTGTATAAGATGATCCGTATTCTTTTTTTTTTTAATTGTACTTTCTTATGATTAAAAATTGTTGTTTTAAAGAATTTTTAAAATAAACTTTAAAGAAAATATAATTAATTGTATTTTTTTAATTAGTTAATTATTATTTTTTTTTAGAATTAATAATTAAATAACTTTTTACGAAAAGTATATGCTGTTGTTGAGTAGTTTTCACACTACCAGCTAAAAGTAGTTTAGTTAGAATTCTGCTGTTTTTTTGATACATGGTCTGTTTAGAGGTCAAAATGAGAAATGTAAAAGAATCCCAATTGTCCGTTATGGACGAATATTTCGGAGTATATTTACAATATAATAAAGAATTTAGCTAAATGTATTTAATTATTAATTTATATTCTAGAGCATAGGCCTTTGGAGAAAGCCAATAATTAAAGGTAGTTCGTGTCTATTTCGAGCAGTGGCCGACCAGGTAGAAAAAAAGAGTTCATTTATTTTTTTTGAATAACGGGCGTGGTTGAAATTTCGATATTGTGATACCGCCCAACGCTCTTATATATACTTGCTAATAAAATATGATAGAAAGGTTCTCTTATTATACAAATATGTGCTGGTTGTACAAGAGCGTCTTGTATGTCAAAAAAATAAAAAAAGAATATTTGTAAAAAAAAAAAGGGAGAAAACGTGAAATTTTCACTCTTGAAAAAGATATTCCTTTTTTGTAAAGTCTTTAATTCCTCCTTTTAGCTTTTGGTAGATCAAACTCAGCATTTGAACTTACGTAATCAATGCGTTCAATTTATGTCCGATAATAGTAGTATATTTGAAAAGGTTTGTACATGCTTTTTTTTTATTTGCTGTTCTGTTTTTATGCTTTATTTTTTTTTTTAATATTGAAATGCGCACGTTTCCCTTATGAGATGCATAATCAATTTAATACCAGCTTTTACTCAAAAGGTTACTTTATAATTTATGCTTATATATGTGTATTATCTTATTTTTTTTAATATTTTTTATAAACATTTTTGTATTCAGTATGTCAACGGTAACCTAGTCGGACACTTGAAGAATTTACAAAATCCTAAGGTAATATAATTAAATTTTTTCTTGAAAGGTTGCACAAATTTTTCCACACTTTTTTTTTATTACCGTCCTTACTACTCACTTCTACTTGGACAATTTCTACTCAATTCCTTTTCTACTTCTTCTTTTTTCTTTTCTATTTTATAGGAATGGGGCGGAACTTTAGAAATGTTAGCCTTGTCGTTAATTTATAAGTAAGAATTTTCCTTGTTTCTATTCGTAATATCAAGAGATTACTATCTCACTACAGACGAGATTTTGTCATATTTTTCGAAGTTGAAAAGGATCCAGTAAACATTACAGATCAAAACTTTCAGGATAAAGTATATATATATATATATATTATTAACTTATCATTTATTCTTTATTTACTTCTAATTTTCCTTTTCCCCTTCAATTAGATTACTTTGTGCTTGTCGAACGGTAATCATTACGACTGCGTTTATCCGAGAAGCCATCTGGACTCTTACGCTTTTTGTCAATGTAAGCAAGAATAAATTAATTGTTATTCGCGATCTTATGTAACTTTAAGAATAGGAAATTGTTTTTATTGATGATTTTATTTCGCATTTGATATGGAATTTTCATTATTTGTATTTTAATTAACAAATAACTCGTTAAAAAAAATTACAATTGTTACCATAGAAATAATTCACAACTACCTGCAGAGACTGCATTTTAACAGTTAGCTTATTTTTCTATAGGTAGATGCAGTCATTTAAAATGAGCTACTAATTCAAAATAAAATATGTGCAGAGACAGATGGTGGTTCAATCTGTTAGTTTGCGGTAGTTTCTCAAATTGTCTCTTTTATAGAGCTGCGTTAAATTTGTTAGCATGATTTATATAAAAAATTTTCTATGCATATAAATATTAGTGGCTCCTCCTCGCACCAATCAATAAAGACTAGCAGCCGTCTACAGCTGCAATAGTGTGACGTCGTTCCGAGGATTGTTAAACATTTTAATTGTCATTTATTGCAGCGTTGGTGTTTGAATTATTATACGAAAGCGTATTTAAAGTGAAAGGAGCTGTAAAAATTGCCCGTGGAATGGTCGCTACTAGATATTCAATAATGGCATCTAGAAATGAAAGGTATTGATAAGCTCACAAATTTTTTAGGTTACTAAAAATTTATCATCTTTCATAAAAAGCTCCACAAATTCGCATAAATCTATCAATGAAAATGAGGCAAAAAAAGACGAAAAGGTAAATTTATGTTTATTAATCAATTAATGCAAGCTAAATATATAATCATACAAAATAATCTATGTGTATATAACATCACACATATATATATACATGTATATATTAGTATATACATATAGTAAAGTTAATATTTAATGCCATTTAGAGGACAACTTCAACTGAAAAACCTGCATTCTCAATAAAGGTTGCAAAATCTTTGGATCCTGAATACTATAGAAATGTTGAATTTGACAATTGTAAAGAAACTAAGAAAAACTCTAAAGGTTTGTATACATTTCTATACATTTATTTTTTGGCAAAAAGTAAAAATAGTCTATAATACAGCAAGAAATTCGGCAAATGGAAAATTAGCGACAGAAATCGAATTTCTGCCTGGAGATAAGTGCGAGGTTTGTTTAAATATTTTTAATACTTTATAATGAATAATAAAAACTTACACACATTTATTTTTACAAGTATCTATTTATATATTAATACACGTAAATATCAATTATAGATTTCATATGATGGTGAGACATTTCATGGCCACGTCCAACAGTTGTCAGCCGATAAAGGGCCAGTTACAATTTTCATTGAGGAAATAGGAGAGAAGTTAATAAACATATTGAAATTTATATGTTTTTTAAACCTATCCATTTTTAAACTATTAGAAAAATTGTCCCGTACAATGCAGTTAAGAGGTTAGCTAGGAGGCGAAACAGTACGAGTGCGGTCTGTTATCAAAAGTTGAGTGGGGAAACAGGTAAGAAACAGAACATAAATAATTAATCTAATTAGAGAAATTTTTATAAATAAGACCTAATAAAAAATCTATAATTTAAAATTAGATCATGGACAGAACAATAATAACAATAATAACGGATCTAGGAAGAAACAGAAGAAGAAAAAGGTTAGTTTTTATGCAATATAATGAAATAGAATAATAGAAAAATTTCTTACCTAAAAATAAGCAGGAAGCATTTCATATGAATTTTGGCAGAAATAATACAGAAAGGATTAAATCCGATATGAAGACATTGTTAGTATTTTTAGTTTTAATCGTCAACATATACTCCAAATATAGAAACAATCCATTTTTAATACTGTATTATAAATAGAGAGGATCAGTCAATAATACCCATGATGGTCGATGAAATGGGAATGTGTGATGACTCTCATATACGAGAGGGAATGGAAAATTTGAACTTTGCGAATTGTCGAACTAGATGTGGCAGTGAACCCAGATCATTTTGGGTAAACAATTGGCAAGATAATGATATCCATCATTGTACAGCGGAGGAAAGCATACCTCAAATGCCTCCTAATTCAGAATTACTCATTAACTATCAAATTCCACCATCCGCTGATCCAAATGGCTCTGATTTACCTTTCAATGGTATATCTTTCTTAATACACCTATACATAAATGTACTGAAATGTAAACATTTTTTACAGATGTTGCAACGTTAAGATATTTCTTCAATCTGGGAGTCGAATGTCATAGATCCCAAAGCGTTCGAAGCATACCTCAAGTAGCTCAGATGCCTCCAAATCCTTATACTACTATCTTATGTGCACCTCCAGCATCACATATGTATATTTCAGGTCATGAACCATTTGACAATACAGGTGAGCGAAAAGAAGATACTAACAAAGACGTACTGACAGACTCGGGTTGCGTAAGCGACGCTGGTAGCTCCGATTCAGGACCTAGTCGAACTAATCCGCCAACGATTAAAATATCGAAAGACATCCCTTACCGCTTTCAAAGGCTTCTTTACCCTAAAATGTTGTCTGTTCATTTGGAAGGCCAACAGCTTGTAAGAGCAGTTCCCCTAACAAAGCAGAAAAAAGAGGGGAAAAAATCTAATCCTACTTTGAATCCTAATGCTAACAGCTTCGTTCCCTCTAACCCAAATAATGTGACCTTTGCCGCATATACCGAATCTATTCCAACATATACTATCCTCATGGATGGCCCTCCGCCAACAGGTGCCCGTGCGTATAATCCACCTCCAATTCCGACACAATATCCTGTTTCCCAAGACTGTCAACCGCATATTGTTTACGCTCCATACAGAACTTGCTGATTCACTTCGACTACTCATTTCCCCATGTTTTTGGTTGTTATGTGAATCTGTTGTTCAATTTATACTATTTAAGTTTTTTCTTTCAGCATAAATTTAAATGTTTTTGAGTTTTCAGTTGGTGGCGGGCCAGAAAAACCGATTTGTAGTGTTCAATGTTAATCGTTTGTGTATACTACGTAATGTCATCAGGTGATTTGTACGCTTGTTCCGATTCTAATTATAGATATGTTTACGTGAACCTTGTTTTTGTTAAATAATAAGTTGTCGAAAATGCAATTATGATTGGAGAATATTCGTATTACAAAATAAATATAAGATTATGTATTTTAGAGTTACATATTTGCTTTTTTTTGTACCAATTACACAATTACTTCACAGAAATAGGAATAATCAGTTCGTAGAAACTTCATTAAATAGCTTGTTTTTTATGACTTGGGACATAAGACCATGAATAGCCTCTATTGTCTGCTTGCATCTGAAAGCAAATTGTATATGAAATTGCAATGCCACTTGATTAGCATTCAAATAATTACCCATCCTTTGTAGCTTTAGCGATCTTTTCTTCGGTTCTTTTGTCGTGAGCGTCAAGGGCTGTTCCTACGCCACTTCTTCCCAGTTGAATATCTGATTGTTCTAATTTTTCTGCTAAATCGAAGATTTGCCCGGTCGCATAATCAGCATTCTGTTAACATAGGAATGACAACCTCATAAATGAAATATAAAATTATTTACTGTAAGTAAACTGCTGCTGCTCAGAGTGTTTATCCAGTATTTATTCCAGAGAGATTCAAGTAGAACTTTATCTAAAACTGACTTGAAATAAGATACTTCCAGAGAGTAATACCTGTAAGAGAATTGAAAATTTTGATAAAAGATCTAATAGCTGAAATTCATTATTAACTGACTGTTTGCAATGAACACCAAAATCTTCAATTTTATTTAACGGAATTGATTGATATTCAGATTGTTCTTCGTCACGAGGCTTATAAGTCTAAAAATGGCAAAAAAAACGAAAACACTGGATTCTGTATCGATTTTTAATGAAGCCTATAAAAACTGATTACCTTTGGATAAGTTCTGAAAGCCCCTAAATTAACTTTTCCTGAAGAAATAGTTCTAGTTGGATCAACCTGAAAGGAACAAGTTATTATTAGCAATCCGTTTAAACTTTACTTTCATATAGAGCGTACCACAATAGCAACGAATGGTTCTTGGTATTGTTGATTCAACATCTGAGTACTAACATCAATGCCAGATAACCAGCAACCGTATCCTGGATGGCTATGATACCATCCAATGGCATTTTCTAATCTTTTTACTGGTTTTGCATTGTCAATATAAGCAGTCATATATTCGTAAGCTTGGGCTTGAGCATTAACTCTCGTCTCAGTACCTTCGACAGGTAGCGCAAAGGCATCCATAACAATCATCGTATTTCCGTCAACTTTGCCTAACATGATACCCATAACTTCTAAATTACCACCTGATCGAGCATGCATAACCATTTTCAAAAGCGCCAAAGCAGAAATTTTAATATGTGTGAAGTACGATGGGCTACATAAAAAACAGATTATCACTAAAGAATACTAAATAAATTACACAATCTAAAACTTACTCCTTTTCCCAAGGTTTTGCCTGCAACAATTCTTTCTGTTGATCGTCACTATATCGGTATAGATCGTCCAGCGATGCAATATTTTCCACGTTATTTTCCATTTCCCAAACTTTACGAGCTACTTCAGAAGAGTTCATTTTTGTTTTAGGCTTTCTCAGAAATTTCAATTAAAATTACTCAGCACTCTGTAAGGTTTTATTCTTGTTAAACGGAAGTAGAGTTCCGCAACACTTCCGGTTAGTCTAAATCTCGATAAATTTTCATGAATATTTTTCCGAAAGAAAACCGTTTAGTAGTACAATTCAGAAGCGTTGGTTTTGGAGGATCATATTGTTATTTAGCAGTACTAGTTCAAAAGAAGCATTAAAGGATAAAAAAATCTGAAATTTGAATTTCGCTTTATATTAGATTGCAAAAATCCTCACAACCTTCAGGACAAAGAAAGCCAAGTAAGATGATTAAAATGAGCGATATTTAGAGTATAGTAAGTTGTTTATAATAAAAAGGTATGGGACGTCGTAAGAAATCTCGAAAGCCTCCTCCTAAAAGAAAAATGATCGAGGCCCTAGATAAACTCTTTAACTGCCCATTCTGTAATCACGAAAAATCATGCGAAGTAAAAATGTAAGAAAATTAATATTTCGTAATCATTTCACTATAATCTCATCTACATTATATTTAGGGATCGAGACAGAAATGCAGGCATGATAGCTTGTAGAGTGTGTTTGGAAGATTTTCAAACGTCTATAAATTGTAAGTCTATCATTGTTGATTGAAAAATAATTATTATATTTGTATATTTTATAGATTTGTCTGAACCCGTTGATGTATATAGCGACTGGATTGATGCATGTGAAAATGCTAATCAGTAAAAACTTTTAATAGTGAGAAATTGTTTTTATTCTGTACGCTTTTCTTAATCAAATATAAAAATTTATTCATGTCATTATATTATTTAAAATTCTTTTTTTATTGAATGTGTAGACATCGATGGTGTTGAAGTGGAAGTTTCTCCTCCAATTTCTCCAGCTTCTTTTCTGATTGCGCTTATGAGAGCCTGAGAACTTTCGAAAATTTTTTGATAAGCTGCATTACTATCTGATAGAATTTTATCTAATTTTCGTCTAGTTTCTCCATTTTTACGTAGACGATCAATCAAGCGTGCCAACCGATCATCTAAGAGTCGAATGTCTTGCTCAAGTTTCTTTTTTTCCAATTCGTCTTCCCGAATTTGACATTCGATCGATTCTCTCCTTTCGGTGAGATGTTCAATCGTTCCTATCAACTCTTTATGGAACTCGAATTTGGCACTTTCTCCCCTATCCATAGTTCAACATTTAAAATTTAACATTTTCAAATGACGTAGCTTATTAAAAATAATTCTGTATTAAATTTAATAGAATAAATATAAAAGAACTTTTTTAATACCATTTTATAAACAAAATAAAATTGGCGCTTCATTTTCCTTGCGAGATTACGCGAGAGCGGTATTTTTTTTTACCAGTTTTCACCGATTGGGCGTACAATTAAAAATACAAATAAATTTCTATATATTTCGATTTAAATCTGATAATGTCAGACGTCCACGTTGACATTAGACTACGTAGAATTACTAAAATTTATAATGAAGGGGATTCTGCTACAGGAGTGGTGCTTATTGTAAATAATACGAAGTCGGATGTTTCTCATCAAGGCGTCACCTTAGCATTGGATGGCCGTGTTAACTTGAAAATGAGTTCTAAGAACATTGGTGTATTTGAGAGCTTTTATAATTCCGTTAAACCAATCCAATTAACTAGTGCAAATATCGATATATTAAAGCCGGGAAGAGTTAAGAGCGGAAGAACAGAACTCCCTTTTGAAATTCCTCTAAAGCCTCGCGTTGCCAACCGGCCACTTTATGAAACTTATCATGGATTATATGTTAATATCGAATACATGCTCATGGCGGAAATGAAGCGATCGTTACGTAAAGACTTGAGAAAAGAGATAGAAATCGTTGTTGAATATAAGGATAAAGAGCAAAGTTTTATCTCTCCCGAATCAACTTCTTTCACCTTAAACCCAAATTCTGTTCAAAAGACAGCAAAAGAGAGGGAAACTTTTCCACGTTTTGTTATTAAAGGCGATCTAAAGACCCAGGGACCAATAGGTAGCCCCATGACTGGTGAAATTACAATCGAATCCTGCGAACAACCAATAAAATCAATTGAACTACAGCTTATGAGAGTGGAAGTATGCGGTTGTGCCGAAGGTTATTCAAAAGATGCTACAGAAATACAAAATATTCAAATTGCAGAGGGTGATCCGTGCCGTAATGTTGCTATACCAATTTACATGGTATATCCAAGATTATATACTTGCCCAACATTAACTACAAGAAACTTTCAAGTGGAATTCGAAGTTAATATTATTGTGATATTCCAATCTCAATATTTGGTTTCGCAAAAGTTCCCACTTCAACTATCAAGATTCTAGACGATGAATCAAACAATTGACACTTATTTTAAAAAAATAAATTAGAAAGAATAAAGAAACGAATACTCCAAAATAATAAAATTCATCCTTATCCAAATGTCTTTTGTCCGTATTTTGTTCTTTTTTTAGAAATCTTTGATGACTAAAGACAGGAAAGATACAATATTAAAAAAATATCAGTTTAATAATGTAATAATTGTGAAATTAATATCTTTATAAAAAGTGAATAGTTATCAAATCCATATTTGTCTGTATTTATCTGTCTGTCTCTCTCTTATTTAGCAGACTATTATTAAGTTTACATTGCAGCTTATTTACATAGTTTATAAACAACTAAGAAGGGTGAGTTCTCCCATAAATCTCAATGAATAATCGACGTTGAACTTGTGTTGTTATTCGAGGAGAAAAAACACAAAAATACTCTCGTTCAATCAAATATATTGCTTAATTAATAAGAAGGAAGGAAACCTACATTAGCTGCCTCTTTTTTTCTTTTCTTTTTTTTTTTTGCAGTATATCAATACAGTTATACTGTACGCTGTATATACAGTATATATATATATATATATTATTTATCAAGGAATTTCCTTCACATTTTCCTATTTAAAACGAAATTTGATTAATAATTTCTAATTATTTAAGTAAAGTATGAGTAAAGCATACTTTCTTTCTAATTTTCGATAAGTGTATTTACTTTTTTCTAAGAAATGAAAAATTTTTAACTTTTTGTTTTTTTAAAAAGAAAAAAAAATTATCTGTTGTTGATAAAAACAGAATATATCTTACGATAACATATGTAATTTGTGATCTTTATCTAGAAATGCATGTACTCGAAATTGTCTAATCTAGAGATTATCGCACTTGTTTAAAAGTATTTTTAAAAAAAAATAGAAAAACAATTTTATATAGATATATATATATATAAAAAACGGAAATAGTTGAAGTGAAATGAGCAAAGTTCAATTATCTTTCTTTGTTGAAAATAGCTAAAGAATAGCTATTAGCCTATATAATCCGACCAACCTTATTGTTAATTCCCTTTTAGTTGAAAAATATCGTTATCAAATATAGGGGTTATTATTTTGGAGAGTTTTTTTTTTGGTTTATTTAAGTTAGGCGTAACACGAGTAGATTGCGGATATTTCAAATCATTACTGTCAAGGATTAGGATTTGCTCTCTCTCTCTCTCTCTCTCTCTTTCCGACTGTATTTCTTAACGACGATCTAACACAATTTTCTGATTAAACTATTTCGGATCTTAGACAATAAAGGGGGATTCAATATATCAATACCTACTTTGTATACATTTTCTGTTTATACGCCTAAAAATGTTTACAAAAGTGACGTCACCATTTTTATTGACCAATCGTCGTTGGTGATGGCGATAATCGTATGCTACAGTGTTTTCTCTTTCTTTGATTGAAAAGGTTAGATAAGGCTTACTTTGATATGCCGAATAAGCAGCAAACAAAGAGACCAGAAGTATTAAAAAATCAAGGAACTAGGTCTAGTTACAATAGTGTTCAATTTGACAACGACGAAGAGTTTATAAGGCCTAGAGCAAATACTTTTTCTCCGACTATGGCAAGAAAAAGGCGATCTTCGCTGCTCGATCCCGAAAAGTCTCGATCTTCTAGCACCGACGCTATTCAGCTTCCATCGGGTTCTCCCGCATTCCAACAGGTAATTAACTTTATGCATGGAAACTTGGATATTAATAATTTGTAACAGGTTCTTCAGGAAATCGAAATGGAACAAATCAAATTAGACGATTGCATGAACAATCACACGGCAATGAAATCAAATTTAATGAAGAAGAGAACGTCTAGCATAGAAGGAGAGAGACACGTTCATTGGAATGAAACGCTCAATAAGCCAAAGAACAGATTAAACTAGAACGCAATTTTTAAGTAGTTTATTACCATTACTATATAGTATATATTTACTTTATATATATATATATATATATATATATATATAGATTTATGTTCGTTTTAAGCATAACGTACTGCGTACGAAGGCGTTTATCTTGGTGATTTGCCGTTGTTGGCGTTTTTTATTTTATGTTTTTTTTTTATTATTTGAAGGATAATTCAATGAGTTTTTTTATCTTTAAAGTTGTCACGTCAACCGTCTGCTTTTAGGATAAAACTGTTATGTAAAGAAATAACCTACCTCCTTACTTTTTCTACAACTACTGCTATTTCTTAGGATAATTTTGTCATGATAACGTTTTCTCTTTTCATGTATTTTACGTTGTGCTGTGCCTTAATATTTTCTTGGTTTTATAGATTATTTTGTAAGTATTAACGAAGAAGAGGAAAAGAGAAGATAATAAATGAAAGGAAAAACTGTGATAGATAAAAATCTTTCTTTTATTCCTCTGTTTTCTTTTGTGTGTACTTAACAAGTTTGTCGGCTAGGGGAAGAGATATGGAATGACTGATACTTCTTTAGAGTAGGGAATAACTTTCCCTTTATCTTTCTAACTTAAAAATTGATGATAATGTATTTTGTATGACATTTTAAGTGTGGAATAACAAATCACCAATGACACGAGGCGCTATATATATATATTATATATATATATATATCGTACAGTTGTGTGTTTCGTAATCAATGTGTTCATTTATACGATATACAGTAGACAAGTGATAAGATTAACGTTGACTACTTTTACGCCATCTAGTATCCTAGAACTTTTTGGTATAAGCTACCTAAATATCTGGGGGCGCGATTAATAGCTATATATGAATAAACCCTATTTATCTAATACAAATAGTGCAAGTTATAAAAGTCCATTTAACGCTAGTAGCTCGTCCTGACCCGCCCATTTGAAAAAAACTTTGGATCAACAAGTTTTTAACTGATAATTTCGCCAACGCAATAATTAATTATCAGTTAAGACATAATGCAGAAATTAGATAAAATTGAAACAGTTAACAACAGGAGACGTTCTAGTGAACATCCAATTATAAGAATTCATCATTTGGACTCGATTCCTATGGGATTGAAAAGAAGTATGACAGCAATACATCCTCAAAAAAATAGTGGAAAATACTCTTTATCTACTTCTCAATTTGATAAAAATTTTCGAAGATCTTCTAGTTCACTTCAAACTCCCGATATCGTCTCGAGTCTTAAACATGTCAGTATTGATGATAGAACATCTTCAATGCCAAACTTGTTCGAAGATCCGCAATCACCAAGAATACGAGGGTCTATAGAATTCGAAACTGTTTTAAGGGAGTTCCTTCCACCGAAAGAAGAGAAAAGCGCTTCGACAGAATCTTCACCAAGAGTAAAGAAAAAGGTTTTAAAAAAAAGTTCACCTCCATCATTACTCTATTCAAGAAACTTGATGCAAGGAAACTTGTCACCAAGAGTAACAAGAAAATATCCAGGAAGCCTTCTTCAATTACCGGCGAGCGATTTGAAAGCGAGGCGAAACAGTTGGGGTCTCGGTGACAAAGTAACAAGACCAAAAACAACAAAGACAATGCTATCACCTCTTGCTGCTGAACCACTTCGAAGAATTAGTAGTCCAGCAACTTTTTCATCAAATCATAGACATCATTAAAAATTATACTCTTTCTAAAAACAGGTAATTTTTTATGAAGTAATGCCTTAATAATTTATATTATTGAAAAAGAAAAGATATGAAAGCGTATATGTTTGAAAGTTCAATTGTTATATTTTGTCTTTTTTTTGTTCTATTTCTCTCTCTCTCTCTCTCTCTCTCTCTTTAAATTTCGTGAATGAGAAATGTTGCCGGATCACGACGAAGATTTTCTATTGTAACATTTACATCTGAAAAATAAAACATATATTATCTTTTATCTTAACGTCTTTTCTTTTATATATAACTTCTTTAAATAAATTGATAAACGTAAGAAAAAAAAATCAAACCATAAGGAATTTCTAAAGAATCTCCGGCGTCTAAGTAACCTTCGTTATCTTCGAGAAAGAACTGTATTTTTCCATACAGTAGTATTAACTAAAGAAAAATTAATAAACATTAAAAAACTGGCAATTGTTGAATAAAAAAAAAGTATTAATATAGAAAAATTATTACTGTAGTTTCAGTTTTGCTTGCGGGTAATAAATGAGTAGCACCGCCTCTAATATGTATATAATTTATGGCAGATGACTTTGTTGGTTTAACAATCATTGGACCATCGTCAAAATCGACATGTCTATTAAATCTTTCGATTAAATCTTTATAATAGAAAAGAAAAATTATTATTTAGACGGTATAATATATATATATAAAAAAAAGTACATACGTTTGACTTTTCGTTCACCTCTTATCGATACTTCAAAAGAGTTATTACCAGGTAAACTGTCTCTTGTTACTAATTGGGCTGGTAATGTTTTATTAGCAAAACGTATTTTTGTATTTTCTACATCTCTCTTTTTTTCCAATTTTTCCAATGCAACAATCCTTCTTTTATTACTTGCCATTGAATTTCTTAAACCCTTCTTTTTATCTTTGTTTGGCTTGATAACTTGATCAATTTCATAAGAACCAGCTAAAATAGGGTGACAAAATGAAGAAGCTATTTAGAGATTTCTGTTTGATTTATATATATAAATATCTATTGACCTGTTGGATTGTAAGTATATTTAATACGTTCACCGCATTCGTGTAAAAGAGGTCTAACACGTTTCCTCTTTGATCGTCTTAAACCTTTCGACGAATCGGTTATTTTTGGCACAAATATTGTTTCACGTCGTTTCTTTTTTTGGAATTTATAATTTGTTAGATCGGCCGAGTTTGTTTTCTCTTCTGGTTTTTTTCTAGACGGTGGAGTTTCCAATGGAATTTCATTTTCATTCACCATTGGTGTTGATGACAAAAAATTTACTGGTGTAAATGAAACGTTTGTTCTATTTGCTGTATTCGGTTGAATAATCGTTTCAGCTTCCAAAACAGTTGACGAAGAGGTGACCTCATTGTTGCTTTCTTCCTCACGTATATTCTATTAAAAGTGTATAATATAATAAGAAAAATGCTACTAACGCAATTTACATACGTATAAGCTCTGTGTTGAAAAGGAAATTCTTGGGTTTGTTGTATTATCAATATCCGTAGACGAAATACTTTCTTTAGTATTATCTGGCGTAGGTTCGATTACTATTAACTTTGAACTCTTTTGAGTACTATTTAAAGTAGAGTTTTTCTTTCCTTCATCGGGAATTGATTGTCGAATTGCATCAACTTTGCTAACTCTCCATTTTGTTGAAAACTGAGAACTTTCTCTATTTTTTATAGTATCATCATCCAACATAGTGGAGAAAGATTTTCGGGTTGAATTAACACTTGATAAGTGACTAAATCGGGTAGATCTAGAGATTCTAGTAAATGTATCGTCTCTTCTATCAGGAGAATCAACCAGGAGAGTAGAAACATTCTTTGAAATACGTCGACTACAGGAGCGTTTCGTACTTGAAAGCTCATCCGAGTCATCAAAATTTGATATTGATGATAATTTAGATCGATAGTTTCCCTTGGATTTTTTTGACAATGAGTTTATCTTTTTTTGTGTACTTTTACTTTTCGCCTTCTTTGCTGGCTTTGTTGACATTTTAGACAAGTCGGAGAGTTTAGAGCTACTAGTTATAGAAGTCATAGTCTGTTCATCATTTGCGTGAGAATTAGTTCTTTTACTTTTCCTTACACTTCTGATAGGAGGCTGCTCAGGTACCGCAAAAGAATTTTTCTTACTGCTACTCCTTAGAGATTTCCGAATATCTAAAATAGGATGAACAGACTCTGATTGCCTTGACGTTACATTATTATCTGTTATTGTATTCTCTTCAGTAAGAGTCATATCAGCTTCCGGAACGGCCTCGTTGTTAGAATTATTATCCAATTCAGAATCACCCCCAATTAATGACGATTGCTTAGCTTCGATAATATCTACCTTTCCTTCAGTAGGTTTAAATTTTTTTAAATTTTGAATTGATCTCGCTGGCGTTGATTTGGTCACCTGACTATTTTCGTAATCGACACTTTTATTATCATCATTTTCTTCTTCAATTTGTTCTGGTATACGAACAGCTTTCTTTGGTTTCGATACAGAGGCTCCTTGAGAAATTGTTTTCGACTTTTTACCTTTTTTATTCTTTTTTCCTGTTGAACTTGGAATCTCATGGAGTTTTTCTTTACTTTCATTTTGCATGTGACGCTGACGCCTTGTGATGACCATAGTTAGATTTGAAGAGTTATCTAAACACTCATCTTTTTCAGGCGTTTTAGATAATTTCAAGGATTCGTTTGAATTTTGCGTGTCAGATATTGTTTCTAACAGTTCGTGTTCTTGATTTTTCAATACTTCTCCATCGGCATCAGTTTCTTTGAAAATTGTATTTTCCCTGCTTTCAAACTCCTTCCCAGAATGAGCTTCGTTCCTCAATTTAGAATTATCTACAAAAGTACTATTTTCCTCGACTTCTGCCATATTATCCTCCTTAACTTCAGATCTTTCTTCATCCTCTGTTATTGATTTTTCACCTTTTTCTTCATTTGCCGATACTTCAACTTCTTCATTCGCTATTACTTCCTCCTCCTCTTTATTCACTGATCCATTGTCTTCTGTATCATTCTTTAATTTCTCACTACTACCGACACTTGTATTTATTAATTTCGAATTTTCTACTTCATTTAACAAACTTTCTCTATCTCCAACAACAGATGTTTCCTCGTCATTATTTGCCGGAACTTCTTCATTTTCAGGTGAATGTCTTTCGTCTGCCCAATCATTCGAACAAGCTTCCCTGTTTATAAGTTCTTCTTCGCCTTTCGACTCTTTTCTATTTCCCGCTGTCTTTTCATTCAGCAAACGTTCTTTTTTGGAAGCTTTTTCGCTATGGACATCTAATTCGTCATTTATTGTCTTTTCTCTAATTCTTCTAGATGTTTTTTCCGTTTTGTATTTTGTTTCATCATCGAACGGTTCTTTATTTAAGGATGGTCCGTCATTGATTTGTTCGTCTTGGTTTTCCCTTGCTACCCTTTTGTCACCGGAATCAACATCCTTAGCAGTAGGATGTATATCTTCATCATGAAAATTGCTCATGAGACTATGATTTCTTGGAACAATGAGTGATTCTTCAAGAATTGAATTAATTTCAAGCGTCAAATCAGCATTTGAAGATTTAGATCCAGATCGTTTTTTCTTACGATAAACTCGTTTTATCTTTTTCTCGGATGAAACCCTTTTCTTCGACCTTGTTTCAGGAATTACACTATCATCTTCATTGACTAACTGAAGTTTTCGAACGGGTTGTTTTTCAGAAAATAAGTTATCGGTTTGCATATCAATAGTCGACTCTTGACTTCCATCTTCTTCAAGATTAGTATGTGATGGTTTCTTTTTCACTGAGGCAGCACTTTTCTTTTCAGTTTGGATTTTTTCAACTTTTTTGCTAAGAATAATTTTCTTGCAGCGTCTACAAGTGACGGCTTCCTTTTTGGTGGGCTTGTCTGATGTTCCTGATTTTTCCCCAATAGAGAAATTACTTGGTGTGCCGTCAATTGAAGAAAAGTCCCTTTCCGTTAAGTCTTTTAGCCGGGAAGGACATGTATCTTCGTGGGATGTTGAATCATTTGCAATGTCAACATTCGTTTCTTCTCGCTTGAAAGAATGATTCTCTTTATTAGTCTGGTTATCCTTTTGGCTATCAAGTTTACTTGTAAGCTCATTTTTGCAAGTTTGAGATGATTTTTTATTAAACAAAACTAATTTTGGAGTATTAGGGAGTGGACTCTCTACTCTCTCGTTGTGGAATGTTTTACTGTTGTTGTGAGGGGAGCCTCCATTTTTATCTTCGTAAGATGTTTGAACACAAAAATTAATTTTTGGAACTGTATCGTTAAGCATCGAATTATTAAGATCATCTTCATTTTTAGGTGAAATAGCTGGATGGGGTGACTGCGTCATTCTTCTAATTTTAGCCTGTTTTTTGTTTTTATTACGTAATTTAGCAAGATCGCACCTATCATGTAACAAATGTTTGAACATACCTCTGACATACGTGCCACTTTAACAATAGGTTGACAAAGAGGGCTACATAGTTTCTTATCATATGAAGTAGAAGCCTAAGTGATTATTCTGCTTTAGTTATCAAAATTATATTCGAAATGACTTACTTGTTTTAAAAAAGTGCGACTTTCACTAAATTCCACTACTGGACTAATAGTATTATCGATTGTTGAGGTACCAAATTTAATAGATGATATTCTCCTTCGTTGCTCTGAACGCTATAAAATACAAAAACTAAATAAAAAGCGTCTTAATTAAGTAAGTTTTATGATTTACCAAATTTCTTTTGGTGGAACGGGACAGATCCTCCGTTTGATTGAAAGAGATCGCGGAAACATTATACTCTGTTTTAATAAGTGTTAGCTAAATGAATATAATAGATTGAAAATGATGTGTTGACAAACCGCTTTCATTTATGAATTGACTAAAATTTGCCTCTCCATTCGGTTTAACGATAAGACAGTTTTTAGGTAAACCTGAAGTTCTCCAATCGAGGTTTTCTTGCCTGTTTATCAAAAGTTGTAATATTAATTTGTATGAAATTTTTGTTTACTTACGACATTTCACTCTATGGCTAAATTACGAATAAAACTCCATAAAAACAGTCACACAAATTGAAACACCGCCATTTTAAAAATAATTTGACCAATCAGTGACGTCGACAGTTGAACCTTGTTATAAAGAGCATGTAACCGGTGAATGTAACCGGTCATATTCGTGGTTGGTTCGATAAAATGTGTTTCTTTGTTGGTTCTCAAAATAAAAATGAATAAAAACTTAAACTAATACATGTCTTTTTAAAAAAAACCATGTATATTCTATAAAAGCGACTGATAGTAATAATAATTTAGTAGAAATAGAGAATAATATTGAAGGAATATTGGAAATAAAAACTTAAATTTATAGATATTGTTTCGATAAAAAAAGCAACATATACAAGACCATTATAAACGAAAAAATTCATGTTTTTTTTTAAAAAAAAAAGAAACACGAAACTAAGCAAATCATTACAAAAACTTTCCCTTTCGTCTTGAATATAATAAATTTGCTAAGCTCTTAATAACATGTTTTCTTCTTTACTTTTATCTAAAATATCATATGGAGGTCAAAGCTTCTCTGATATTAAAAAAGCTGAATAAAAGGGAAATAAAGGACAGGATTACTATTAGGAGTTGGATTATAAATAATCCTTTAAATCAATTTACTTTTTTTTCTATATTTTCAAATTATATTTTTACAAAAAGTTGACATAAAAAGAAATTACGCAATAATTTTCTTGATTAGTAAACAGATAGCATTGTAAGAAATAGATAGCATGTAAATAAACATATATATATATATATATATATAATGTATATATTGTATGTATAATGTAACCTGTGCAAAGATTAATACTAGGACATTGATAAGAAGGCGAAGACATAGAGACACAGGGGCAAGACTGCTAATGATTTAGGAAAGAAAATGCTTAAACTAAGTGTTTTCGTGACATCCTTACAGGTGCTTTATATACTCAAATCATGTGACAATGTCCATTAGGCTGAAAAAAAAATGCAATTACTCGCTTATCTACCTGTGCTAAGGATTGTGTAAAAAGGTTTTCACGATTGTCTTATTGAAAATATTATTCTATAGTTGTAATTGACTTTTCTTGCAATATTAATCACTGTGTTTGTTAGTAATTTTCATCATAGAAGAGAATATTTTAGGACAACACCAATGCCAGCTTATTGTTGTGCTATAGGCTGTAAAAGTCAATTTAAGAAAAATGCTGGTATATCATTTTATCGTTTTCCAAGAAATAAAGAAAGACGTCGAAAATGGTTATTGGCTTTAAATAGGAGTTATTGGATGCCTCATAATGAATCTAGATTATGTAGTAAACATTTTATAACAGGTTTCATTATTATTACATTTTGTTATTGTTATTTGTTTTTGTTGTAGTTGTTATTGTTGTTGTTGTTGTTGTTGTTGTTGTTGTCGTTGATATCTATACTTCTTTTATTAACGTTATTATATTTAATAATTTTAGGTAAAAAGAGTGATGACCCTAATTCGCCTGATTTTGTACCAAGTATTTTCTTTCAATTAAATGACTTTGAGAAAGATTGTATAAATAGAACAGTTTCAATGACGAATAATGATGTAAAAGAAGATAGGTCCAATATTTTCATAGAATTTGATCATTTGGTTAATCAACAGGAATTACCAGGTTTCTATATATTATCTTAATTCTAATAAATTGGATTGAGAGGGATTAGTTTCAAAAATAGTCATGTGATTTATCACGTGTAAAAATGATAATAACTCAATAAGGAGTTGGTTCCACCCATCGTAAAACTTAGATAAAGATGAACGATGTTTTTAAGGTTTTAAAAAGAAAAGAACTGTATAAAGTACTGTATTTCAGATGAATTATCAACGTCAAAATCTCGTTGTATTGTATTTTGTAAGAATTGCGTACATGAAAGTATATTAAATAATTAGGGAGAATGGATAATGATCCTAATTCTTCTAATTTCTTACCCTTATCTTCAATAAAACTTCCAAATAGTTTAAATATAATCCATCAAGAGTTTAGAGAAATGACAAACAGTCAAAGTCTTATTTTCAAATATATATTTTCTTTCTTATTGAGATAGTATTTCAAACTTTCAGATAGAAAGAATGATTGGAAGTCTAAAAATAGTCTCTATAATGAAGGATTAAAAGCGGAAATAGGTTAGAAACTTTAATATTTGATAAAGTTTGTTCGAATTGTATAAGAAATTGTATATTTCCTCTATTTTCTTTTTAGATGAAGTGGTGAAGAATATAATAACATTTGAGGCTATGGGAAATTTCCCCAAACTTTGCGAAGTACCGCATTGTCCGAATACCAATGATTCCAAACCGAATTTGAGATTCTATTACTTTCCAGAAAAGGAACATTTACAACGGCTATGGTTCAATAAAATTAGGCCAAATATTTCTTACTACCGTCTATCTTCATCGTTAATGATTTGCAGCGAACATTTTACAATTTCTGATCAAGTTTTGATAAAAGGAAGAAGGCAGAGATTTGCTTTAAAAACTGGCAGCGTACCGTGTCTAAATTTACCTATAATGGAAAATCCATCTACGCTTTCCAACTTTAATCATTGTAAGAACTTGAGCAATAGCTCAAAATTGATTCTTGAACGCCAATCGCTAAATAAAACTACAAGTTGCCGAGTAAAATGCAAAAGGAAACATAATAAATCATTGGAAGAAAGAAGTCAAATTAAAGCAAACGATACCAGTCTTGTTCCATTGACTATAACAGTTAATAACTCACTTTATAAATCGATTAATATTGACAAAGTATACGAGAGGTGGATAACATTAAAAAACCATTTTAACGGTTCAATTAAGACGGAGAGTAGCGAAGAATTTGCCGAATTTCTCTTAAACATGTAAAAGACATAAAATAACAATGCATATATTCATTTATATCTATTATAAAACGTAATTATAAACCGTATCCTTTTGGTATAGGTATGAAGCATATACGAAATTGATAAATAGCGAGATAAATCAACCGGAATATAAGAATATAAAAGACTCGTAAGGATAATCTCTTATTAATTTATCAAGATTTCATTATTAATAATTATGCTTAATCCTTTCTTCTTACAGAATGAAAGAGAAATTGCTAGATAATTATAATATAAGGAATAAAATTAACTTTGATAAAGGGTAAGTTATTTAAGAGAAAGGATTTAGATAATAACTCTTTAACAACATTTGATTAATACGCCTTTATGCTATTAGATTAGTAACGAATTTATCCGACGATGGTTTAACAAGTGTCGATAAACTTAACGAATATCCATTGGAGCTTCTCCGTTGTTCCACTTGTTTTATATTGTTCAAAGAGCCACAAGATCTTGCTGATCATATACAAGCTAAGCATACGGCTAACGAAGAGACTTTGTATAGTGGTCCATATCTTTGCGAATACTGTGCCCATATATCAAAAACTATAGTTTGTTTGAGAAAACATCAGATACGTCATAAATTCAAAAAAGTTAAATGCCCCGAAGAGGGTTGCCCTTACATTGGTATTGAAAAGTCTGGTTTGAGAAAGCATATAAAGCGGATACATCTGAAAGAGAAACCTCATATGTGTAGTCGATGCGGTACGTGCTTTTGGTCACCAAGAATGTTAAAAATTCACGAAGAGAAACACGAAAGAGGAGAAAAGATTGTAACCAAGAGACACAAGCATAGAACGATAATGCCGAAGGAAGCTATTTGCAAGGATTGCGGAATAGAACTTCGATCGGATGTTCATGTTTTAATTCACAAGAATGCAAGACATTCAAAGAAACCATTTGATGGTAAATACCATTGCCCATGGAAAAATTGCGGCTATAACAGTAACGTTTCCTGCAATACAGTTTATCATTACAAACGTCACTTGAGAGATGGTGGGAATCAAAGATGGGAAAATTCTGATAGTAAGATGGAAACAGACGATAAAGAAAAGGACAACATTGATTGCGATAAAAAATAAGAGAGAACAGATATGAAAGAGACTATTGGGATGTCGAAAATAGTAAAAAATTGACCAAACTCTCTGTTTATTATAGTATATATATATATATAACATTTGTATTTATACTGTAGATATATGTTTGAAATATGTTAAAACAGTTTGTTTTGTTTATCTTATATATGCGTTTATACAACTCAAATAGGTAAAGGAAATTGAAAAGGTCTTTTTTTTGTCTTCACCACTAGATTTTTACTTATCTCTTTTTAAACTTTTTAATTTTAATTGTAATTCTTCATTTTGTCTTTTTAATCTTTTGTATTCAAGTTGAAGATCATATTGTTCTTTTTCCAAATCTTTGTGAAGATTCGTTAATTCGTTTTGTTCTTTTTCTAATATTTCTTGCTCTCTTTGAAGACCTTCTTGAATTCTTGTCAAGCTGTTTTTTTCTCTTTCTAATATCTCTTGTTCTTTTCGTAATTCCTCTTTTTCTTTGAATAATCTCATAAGGTATGCGGTCAATTTTGCAAAAACTGCATGGATGGCAACCATATTTCTTCGTTATAATTCGTTATTTAACCTTCGGTCCTGATTGAAAACTTTCAAAGTCTGGTAATTTAAAATTAAAGTGGTCCCATGGTGGGTTTTTAATTAAATATTGATTTTATAAATTTCATTGGAAAAGAACGCTTGTTAAATATAATATTGAATAAGAATGAGATTATTCGATAAACATACGATTATAAATTGTTGAAAAATGTCGAATAAAAATTTATCAGTTATTTATTATGCAAAATTTCCCCTAAAACTAGAGGCAGTCCTAGTATAATATAAAACTTTCATACTCAACCCTGGATAAACTCAAGTAATAGAGCAGTGTACTTGACCAATATTATACAGTATATACTTTCAAAAACAAGTATTAAACTAAAAATAGCTTAATATTTCTAGAATTTACTCATATTTTTATTATTCTATTAGCTTTCCCGAAATATAAGAGGTGCAGCTATTAAAGAATGAATCCTTGTATATTTATATAAATATACTATTTATATACCATATATATAATGAAGGTATGTTTTATAGTCTATATTAAGAGCGGTGAAAATGTTTACATTCATGTTTGGAAAATCCTAAAATCACGCTAAATTACCTTTATTTAAACTGTTTACGATGCTCACAAAAAACACAATACTTACATGATATAGTCCTGATATTTTTTACATACTTATTAAGATGTAAAAAAATGACTAAATGTGTAAAATTTTTACTGAAACAGGTATCTCTGAGACTTATCAACACTAAAATAGCAAATAGGGTATATTAAACAATACATGCGTTATGGGTGACTCTACGTTCGTAAAAAAAAGAATATATATATATATATATATATATATATATATATAAAGAATTTTGATTCGAAAATATCATACAGAAGTTTCAGAATTTAATCGCATAACAAATTTGTTGCATTTTGGGTCTATAACTTCTTCTGTTAAGTTTAGATGAGGTAATCGACGAACGTTAACCATTAGAGCTACATCTCCGTATCTTAGCTGCAACATTGTACCATGTTCAATGCCTCTTGATAATAGTTGGTCGCATATTAATATCCAATTTTGAGTTTTCCTGTCAAAACATGAAAGAAATATGATCAAAAGACAGAAGTATAATTATAAGGTAGACGAACTTGTACTCTTTGTCATTCATTATGATTGATCCCTGAGTTAAGTATCTTTCTAAGAATGCTTTCGGCCCCATATCATGTCCTATACAAAGAGTCAAATGTTGTAAAATAGATTCCATTGTATATCGAGGTTGTTGGCGGGTGACTCGTAAAAACTTTTGCAACGATCTAGCCATTGATGGGAAAATAGCCTGAGCCGCCTCGTTAGGATCCATTGGAATTGCAGGACCTAGAAAAATATCGCTCTTAGAAGTCTGGTTTTAGGTTAGAATACCAACTACTTACTATTTTCTAACTGCAATCGCTTGATATGAGTGAAAGCTTCTTCGGTTGCAACAATCAACCTCGCCTTTCTCTTCCTTACTTTCTTTTCGTATTCCATTTCATCGTGAAACCTCTCATTATGTCCTGATTCACGTCTAGGAGGAGGTCGTGCGTTACCCAATAATGCACCATCACCCGCGGAGGGTCCATCAACATTGTATACTTTATAGCTAGTTGATCTATTTCTTTTACTTGTGACATGTTCCAAGTATGGGTTGTATACTTCAAAATCCCTGAGGTAGTTCTCTAGCACCGCAACAGCCAACCTTTGTATACTCATATCACCAACTGGATAGCACTTTGAAATACCGTCTGGTGACCTAACAACATGAACCACAAATCT
The DNA here is from genome assembly GCA_904063045.1 of Dimorphilus gyrociliatus. Lineage (NCBI taxonomy): Eukaryota > Metazoa > Annelida > Polychaeta > Dinophilidae > Dimorphilus > Dimorphilus gyrociliatus. The sequence goes on along the minus strand of CAJFCJ010000002.1, from coordinate 1,495,065 downwards.
CGTTGTCATATGCTTTATTTTAAGCAAAAGCAAAGAAGCATAGTGTAAAAATAGCAAGGCATCAACCAAAGACGATGAGAATCGAGCAATGGAATCATACGATGTTTCTTTCTTCTTAACGATTCTAACACCATAAAATAGCCAAAATGCAAATATCAGAACGGAAGCGAGAAATAAAACAAAGGCTCTTAAAACATTCATTCGGGGAAGAGTTGCTTTAGGTGTTCTCCATAAAAGCGCCCATGTCCCAATAATTAAAACAACCAATTTGAAAGCAAAGCTAATGAACAATCCTTCGCAAGCTATGTCACATGCGTCAGTTTCCCAGTCATTGATTACATTCAATTTTGGTAAAACTAACATAGCAACTGGACTTAAAATAGCTAAGATGCTAAATATAACTGTAAAGACGGTGCCTAAATATCTGGCACAAGTGAACCCGACTGAATCCTCCATTTCCCTACCTAACCTTGCCATGTCATCTGTTGAAAGCCCAGTTTCTGAAGTGATTGCCGTTGTATTATCGGGCCAATTGTCATCTTGTTGAACTATTTGCACCTCGATTCTATCATTTCCTTCTCGAATCGGTCTGCTAATCATGCTTACTCCAGGTGCCCCCGACTCTGCTCGCCCCATGACCCTGGAATGCGGCACACTTATTGTAACGGATCGATCATCCCGTATTGAGCCTTCGTCTATGTCGTGTCGATTGGAATAGTAAGGGCCTGCTTGGGGTAGTGGTTGATGTTGTCGATGATGTCTGTTGCTTCTTCGGGATCGTTGAGATCTCTCCGAGCGTTCGGATCTTCCACTTCTTACTGATTCCGTCTCCATTTTTTCATCGAGTAACTAATCAACCGTCAGCTCTGAAAGTCAGAATCTGACGCATAAATTTCTGATGATTCACTACACAATATATTTTATATACATTATATAAGATTATTTAGAAGGAAAATCAATTGTAACGTCGATTAAGTAATATAAAAAATTTCCTATGATGAATACGCTGCATCTATAACGGTTAATTTGAGAATATTTTTGAAAATGCTTAGACCTATATTGCTATAAAATGTTGCTGGATCTTTTAAGATAAGAAAATAATCATCTTTAGAAAAAAAAGACCTACAATAAATTATATTTCCTTATAATACGATAATAAAAATATAAGAGAGTGCATTATTTTACTGATCCAGCGGCCAAACAGCTTGTTAGTGAAACCACCTTAAAATACATTAACTGTAATATCGCTCAAAAAACGACTAAATAGCTTAAATAAAAAAAAATAGCGACATATAAATCAACTCAATTGTGCATTATTTCCTACTCACTAGCATAAGCAAAATAAAGCATTTAAAAAACGACGATACATACCTTAAATCTCTATAAGCATATTCCACAAAGAACCGGAAGTTAAACGGCGGAAAACTCAAAAAAAAATACCCTGCCAATGAAAGTAATCGTAAACGATCTAAATTATTTACATTATAATGAACTAGATTAAGAGTTTTTTTTATAAATAAATGTTAATGAATAAGTAATAAATAGTTCATTTATATAAAACACATACTACTCTACCTAGAATTAACTTTAAAGTAGAAATGATTGCCTGCTTGATGATATAGTATTGAAACCGTTTACTCTCGTCGTTAGACTAATAGAACACTTGTATTCTGTAATGTGTATAATGCAATAAATTATACTAATCGTACACTACTTATTCGTGTCAAAAATGTAAACAAATGAAAAAGTAGATGACTATGAAATAATATAAAAATATTAATACTTGTTTTTTATAATCCTATATACAAGATAAACAGGGGCGTTAGAAAAAGAAACAACATTTCAAATATATCCACCAATTAGCATTCAAATTCCTTAGCGTTTTCCCGGTAAAAGGAGAATAAAATAAAATGAATATTACTTCGTATCTTTAGCTTCTTTATATCATTCTTTTTCATCAAACGACAATAGGACAGATATATGTTCTTTTTTTTTAAAGAACATTTCTACAGATAAAAAGTTTTTTATGGAATCATCAAGTTATTGTTCTTATTATGTTTTCGACTGATTTATTTATTTATTTATTTATTTTCTTTGAATAAACACCTAATGGAAGAAATACACTATATTAACATGCAAGTCTCGTAGAATTGGGAAAACGAGCTATTCTTATTTCTCTATTCCATTGCAAGTACTCTAACAAAGAGCTTCTAAAATATTATAATTATGGTTATTCTTATTACGATAGCGTATAAGTAACTTTGTTGCTGATAGAGAATAATAAACAACCGATGGATTATTTAGGGTTGTTGTTTTTATTTTCTTCCCATAGCATTCCTCTCCAGTAAGGGGAAAAAATAAGATTGATTGATTGATTAACAGTGTTAATACATTATACAGATTGCTATATGCTCGATTGAGATTAGTCATTCATTAGACAGTAAAGAAGTATAGCCTTTTTACTATCTTTGCTTGTATTTTAATATAAAAGGGAAGGTTTAGGGTTAGAGGTTTCGGAAAGCTTAATCTTATTACGAATATAGGATAAAAGAAAGAGGCTAGCGGAGCTTTGTAAAGGTTTCTAATTTTACTTTCCTTACCAATTTATCAATCTATTTTCTTTCTTTACAGTTCAAGACGCGTTTTCCTTTTTATTTTATCGTTAATTATTAATTAACTATAAAATAAACCCTTACGATGATGGATAAGAGTTCATTCTTTAAATATTTCATTTTCCCAAGACTTTTATATTATTCAGCAAATATAATGGTTTATTTGACGCAAATTTGTAAGGCAGGAAGCATCGATTAAACTATACTCATCATTTACAGTTTACAATCCTCACCCTTACAATGAATAAAGGAATAGTTAGTTTTATATTCCTATCATCTTTACTTTTAGTACTTTACAGCCAAAAGAACGAAAGGGATCTAGCTGAGAAGATCTTCTCAAATTACGATAGAAGAGTAAGACCTGTTCGGAAAATATCTACAGTTATCCAAGTTAACTTCACTTTATCATTGTCCCAAATACAACATATCGACGAAAAGAATCAGCTGTTTCATTCGTTTTCCTATCTGACCTTGGTAAGTAAGGAGTTTTTATTGGTCAATTAAGAACTATAATAATAGTAATATATTGACAATGAATGTAGGAATGGAATGATGAATTCTTAAAGTGGAATCCGAAAAATTTCTCCAACCTAAAGAGAATCGTTGTACCAGCTAATAACGTTTGGATTCCCGATGTTGTCCTATTAAATAGTGCTAGGGATTTATATAACGGTCAACACATGAAATATTTTAGATTAGAGATTGATCATGAAGGGAAAATATCGTATCTTCCGGCTGGAAAAATGATAACAACATGCCCCTTTGATATGACCTATTTTCCCTTCGATGAACAAACGTGTCGCCTTCAATTCGGTTGTTGGGTACCAACATGTTCCGAAGTAATGCTCTATCCGGTGAAAAAAACCGTTATGCTTGATTCGTATAGCGAAAATTCCGAATGGAAAATTAAAAGTACTGATGTAAAATTTGAAAAACAAGAATATGGCGGGAAAATCTATTGTTCAATAACAGTGAAAATTGTTTTGAAAAGAAAGCCTCTTTACTTTGTAGGGAACGTTGTTCTTCCCTGCTCTCTACTATCAATGATATCGATAGTGGCTTTTGGCGTTCCAGCAGAAACTGGTGAAAAGATATCTCTATCGATGACAACTCTTCTAAGCTATTCCGTTTTCCTTCTTGTTTTAACAGAGGTTCATTTTTTTTCTTTACACTACAAACGTTCGTTTAATTTTAAATTATGCTCAGACTCTTCAATCTTATGATTAAATTATGTTTTAAAAAAATGAACCTCTTTAGATGCTACCGAGAAATTCTGATAATATTCCACTTATTAGCACCTATATAATGACGGTTATGATTATTACGGCGTCATCTCTCGTTTGCTCTGTAATAGTAGTACGATTTCATTATAGAAGAACACCGATTCCTAAATGGATAAGTGTGCTGGTTTTTGTTTATCTAAGAAGATTGGTGAGAGTTGACGCCTCGGATAAAATAGAACCTAGAGCCTTTGTCGATAAGGAAGAAGATATGAAAAAATCTTGGCGACTTATCGGCAGGATTTTAGATAGGACGTTTGCTTGCTTCTATTTAACTTTACTATTTTTTGTTACCTTAGGTCTGTTAGTGATAAGACCATCATTGAAGTAATTTTCCGTAAATATGTAAGGATAATAAAAACATGTAGGATATATTAGAAACTGGGTTAGATGGCGATGGGAAGATGCGTATTACTACTGATATATATATATATATATATATATATATGTATATATAGTATTCACTATTCACTTAGCAGCAGTAAGTCCAGGTGAAAAGTGTATAAAAAACCGTATCAAGCTATAAAAGAGTGATTGAAAGTAATATTGAAAAGTTATTGTACGACGTTAGGGAGAGCATGTTATAAACTTGAGGCAGAGATAGAGATAGGGCAAAGAAATATTATAAAAAGGATTTAAGTTTAAGATTTTCTATAAAGTAAACATGTACAGAAGTTTTGTATTGATTATCCTATTCAAGTTTGCCCTTACGAAAATAGCCAGTCAACCTGAAAAGTCTCTTATAAGATATTTGATGGCAGGCTATGATAGAAGAGCAAGACCTGTTACAAACAGTTCAAGGACAATTCACGTTAATTACGAATTAAAATTATCGGAAATTCAAAATATAGATGAAAGAAATCAACGACTAAGCCTTTTTGCTTTTCACGCAATGGTTTGATCTATTGATATTAATATTCACTTGTATAAATATATTTAAATATTCAACTAATGTTAATATAGACTTGGACAGATGAATTCCTGCAATGGAATCCAGATAATTTTGGTGGGATTAAACGAACTACAATTCCAGCTTTAAATATTTGGTTACCTGATGTAGTACAAGAAAACAGCGCAAGAGAGTTTTACAACGAACAGTTTATGAAATATTTTAAAACAGAAATCTTTTTTACTGGCGAAGTCATTTATACACCGGGAGGACGTTTTACAACAACGTGTCCTCTTATTATGCAACTCTTTCCATTCGATACCCAAACTTGTAAGGTACTCATTACATCTTGGGCATATACGTGCACATTAGTAGAATTCGAGATTGATCATGGAAGCATTGATTTGTCAGCATATCAGAATAATTCCGAATGGGAATTATTATCAACTAAAGTTATGAAGACTAGAAGCGAAACTGATGGTTCAAAATACTGTTCAGTTGAGATAACTCTAAATATTAAACGGAAGCCATTATACTTTATTCTTATCATTGTTTTACCCTGCGTTTTATTATCATTTGTCTCAGTTTTCACTTTTTGCATACCACCTGAAGTTGGCGAGAGGATCACTCTATCAATGACAGTTTTGTTAAGCTACACGGTTTTCCTATTGGTATGGAAAAGAAACAAAATATTTATATAAATCAATTTATCCTTATTAAGTGGAACTTTTCCTTTTCAGGTACTTAATGACATCCTTCCAAGAAATTCTGATCATGCACCAGTATTAGCGATATATATTATAATTGTAATGGTCTTAACTGGATTATCCCTTATTTGTACTATAATTATCGTCAGACTCTTTTACCGAAAAGCTGAAAGTACGGAAAAGAGTAACGATGCATATTATCAACTTAAATGGAAAAAACTGACGGAAACTCTTGATTTAGCTTTTTTTGCAATCTTTTCTGCCGCCATGGTTTTAACTTGCATAGTAATGTTTGGCATTGTTCCTACAACTTACAAAGAATAAGAAAGATATTATATTCTCCGTTTTCTTCTTTCTCTCTATCTCTCTCCTCTTAAGTCCTCTCCTCTAATTAAACTAAAAGAAAGCATTGTTTTTTTTTTGTTTTGGCGATTTTTAAAAGGCGAAAGAGAAAATAATTGATTTTTATATCAAATACTCTACTTCTCTCTTTTTTTTATTTATTACATTTTTCTGTCTTCAATTGACATTTAGGCTATAATGCCTACTTGCATGTTTCAGTTGCTTCAGAGTATCAAATAATGCTTGTAGAAAAGGTTTTGAATCATATACAATTTTATGTTTCCTGCATAGCTTAAGAATTATTGATGAGGCCTTTCGTAGTTTATGCCTTGCCAACCTTGGATATAGATGGTGTTCAATGTGAAAATTAAGTCCTGTGTAGTAATTATTCATGTATATATATATATTTATTTATATCTATATATATTAAAGAATTTCTTACCTCCGTGAAACCAATCTAACCAAACTGGACAAGAGATATTTAAATTGGATTCAACTTGAATGGTGTACCAGCTTCGATCATGATATTGATCTTCGTATTGCCAAGGCTTGGCGTAATGACTCACTACTAACTGTATATGTAGAATTCCTTCCAAAAGAGAAGAGAGACCATAAACGATAAATTTGTCCGTCCAAGTATCCATACGAGAAAGTAGTAGAGCTATCCAAGCCCAATGTAAAATAATAGCGATCCATTCGTAAAGTCGTTTCTCACACGAGTACGAGTCACGAATAATGGCAAACCTTCCAGCCAGAGCAACCAAAGGAATAAATGTAAAATGTTGTATAGAAATAGCGTATTTTTGAAGGGGTTTGCTAAAGAAAGAGAATAGTTTTTCATTTTGAGCCCAAACTTCCTCAATCATTTGGGGATCAGCGAAACCAGTTTTTGGATTAGCTGTATTTACTAGGGCATGATGAAGTCGATGCTCATCTTGCCACCAATGGGCACTAATACCAAACCCAATAGTACCAAATATGGTTCCGGCAATTCTATCCGAGTTTAAAGTTCTAAAAAATTGGGTATGCATCAAATCATGCATCATAAAACCACATTGTTGCCAAAAAGCGCAAAGCGTTATTCCAGCTGAATATTTAAACATTTTATGCTCACATTCAACAAGTAAGAAAGTCGTAATCCATAATAAAAATATCACAGCAATTTTTCGTTTGTAAAAAGACCAATCGGTATCGTAAAAACCATTTTCTTGAAAAAACATATCTAATTTCCTAAATTCCTCGTCGGCAGGATGCTTAGCTTTTTTAGTGTAACTACCGACAGGTTTCCTATGTTTTAGTACGTTCTTATGACCCCATGAATGAAAGACCTCACTAGCATCTTTTCCTATGAAATGTTCAATCACCTGGCCACCTGGATGCCTACTCACAAAATCTGTAACATCGTACCAATATCCATCAATTCCTATTAGACTTCTTTCACGTAGATGATTGTGACTTGGCGAATTAGAGGTACAAGGTGGCATTTCTGTGAGTGTCGCTAGATCAGAAACACGTGAATATTACTGGCAAAATGGCGTTGCTATGTATAAAAGCCTAAAACAAACGAGTTATTCAAACATCATCTATTTTTTTCAAGTACGAAGCTAATAACAGTTATATCACAGAGACATTCATTGACCAATAGACTTTTCTATCACTGGATATTAATTAGTTACAACTAGTCGAAAAAATATTTAGGAAAAAACGCTTCTAACGTACCTTCGTTTCTGGTGATTAAAAACACACGGTTTTAGACGCCTGAAGCCTACAACAGTAGTTCGATCAATTAAGTAGAATGGTATTGTTAGTCTATAAATTTATTTGATCGCCTATCCTTTTTATATTTTCTATCTGCAGCTTAAAAACGAAACATGCCTCGTAATGCTTTCAGCACGACTGTTCTAGACGTGTATACGTACAGTTATAGTACATATGTAAGCATGAATATCAAATGCGAAGAATATTCATACCCAGCGAATAGCTTATTCCCCTTTCTTTAACGACATAAATTATTAATATATATTTTTTTTAGCTTGATAAGCTCTTACTTGAAAATTATATCAATTTTAATAAATTAAAATGTAAATTATACATCCTGAGAACGTCTATATTAGGCCATATTTACTTTTATATATGGTATATATACTGTATATGTATAAATTTATATTAATATATAAGATAGAAGAATTTTTCATTAAAATCGTAATAAAAACCTGACAATTTCCAACTTGTAACTTATACCAAGTGAATTTTTACTATAAAGAAAAGTTTATTCTATTGTATGACATAAAAACGAAAATACGTTGCTACCTTTCGGAATGAGGAACTTTATAAAAATGGAATGCAGTATATACTGTTAATATATTCTAAAACCGTTAGAACAGATTAAAATATTTATGTAATACTACAAAATGTCTCTATAAACTATGAATACATATATTTACACATGTAATGCATATGTATAATAAATCAACACTCGATAGCAACAAGTTTGAATGTTATTCGTTTTAACAAAAAGCAAACAGTTAAGTAAGAATTGGCTTATTACCTTTCATAGCTTTTTCTTGTGTGTATTTGATAGGTTATATAATTTAAAAGATGGTTATTCTGTATTATAAAATCTTGTTGTTAACGAAACAAAAACTAGTCCCGTTATGAACTGTGAATTCAATTTTGCTGACTCTTTATTTTCTATTCTGATATTAATAATTCAGCTTTACAGGCCGTCTTTAAACAAAGATTACACTGCTACGGCTCACTGATTTTAGGGTTTATATCTATTAGAGACATTTTTAATAAACACTACAATTGTTGTCTTATAGTTCATAGTTCTTATTTAACTAAAGCCGCAAACTCTACAAACCAAATCAATTGTTAAGTTACTTAACAATGTAATATTTGTGCTATTTTTTTTACAAACAATATGTCAAGTTTATCGATCAAACTATTTATTCTTTGATCGACTTTGTCTATTCACCTAACATGAAACGATTGCTTGTCATTAAGGAACGCTGATAAATATTAAATAAATAAAATCTTTATTATATTACTATAGTTGTAATTAAGCTGTTTTGTTAGTTTCTTTATTGATATTTTGTTTACAATTTCGTAATTTTTTTGTCTTTCACTTGTTCACTCATTCGATTCCTTTCAATGTCTCTATGGTGTTGACACTAGATGGCACCATAACCCATAAAGTGATAAAGAAAGGAAAATGCTGTATTTATGTTGGTTTTTTTTTTCATGTGAGGTTAATACTGTCATTTGGAAACCATGCAAAATTCCTGCCGACCATTTTATAAAAATGCTGACTGTGCGGTATATAGAATTCTTCTAATTTTCGTCTTGTACTAGGGGAAAGCTTAGGATGAGTTCGACCTTTGCTCTTTGACAAACATTGACGGCCCACTGAATCGGCTTTGCAGAAAAATCCTTTCGACGGATTATAAACGAAATGACTTTGTCGAATGTAAGGTTGTAGTCCCAGAAACAGTTGAACTTTCCGTAGAACCAAGACCGGATCAGTTATTAGTAGTTCCGATGATAGTACTAGAATTTGATCGAGTGAGAAATAGTTTAGCCAGACGGATAAGTGCTTGTGATAAATGCCTCTTTCTATGGCCGAATAGTCTTCCTGTACTCCGCCGTCTGCATTAAATGCCAACTCGTCGAAAGTTTGCCGTTGTTTGTTCCTGCTTAAGCGGTTTTGTTGGATTTGTTCATAGTCACTGATCGCCCGATCAGTAGGGTTACGCGCCACCAGTATTAGTTTAATGGAAGAATTCATCGAGTGAATTCGCTGGGCGGCGTCGATCGAGGTAAAATAGGCGGGTGTTTTTTCGATGGTGATTTGATCTGCAAAGGAGTAGGGCATCTTCCTCCTATACCATTCCAATCCTTCAGCGTATGCGTCGTCATTATTAAAAAAGTGCATTTCACGATGACATATCCTAATCTTTGGATGAATATCAAGGAATTCCAAGAGTGCTCGGCTTCCTCCTTTTCTGACTCCTATTATTATAGCTTTAGGAAGTCTCCTTTTGGCATGCTTATAGTGTATCCTATTATTTTGAACTTGCGGTAAAGTTATTCTACAAACTGAAGGTCTTATACCGGAACATAAGAAGAATATTGCCAATGTTGATATAGATGAGAATAGAAAGAAAATTTTCAAGTATTTTCTCTTCAAATCTTTATCCATTGGCCTGTAGAGGAAAAATATGAAAAACGAGGTCACTGCAGGTGCTGACAGTGAATTTGTTTTTTGTTCTCTGTATCTATTTATAGTATGACATTTGCCGAGCTTAACAAGACTAATTTACGGTATACTTATACATGGTATGAAGGAGTCTCGTCGTCAACTAGCGGCGTTAAACCGTCTCCAGACGGACATTACTGTCACGCTTGCTTAGACAAACCGTCTAGTTGAGTCTTGATTGATAATGTCGCCTCAATGTCTCTTTACGGGCGTTTAACGTTTCCGATGAAAATGGAATAACGCCACCAATACTGCACAGTTTATTGCATTTGCGCTTTGACTCTCCCGTGCCCTCTATGTCGCTTCTCTCCCCGTCTATCATTTTCATTTATTCTATCTTTTTCTCACACCCCACTCTACATCTCTCTCAAATCTTCTTACAAGGAAGAAGTGGAGAGGCGACGCCGAGTCGAAAGCTGCTATCGAACCTCGGATAATGAATGAAGCGATGCATGAAAGTGATTCCACGCACGCGTATGGAAACAAAGTCAGCCTGAATGTGTATGGCGTTAACGTAACTAACAATTTCCTCTCGTTCGTCTATGGAAAAATTACGTTGCCTACCTATTTATTATACAATTGCACTATGTTCTAGAACTGTTGCATCTATACGCCGACTTGTCGATTTCATCAGTGAATCGATATGAACATGTCATTGAGAGACAGGAGGGTATTAATTCAAAATCGATTAGACGCCTGAAAGAGAGAGTTATTTAGAAACAATTTTTCCTTTCAAGGCGTCCAATCGATTCGTCTTGGGCGCTATATCTTTCTGATGTTAATTGATTACTTGTAGGAAATTCATTAAGAAAAAAATCTCTGGTGTCCCTAAATACAATCTTACGAGTCATAATTAGGAGACTGTTGGTAATATAACACCTATACATACCTATTAACGTTTGCATAGTTTGCATTTGTGTAAATATGGTTGTAGAGAAAAAATAGCAGAAGCTTTATAATGATGAATATATATACGGATATCAATAACAATGAAAAGTATCTGTGGATAGGATTAGATTTTTTTTTGTTACTAATCTTTCTTCTACTATTAAACTAACTATCTTTCTTAGTGTCGTTCTTTCTCTATCTGTCCGTCTGTCTATCTGTCCGCTTGTCTGTCTCTTTCTCTGACTCTCTCTCTCTCTCGCTCTCTCTCATTCTCTACAAACTTCCTCTCCTTCCTCTCTACTTTCTTGGCTTTCTTTCAAATTTACGCGAAATATAAAGAATATCAAGCGTAGTATACACATAAACTACATATTGTGGATAAAAAAGCCCTATATGTATATATATATATGTAATGGGAAGAAGGCGCACAGCTTCAAAGCGTCCCTTTTTCAGCGCGGAACGCTCGTATATTTTGCTGCAGTAAAAAGCCTAATTGCGACAAGCTCGCATAAATTTTATATCTTGTTTTCCATATATAAAAACGAAAAATCACTCTTTTGTCAGGTGAAATAAATTTGTCGAATTAGCAAGACTAAGAAGGAAAATTAAATAAGGGAAACCCTTAACAAGTAAATTTGTCACAATAAGTAGCAAGATATTAATTCTGAAGCCTGGCAATAACAATTAATAATTAGGAATTAGCGAATAGAAGCGTTATGGATTATAGAATAATCTCTTAATCTAAAGTGGATGACTGGGTCTTGAGAGATGGACGTAAATTTGTGAACTTAAAAGCAGTGAAGAGAAAGTCGATTTCGATTATATTCTATATACAAATACTTTCATATAGCTTTCGTCATCCCTTCATCAATCACTCCATTGATTTCTATCTGTAGTCTAGTTATATAGGGACTTGTCTCTTTTTCTACCGGTCTTAATAAATTATCGGTCTTTGTAAGATGTAATTAAATGTTTATACGTGCCTTTCTCATACATCTCTGATAAATTAGATTGGGCCTCTTCTTTAATGATAATTAGTTAACTAGATTTTTTCGAAAAAAATTAAGGCGAGGCGCTAATAGGATTTACACCACATTTATCATAAAATTAGGACGACAATAGCTGTTAGTGCCATAAAATATTTTTATATATGTTTGGGACGAGATGGAAAGACAAAAAAATATATAAAAATAACTTACCTTCTCTCTGGAGGAGAGCGAATGAAACGCGGTTGACATCCGCGCTTCTCACCAGGGGGCGTACCTTGGTTTGTCAATCACGATCCAAAACGCCTTGACGTTCTTTGGCTATTTTGTTGAAGAAGGCATTCGAGTGGATATTATTATTGATTAGACGATTTAAGAACGTTTATAGCCACCGCCTTTTTATTATCGTGCTTTTTCCTCTTTACTTGGATTCGGCTAATTCTCTTCCTCTCTTTTCATCATTCTGACCTAACTTTATTATAGTAGATGATATCAGATCTTTTTCCACCGTAAGATGTATGCATTTTGTCATTTTATACCCTATTTTATTGCTCAATATAGTATATAATATCACAATACATATATTCGTGAAAATTTTAGTTTTGCAGTATACGTAAAGCAGTAAAAATTAACAAAAGTTAAAATGTAAAAATATGACACATATTAGAAAAAAATACGGATTTTTTTTAGATATAAATCAGGAAATACCTTTGCTATTTAAACAATGTAGAAAACAGTCTTGTCAAAAAACGGTAGCAGTGTTAAAAATGATGCTAATTGTTTCTATTTTATCATCTATAACCATGTGTAATACATATATATATTTGTATGTGCGTGTACAAGCAAAAGAGAAACAATAGAAAACAAGGCAAGTCAATAATATACTCACTCTAAACTATCAATAAATTGAACATAATAAATGGATATTTATGTTCAAATTATGTGGAATATTTATGGTCTCCATACTCGGACGTTATGCGCAAAAAAACAAAATTTATATCTAAATATTACAGTCTTTTTGTTAGCTAATACGTGTTAAGCTTAAACCTGACAATTTAGCTGTTTAATAAAATGTAATTTGCTCTTTTTCGCCGTTAGACACCAATTCCCCTTGCTCGTAACTCTTTTCGTCTTCAACATCTTTACTATAGTTGCTTTTCAACGCCATCTGTTGGTCTTTGAAAGAATCGCTGAGGTGCAAACCTTTTGTTTCAGATAGGCATAGGAACACTAATATTAACGTCAACACAAATAGTATAAAAATAACCAAGAAAGGTCCGAGAGGGAATTTATGGAACGTAAGTAAAAGAAGAGGAGCTGAAATACTCCCCTTACACCCAAACATACTCCCAAGGCCAACGGCCGATGACCTAACGATTGTTGGATAAGTTTCTGCAGTATAAATTCTAAGAACATACATGTTCGCAACCATACAACCCTTAGCCATTAGTCCCCCAATAAAGAGAAGAACTTTCAAATCATTTCGCATTTTCAAAATACCAATTATTAGAATTGTCAAAACCCCAATGGCAGCTATTATAATGTAGATGAAAAGCGATTTTTTTCTTCCAGTCAAGCAGTTTGCGGCAATTACGGATAACATTGCAGGCCAATCAACAGCTCCAATTATTAGTATACTCAGATATTTGTTATTTATAAGGTCATGTGGAAAGTTAAAAGATATTACGTAATATGTGCAGTAGACGGTATACCAACTCAACCCTAAGACTGCTGTTTTCTTAAAATGTTCTCTGACCCATAGTTTCATGCAGGAAACACGCTTATCATCTCTTACAGTAATTCTTTTGAGCGTTCCCAAGTCGGGACAAGTTCGCCCATTTCTCCTAGCAATTTTCTGCAGAATTTTGTGAGCTTCGTGATATCTTTCTTTTTGCAGTAACCATCTTGGACTCTCTGGTACAAAGAACCATCCAAGAAAGAACGGAATGCTTGTTGAACAGGAAACTATAAGAAGAGTTTGCCATTTTCTAAAATAATAGGCCATTGGTGCTAAAAGCATTTGTCCAATAGCCCAAAACCCAAATGTCCCAGCTAAACTTCTGTACTTCTTCGATACAATTTCTAAAGGATATCTAATAAAAATAGAATGAAATAGCTAAATTATTTTTATTATAGTCATGATAAGAAAAATTGCCGATTAAAAATATCTCTAATTTCTACTTACACAGAGCTTATTACTTGTAGACCTCCGAATCCGATACCTGTTTAACATGATATGCAAATTTCATCTTATCAAAGACATACTACAACTATTTTCAACACAAACCACTAAATAAACGACAAGCGGCATAGTAATACCAGTTTGGAACGAAAGCAGAAACAAGACATGGTAGTACTAGCACTAAATTTCCAAAGAAATATGTATGTCTCCTTCCTGTTGCATCACTCAATTGCCCAAAAATTGCGGCTCCAAGGAAGAAACCTATCATTTGTATTGTATTGATTGTATCTGGTACCCAAGCCTTGTCGCAAACAAGTTGCCACTGTAAAGGATTTTATAAAAATCAATTTTTGTATGTTAGTGTCGAGTAGACCTATCTATTTTGTTGTTTTTTTTTAAACAGGAATGAACTATGCTAAGATTGTTAAAATATAGGCATTTTTACTGTAGCAACGATAGTTGATGTTTTCTCATCAAATTGCTGAGAAGAATTCGTTCCATTTGTTTGGTTTGACGGAGAGCAATCCAAATTTGCAGGGACAGCAGCTATGAGAATCGGAGAGAAGATGATAAACGCGCCAAATAAATCGGCCATCTGTATGAAGACGAAACAGATTCTCTGATAGAGGCCGAACCCTCCAATCATATGCATAACATCTTCATACGTTCTGATCGACTTCAAAGTCATCTTCGTAATATGTTTTCTATCTACAATTTTGCAGAATATCGTGTATATTTACCCATTAAAAAATCTTATTATGCAATTATGCAGAAACACCATTGGTCTTATAAATAAGCACTGCGAAATGTTCATTGATTATTTCTCTCTCTCTCACATACACACTAGCTATGTAGTTATTGCTCCACGCTGTATGAGCCGCTAGTCGGAACACTAGCATAACATACGTTATGTAAATATAAAAGAAATTCATACAAACTACTATTCTCGATAAAATATTTCACTTTACGGTATTTGGCTTTCAGATCAGAATGGCGTTTCGAAAATCATCCAAAGTCACAGACAGGCCACACAAGACAATTAATCGACTCCTTCACAGAGTTGATCTATTACACTACTTATAATGATTTTACCTATTTTTTGATCTTTATCTCAACTTCTCGACCAATATGCAAGCAGGCAACCTATACGATTCTAGGGTTAATTGTATACTATGGAAAGAGGAGTATTAATATATATGATCATAAAAAGTCTGCTCTATTGAAATTTTTGATTGTTTAGAGATAAATTCTTTTCAAAGCTGGGTTAGACCCTGTTTTCGTTACTCAAAGTTGTACTAAAAGACATAATAGTGTAAGATAGGTGTATAATACATACGCTGGAATATTCAGCAAATTCTAAAGAAAATATAAATATAAATGCAGACATTCCATTGTTCCAATTTTCGTTACCATCAGTCAACCTAGAATTTCCATACTATCCTTGTACAAAGTAGAAAGAAATCAAAGGGAGAAAAATAAAAGGCTATATTATAATGAATCAAATTATTTAGATATTTTATATACATGTTATTGAACTTTTATATTATAAATCACATATTGATCTGAATGTTGCACTTTTTGTCGAGCTACTAGCTGCATATATTAGTATATAATATTGTTTAAGATTACTGAAAGCTTATTCAAAGTCGTTTACGTTTTAAATATGGCGTAAAAATTTCAGAACCTCAATCTATTTACCCTGGTGATTAAAGAGAGTCATTGTATCCTAAAGAGAATTGAAAACAGTGGGCGATAATTTAGAAAAATAGAATTTGGAATAAAGTATCTTGAATGATCGTTTATAAGCTGAAAAACTAAGCATACATACATATATACATATATAGGTATATTTCAGAAAGTGTCATGATATAATGATTTAGTATCGGTATTAAATCATGCAGTCTAAGAAAAATAGGATTAAAAACTATATATATAGAAGACTAATAATTCTTATAAATGTATATTATATCAGATATATCTAGACGTTATTTATGAACGAAGAAAGTAAAAAAAAAAGGTACATTTAATATTTTTATATACTCAAAGCTATCCTATTAAGAACAACTCTGAAACGATAATTACGAGTGTCATTCGTAAGTAATCACAATGCTTTATTTAATCAATATAGATCATTCCAATTCAACTATTAGAAAAGATTTCCGAGCATTTTCTTTATATATATACTAATACTTATATCTCTAAGAATTGAGACGATTACTGAATATTTTATAAATATTTTCTTAGTGATATTACAAACTTTGATTGTTTTGGCTTTTTTTTTAATGACCTCTATTCAAGTTTTATTCTTGTTAAAATATAATAATATTTCTATATATTATATTTAAATATTACTTTTCTCAAAAGAAATTATTCATTAAGATAAATTCTATAGAGATTAGCCTGCAGACCCAATATTTGTAGCAAGAGTTTACTTAAAATTCAATCTAGTAAACTCACGCTATCGCCTATTAGGCGCATAAGTCAATTATTTCGTAGGAAATTGAGAGTAAAAAGTCCATTTTTACTATTCTTTTTTTTTGTAAAAAGTAAAAAAATCTTTTTTTAAATTGTAAATTGTAAAGAAAACCCAACTAGCTAAACTGGTCTGTTGGACCGGACCATTGAATTTTTTTTTTAAAAGTAAAAACACTTTTCAATCGATTTTATCTTATATTTATCGTAACCGATCTGGATTAATGGATTATTAAGTTCAAGCGTAATAAATTTTTAATCTAGATGTTACATGACCCTAACGAAAGATTAACCACTATTCGCTAACAATCGAAGTGTAATAGTTAACAAATCGAATGTCGCACGTGTAATTGCAATGCTTAGTTCAATTTCCGGTTCCGTTCGTTGAGCAGATCCATTTCGACTGACTGCCAGTTATAACTGGTAAAAGCATCTGGAAAACTCCTAGAAAATCCAGTAGGCATATTATGGCAAAGTTATTGGTGTATTCTTATCATATTTTATCTGTTTTAGGGAGGAAGTCGTGAAAATTATCAACGGCAACATTTTCAACAAAAGGTGAGTTAAATACTCGTTGAATTAACCAAACCTATTAAGAAATTTTACTCTCTCGCTTTTGTATCACTATTTTTCGGTATTTTTCTCGTTCAATACGATTAACACCCAAGGATTCCTTTTTGTAAATAGTTATTTGAACGGTTAACGCCTATGCAACACTTGAACATCCCTTTAAGTCGTAAAACACATTTGTTTTTCGTTTATGTAGTGTTTTTTATGTGTTTTGGAAGGTGTAATGGTGTAATGTGTCCGGCCAAATAGCGTGCATGTGAATAAAAGTCAGGCTTAAAATTAAGTAATAACATAATCAAGACAAGATATAAGGGTAAATAGATAGATTACACGTAGTGTTTAAGACCTAATTCCGTTTTATTTTGTAGCGGCGAGGAATTTATTTACTCCTGTTTAATCCATGTGTCTTAAAATAAATATAGCGGATTCTCGAAGTGTTCTATTGGCGTGTATCATGCAACATTTTAACTAACACAAATAAACGTTACGGTGATTCTCCTTCGTGACACAGGAAGCTTTACCAAAGCTTTACGGGGCGGCTTTCAAAGGAATTCCCTTTCAAATAGCCCGGCATTAAGCCTATTCACTTACGTTGGCGGATGATTCATTGGTGGTTGAGTAAAAAAACATATTATATATTCCGTATTATACAGACTTATATATACTCCTATACGCGTATATAGCGGTACAGTCACTGCTCTACCCATATTTGAACATTTGAACAAAAAATTACTAAACGAAAGGGTGGAGACGAATCATAAACAATTTTTTTACAACTCCTCAACATGACTTTAAGCTGTCCGGTGATATATGCTTGTCCGGATACCAAGATACCTAAAGGCTATTGTACAATTAAACTCGACAATTTGACGAGAGGTACATGTGATGATGGAAATATTTTGATTCCCTATTGCCCTTGTGAAAGCCAAGAGGAATTGATTTCAACCGGAATACTTATAGCTGCAGTAGTCGGTATATCCATCGCCTTCATATTTTCTATAGTCTGTACTATCGTCCTTTTTACAATAAAATATATACGATTAAAGAATCGTCTCAACGATGAGAAAGAACTTAATAAGAAAATATCAGAAGCTAAAAAAGATTTAAAAGCCCCAATGCCGGATTTTGTACCAGATTCTAGTCCAGTGTATTACCTGGCTGAGAATATCTACCATACTGTTGAAGAGCCAAACGAGAAACACTATTCGAAAGCCGATACAAACCGCACGAATTGTGAAAATGCTCAAGAGAAAGCTGATGGAATGAAGCCGATATATTCGCGTGTTCATAAAAAAAGACCCGATAGCAATATTGTTAATTTGACAGAGAATTATATTTATAATGTTGAAATATGAAAAAAAAAACATTGAATAATAAAGAATAAAAAAAAACGTTACGTTTTTTATTTATGGGAAGACAAAAAATTGATTATCTATGAATGCTTAGACAATAGCAAGATTTGTTCATGCGTAAATAACTATTAATTATAAATTAACTGAACGCTTCGTTTGTCAATCGTTCACTAAGGCCGTCATAGTTTATTGCTATCGAAGGAATTATTGTCCTGATCTCTCGGGGTTTCTAAGTTTAGTTTGTCACTTGTCTTCGGTTTTCTTCGAGCTAATCCACCAGGCTAAAAGAGTCAGGCTAGCAACTATAAAGATGAAGACCAATACGGCTGGTACCAATATAATTATAACTATTCAGGGAGAATCACAATGTGGCTTTAGAATTATGATTTTTAGAAATAGTTAGTAATTTACTTACGGTTGTCGTTAGAACTATAGCTATTACTAGGCGATTCTGTACTCTTCGTGGTTTTATTATCAGGTAGACTAGATTGTGAAATGGTTAAGTTTGCTCCTTCTGTAGTTATTTGATTGTTATTAATTGTAACTGTTAACCGCTTTGATGTTGCATCAGCATCTGTAGTACTATCTCTTGTTTTGGTAGTAGAAGCGGTAGTAGCGCTAGCAGTTTGGGATATTAAAGAATTCTGTTCTTCGCAAACCACATTCCATGAGCTGTTACAGTCCGCAGAAGAAAGTTTACCACCTCTGTCGCTAATCAAACACGATTGACCGCTTTCGAATGTATCCACCCATCGAAAATCGTTCAGCGAGACTGCCGTATAAATTTAGTGCTTAAGTATTGATATATAAAAAGGAAAGTGGTTGGTATACCATCACTGCTCATCCTTGTAGCTCCTACCCATACGGTAATTCCTTTAGTCTTCAGCCATTGATGAATTCTATTGTGAATATTTAGATCGCTGATTACCGCTAATTCACACTCGCCGGCAGCCTGAAACCAATGCTTTCCAGCAATCAGTAAATCATAGCAAAAATCGCCAAGCTTCAGATTTTCCGAAAAAGGTGAACAAGGCCCGGTGGTTGCTAAAAATATATTGAATATGGATTATAAGGGGCCATATTTAACCTAAACGTGCTCCATCTTACCACGTTGGCATAAGTACGGCATTGTGGCATTGCAGTAATCCGTTTGCAGACTGTTTTCCACACTCCTTCCCAAATCTAGCTTTATACAGGATCTTCGCAAATTTTGCTCGCTTAATCCGAGTCCTGTTTTGAGTTTCAACAAATAAGACGTAAGAATCTTACGATTAATGGCTATCATGAACACATATTGCGATAATCTTTACGGGTGGAAAAAAAGCTGCTACTAATTTCTTTTTATAAATAATCTAAAAAAATCAATGTATAATAATCAAAGAATTTTTTTTTTTAGTATTTGTCAAGTTCTTTATCCTCTAATTCTGTGAAAATAGCTCTAAATAGTAATTTTGCGTTTTTATTTACTCATACTACCCGTGATCAGAGTAAAAATTTCCCCTTAAACATACGAGTTTCCCCTTTTCTTAGACTTGCATTTGATAAACACCCAATATAAATGTGATTCACCGAAAAGATATCTGCTTAATTAGTAATTGTATGTAATTTTATGTATTTTGTTCAACAGTAATAAGCTAATGTTAATTATTTAGAAAAAGGACAGACTATCTATAAATAAATTTAAAGCATTAATATATAAATATATAAACTGCATATCTATGCAAAACTTAAACTGGTTATTCCTTTAAAACATATTAAAATCGATACGTCATTTAATGATATACTAGTTAAATAGCTTAGAACTATTAAAGACATACAGTATATATATATATATATTATAACGTCTGTAGTATTTATTGTATGTACAGAATTTATGAATAATAAATTTAAAAAAAAATTAAAGGAAGTGCTTTAATAATAGCAGTTAATACTACTGAATTGCTGATGTCATTCGATAATAAACTAGGAGTTATTGTTGAACTGTTACTCAGAACAATTACAATTTATATCATTTCTATGATATATATCTAATACAATACGGCGTATATATTGTAATGTATGCCATGTAGAGAGAAAGTAAGATAAATATTCATAAACAGTTTACGTCTTATTAGACTTGTGAATTTCTATAGACATACCAATTATTTATCTTAAACTATATTTGATATAAACATCTAAATAGATAAAACATTATCAAGGTGACTTAATGTAAATATTCAGTGAAATTCAAAATTCTTTGCAATGAAAAACAAAAGCTTATACCTCCGCCTACGCTACTAACAAGATATATTTAAAGAATAGGGTGTGAACCCTTCTTATAGGGCTCAGTGGTATATCTTTAGCAAATAGTTGGACGTTGGCCATCAATTTTCTAATTTAGATGCACTGTAGGGAAAGCTAAACAACATTACTGATAAAGGAAGAAATCCATAGAATCTTTTTAAAAAGGGAAGAGAAGAAGATTTCTAGCGTAATGAAATAACATGTCCTTCCTCCATTTAAGTTTGCGTAAAATTCAAATAAATGTTTAAAAACCAGATTTTATTTGCTAGGTTTTTAAACTAATATAAAGTTAAGGGACTTACGTAATAAAGCATAAAAAGGTTTAATAATTTGAAATATGAAAATAGAATTTAGAAAAAAAAGAACAAAAAACCGATTACTGTATAAATAAATTGTTTTTATATAAAATTTAAACTGTTTGATTTTTTTTTAAGCCCTATAAAGTTTTACTTTTAATAAATATAGAAATTTTATAACGTAGGCTACTAGATACTTAGACACAACAGAGTTTAATAGTTTATTACAGAATTCTATACTGCTTATTTAGTTACGAAAATAGAAAAAATTTATATTCCTTTTTTAAAAGTTCAAATACCTATCTTATATAAAACTAATAAAATATTTTAAATGATAAAGTTTTGATGTAAAATCAATTAATGCTTTTTAGTAAAACGACATCTAATTGCGTAAAATTGGCACAATACCGTGACCTCACCCGATTTTTCACTAGCTTACGTAATTATCATACGTAACAATGCGTAATAAAGCGACTACCTACCGTACTCTGAGATTGAATTGGTCCATTTAAACTTTTGATCAACCTTTATACGCCCTTCTATCCATGCTCTCTCATCTAGTGATGAATTTTTCTTGGATAACATTATACCTATCGAATCTAATATTTTTCTATCCTCTTTGGTTTTAACTGACACTAATTTCTTATTTATTTCTTGACATTTGATTGCGGCTGAAGCCCTATTTGTCTGCTCACTTAGAAGGCATAATCCATCCTTTGTTTCTAAACAATTTGCTGCCGTTTTTGTAACGAACATAGAGATTAAAAGTATTCCTAAACTTGTCCCTAACATTCTTGCTTTACTCAATATTACGTATGTGGCCTAACCAAGTATAATTATTCATAGCGGGAATATTTGCGTTCAGCCAACCCATTCAATATCCCGGAGTAAAACCCCACCTTAAAATAGTCTAAAAATAACGTCTTGTTGATCTGACCGATAGTACAGCTTAGAAGAAAATTAGTAAGCCTGTCCTTATTATTCACATTATTGGTTTACTGACTTAACTGTTAATTGGGGACGAATATTTTTAGAGTTATAAGGTTGTCCCGGTTGAACGCTTCACGTCTATTATTCATCGATCGTCCTTGACAGTCAGTTATTGTACGAAGCGTCGTGATAGACTTTGGATTGAAGAAAAGACGAGGGGGAAAGAATCGATTTTATATATAAGATATTAATCTGTAGAAAATTGAAGGAGTTATACCCTTTATCGTAGTCTATCTTTTCCATACTCGTCATATTTTTACTATACAATTGCTTGTTCTGAAGAAAAAGAACACGCTAAGGCCATGTCAAATACTTCACAATAGAGACGCTTGCTATTATTTATTTTACACCTGTTTATGACGCTCCGTACCTTAAAATTTGGTGGTGTTACTTTTCTTTTATTGGATTAAAAAAGAAAGAGCCAGCTCTTTTTATAATATTACTCAAGACCTTTTACAATTCTACCAAAATACTGGTGAAATAAAGATATACAGTTGTAAATTGTAAAATTTCCATATTTAGTAAACCAATTGAAAGCACATTGCACGTCGCCGTTAATCGATTGGAACGGAGATGCGTGCCGAACAAGGCACTTCGGCTGAAGGAAGAACAGGAAGTAGTCGAATTAGAGGAGGAATCGCCACAGGTTTATATAATGCGTTCGAAATCGTTGTGGGATTTGGACGGCACGCTCCACAATTCAGTCTAAATGACTTTAGCTTATGAATAGTATATTGTCTACGTCGTTTACCACAATTCTGATTCAACACATACCGTATATTTATATATATATATATATATATATATATATAGGTACATGATATAAATGATGCGTAGGGTATATATACATGTATATAAAGTATATATTTGTTTGTATAAATGATATATACTCTCTTCATATTCGACTATACTGCTGTATTTCTAACCAAGCGTATCATATAGCTTTTACGCGGTCTGTAATTCTTTTTCCTATGTGCCTAAGAAATGGAGTAAGAAACTATAGAGACGAGACGCAATCATTTATATTTCAACGAATTGCCGAGGGATTAGGCTGCATCATTTTACTTAGTTTTATACGTTTATATGTCGTCTTTTAGACGCCTCTGATTAAATGCAGGAAGGTCTGTTTTTCAGATTATATATACTATACGAACAGCTGCTTGCTGTATATAGTTTACATAGTATACGTTACTTCATAAATTTTGAGGTTACTTTGAACCGTCGGCAGAGGGCGCTGAAAACGAAGGTAATCGGATAGTAGAGAAGGAGGTATTAGGCAGCTTTAGAAACTGCCTTATTGTCAGACCCCGAGCTGATAGGCGTGACTTGCAAATTAGTAGAGCAGTTGCTGCTAGGCATGCACAGCTGTCTCTTCCGATGCGTCCTCTTATCTTTCACGCTTGAGCGTCTAAATTATGAAACGCCACGTGCGTTTTCATAAAATTGAAGTGGGGATGTCCAACTTCAGAGTTTACCTGCTTCAGAACTCGTTATTCATTAGACGATAATCGATCGACGTACTAGGCAAAGTTTACATTACGAAAGGTGGTTGTCGTGGTGTTCGTAAATCATTAACTGATAAGACGAGCCGATTGCGCTATTGATTAGAAATTGATTTTTTTTTTGCGAAAGATCAC
This sequence comes from Dimorphilus gyrociliatus, assembly GCA_904063045.1. Classification (NCBI taxonomy): domain Eukaryota; kingdom Metazoa; phylum Annelida; class Polychaeta; family Dinophilidae; genus Dimorphilus; species Dimorphilus gyrociliatus. The sequence goes on along the minus strand of CAJFCJ010000002.1, from coordinate 1,471,321 downwards.
ACTGTGGTACGTATAGTAACTGTGTTCTGTTAAATGTAGTAGGATATTTTTGAGGTTTTTAAGCTGGTATGTGAGTGATAGAGAGAGTAGAGGAAATCGATGAACGAAGTCGGCCTAGCTGACCTTGACATTAATTGTTGGGAAGAGAACTTCCCGCAAGAACATGCCATTCCCATTTCGTACGCGCACGCTTTGTTTTTTAGGCCTATATTTCTTTATCTGCGCTGTGTGAATGTTCGAATGTTACGGCATGTGTTTGTATAGAGTTCGATTGTTCAGTTTAGTAGGTAAAGGGACCCAGAGAGTAAAAAACTGTTCGTGTATTCGACATATCGTGCATAAAAGTATAAAATAAAAATAAAATACGTGGAGCACGTGATCGATGACGTCAGGCTTGGGGATAGCCGATGTCTATTGGTGGAGAGTGTTTGTGGAATTTCAAACATGTTTCCAAGCTTAATTAATATTCATTAGCCTTCTTTGTTCGGTTCGCATACGTAATCAGCTATGAGTTTTGACAATTTACAGTTTAATGCAACTAGGAATACTGTCATTCTTGTTAAAATCTCGTCTGAATCGGTCAGTGAAAACCGATTATCGAAAGTTTAATCGGTGAGTTTGAGTAGTTCAAACGTACTTTGCAGTTTTACGTACAAACCCATCAGCTGCTACAGCGGACATGTTGGTTTTGAATATTCATTATTATTTAAAACAGTACACGTGACTCAAGCAACGAATCACCATTCGTGGTTGATCGGAGTTTGCGTAGTCTCAGCACTCATTCAACCAATTGTGCTGACGAGCATTGCGTCTTTACGAGAATTCTACATTTTCCGCAAATTTTCACCTTCCAGCGGCGTTTGATCAGCCGGTAAGTAGTCAAAAAGATAGATAGACATTAGCTCTACCCTTTTGAGAGGATATCATTGTCCCAGATGAATTCGTTGGCCGTTGTAGGAATCGGTGCCTGGATGCACGTCGCCGAAGGATAGTAGGCCCGAAACTTTGCTGATTGATTATGCAGATAGCGCGAAACTAGGGAATGTTGCCAAGGTGTATTGAGTAGATCAGCTGAACGGTGTCAAACGCGGCTTCAGTGCTTTGTGTTTGCGCTAAAACACGAACGCGGTCGATGCAATCAATCGGCGACTTTGAAAAACACATCCCGCTTTTCTTAATTATGTAAAACGCTAGGCTTACAGGCCATTAGTGGAATGGAAAGGAGCAACGATAGTTGGTCAGAGCTCTTATCTCAGTGATATTGAAAAAAATTGTATTCATTACAAATATCAGTAAAATGTTATGTGACTGCGTGTCTTCACTTTACTCCTTAACAATCTGTGTTTGACTGAGTACAGTCGAACTATACATACACGTGAATAGGCGTACGTCTATACATACAAATAGATTTTGAAGTTGGAAATGTATTTATAAATACGTTTATAATATTTAGTATATATTTATAGACATAAATATCTATATATCTATCTATCTATCTATCTACCTACCTTCATATAAATATACTTTTCTAAATATGCGTATACAGTATATATATAGATAAATTTGTCCCATTTTTTTATACTTTATGTGTTGGCGTTTATGTATACAGTACATCACAGTATCGAAATCGAATCACATGATCAATAGAAAGAGGCATAGATTTTCATGCTCTTATATTTTCTACAGATAAAAATATATTCATATATATAACATACGTATGACGGAAAGACGGTAGCAACGGCTGCGACGATGAAGTCGGGTAGTGGAAGACGGCAGAGACGAGATAGCGTCGGCTCGTCCAGTAGCTGTGAAGGGGACAGAAGAAAAACAAGATTTTCCTCTAGGACAAGAAGGAATGGAGAAGAAGTTGCTGATGGCCCCCCTCCTGCGACGGCTGTTCGAGAAATTGCAAAACCACCTAAAAAGAGGAGAACAAACGACATAACTAACAATATAGAAATAACAGAACAGCAACAACAACCTGTAACAAATGAAACAGAAGAGATGCCTCAAAGTAGGTGTCTACACTTGAACGAATGGGTGGACGGAAGGGTTTTAGTTAAAAGAAATGGAGTTTACAGACCAGCTGTTATAAAGAACGTACTCAATCAGACGAGCATCGTCGTACAACTGGAGCATTCGGATGAGTTCGTCACTTATGACAAGGTCTTGTCAGTAAACAACGTAGAAATAATCAGCGATGACTTTCCATCTATGTCACAACTTCAAATAGGTAGTTCAGTATGCGTTAGAGACAATAGTGTCTACATTCCCGGGAAAATAATAGAAAAGTCCAAGCAGCAAACTGGTGCTGCCAACAGTCTGCAGTTTCATGTAGTTTTTGACAATAAACACCCAGATCGTAACACTACGTCCGTTTTGGTAAGTAAACCAGCCTTACGGCTCATTAAGCCACCCTGGCATGAAGAATTGGAGCAATACGTTAGGCAACATAGCTACTCGAGGCCAACAGCAGCAACTAGAACTTCACCTGGAGGCTCAAGTTCGACCAATGCTTCTGCTCAAAGTAGTTCCAGCATGGTGGAATCCAGCGGTGGAGTGTCACCCGTGACACCGCGTTCTGGAAGTGTTACACCAGCTCTACATGTACCCCCCCAAACTGCTTTATTATCTGAAGATAATTCATCAAATTTGAAAAATCGAAATCGAATCAGTAGTGCTACAGAGACAGCAACAGGGTATATATGCATACATTTACTATTTTTTCTTGCTTTCTTTTATGAATAGCCTTGCCTATAGTGCTGGCTTTATAGATCAATATTGCGCTTCCACTGTTCACGCTCAAAGTGTTCACTCTAATAATAAATGCGGTTCTCTATAAAATATCAGACGGGCTGGCACTATTGTTTATACTGAGACTGAATAAAATCTATAATTGTTTACCAAGTACTTTGCATTTTTACGTTGCAGATCTCGAGCCAGTACACCAAAATCCCCTGTCACTGTCAATTCATCTTATAATCAGAGTTCGATGGCTTCGGCTAAGGAACAGCAAAAGTACAAAAAGGGTGACGTTGTCTCAACGTCTAATGGAATACGTAAAAAGTTCAACGGCAAACAATGGAGACGTTTATGCTCGAAAGACGGCTGCACGAAAGAGTCGCAACGACGCGGTTACTGTTCGCGTCATTTATCGCAAAAGGGCAAGTCACTAAGAAATCCACTTTCGGGACCTAGTTATCCCAGACGTGATATTGAGCATTGGGAACAAACAGAAGAATATCAAAACCCTCATTTTTTGCCGTCGCATCATCCTCTAGTGTCTCCTGCTACTACAGCATTTGACGAAAGAGATGCAGCTGATACTCTTATATCGCTCAGGGAACCTCCTGCTTCACCAGCCAATTCTAACAGAAGGACTAGTTCACCTAGATTATATCAATCAACTGCACCTCAACCAAGCAATTCTGTTCTAATGAAGAACCAACCTAACTATCCAGCCCACCGTTACACTTTTAGCGGCAACGAACAATCAGAACAACGGTCAAATGATATATACCCTGCCTCCAACAACGCTGAACGTCGAACGCTTGCTACGCAGTTGCTTCCGGTCATGAAAATTCCAGCTGCTGCATCTAGCTCGAAACCGGAAATGACAAATACGGGAACTCTTAGTTTGTCGAGCAATCAACAAAACGTTTCGAACGCGCCTAATGGAAGTTCGATTAAGCAGGAAGAGGAGGGGGAATTAAACGAGAAGAAAGGTAAGCTTTAAAATTGCGCCTCGTTTTTTCATTGTTAAAGTAGCGCGCAAAATATTGTTGAGACCCCTGGAAAAATTGATGGGTGCCGCTTCTATAAACGAACAAAGTGCTAATCGGTCACCAGACCGAATCGTGTACCAAACTTCTCCCAGTGCCTGGGAATTCCAGCCTGACGTCACTCTGTGCCCTCCAATCGTAGTCTTTTGTACGGGTCACGTGATCGCTTAGTTTACCTAATTTCCAGCTGCGCGCTACAACGATCTAACAAGAATGGGCGAAGTCATGCCTTAGACTTTTTTGCCGCGTTGCGTACACTGACAACTGCATTGGCATTCCGTTGCGCCAATTAGTGAAGCGGAATTGTACGTAGCATACACACATACTACAACACGCTTTACACATATCTCGCATAATAACTCTGATTGGCAGAGAACGACGACCGAGTTGTAAAGACGCCGTGGTATTCACTATTTCCACTGCATCGCAATGAGACCGCTAGTCAAGGTCAAGGTCAGTTTTAACAGTTTTGGTTCCCGTATTAACCGAAAAACCCAACCTTGGATTATCAGCCACCCGAAAATTAATTTTCCACCGGAGTGATGTGGTCGTAAAGCTTTGGCCTTTGACCTCTTGTTTTTCTTTGCTAACTGGCCTTCACCTTTTTTTTTAACTTTGATCGAACGAGTATTGATTTCGAAACTCAGCGAAATGTATGTATTTATTGTACGGCGGTCCACTTTAAAACATGCATTTCAAGTAGCGCCAGATGCGTTTATTGCGTTTAACGCACGCACTCACTAACAACTAAAATTATTCCCATCATGGTGAAGTGTTTAATGATCCGTATTACTTTCACTCCCTTTAGGTTGCTTGGGTGAGAATGTTTTAGCAACCGGTTCGAACGACGAAAGCGTCCGAGTATATAAATGGCATAATGTTGTTCCTATTTATAAACCGGGAACGGAAAAAGCCCCAGAAGATGATGATGATTACGGTGGACCAGATGGTGGCAATACGGATCACGGAAAAGGATCAGGAGGCGGACCAGATAGAGGAAAGCCAGATGATGGAAATGGTGGTGGTAGAGACAATCCTCCCACAAAGCCTCCAGCAGACGACGATGATGATGTTTTTTACACTTCTCATAATGACTCGTCTAACGCCAATAATACATCTAGAGGAGAAAAAAGAAGAAGTCAGAGTTTAAGCGCTTTACTAACAATCGGTAAAGAAGATAAAAAGAAGGTTAATTTTTGTACATATCTATATAATATTGTATAGCTGAATTTATCTGCTTTGTTCTATGGCTAATTTTATTGCTATATTCTTCGTTTGAACTATTTTAGAACAGTCATTTCGATACATTATTCACGATTTGATCGGCACGTATTGATTTTATTCTACAAAGATTTCTTTGTCCTTATAGAAAGAAAAGCAGGGGAAAAATCATATCAGAAGACCAATGAACGCATTTATGATATTTAGTAAAAGACATCGGCCAATAGTCCATGAGAGAAACCCAAATCAAGACAATCGTACTGTATCGAAAATTTTAGGGGAATGGTGGTACTCTTTAGGAGCCGAAGAAAAACGTCGATATCATGAACTAGCAACTCAGATCAAGCAAGCCCATTTTAATGCTCATCCCGACTGGAAATGGTGTAGCAAAGAGAGGAAAAAATCCACCGGCGATTCAACTGTCACTGCTACAGAAAAAGCCAAGCGATTAGAATCGCTTAATGGTAATATATAAATTTTTTTTTTCCTTTTCAATCGATCACTAACACAAATTTTTGCAGGTATTAATCAAGATACCACCTCTAATCTGACAAGATCGTATAGTTTATCGGGCGATCTTGTGCACTCAACCAATGACGTACGTATATAGCTTTTTCATTGTTATCCATCTTTTTCTCATGTTCATTGATAAATCATAAAAATGCGTTACCTTTTATCTCAATTATCAATTTATACGCCACTGCTGACTGATGACATTCAGTCACGCTATGTTAATATAAATTCTGGTTGTATGGGAACAATAATTTATATCTAAACAATTTTGGGTTGGTTGTCTTACCAATCCGTAGAAAATCAATATAAAATATTCTACAATAGTTTCGGATAAATCGACCATCGGCTATGCCACATCACGTTTAACGAAATTCTGTAGTTGCAATTAAAATAAACGCGAAACTAATTGCATCTTTCTCGTTGACAGGTGAAAGATGAGCAGATTTATACCAAAAAGGTTAGTAACAATGCGTGGAAAGTAATTTAATTTATCTGTCTGTTTTCTCTAAATGAAATGCTTGCTAACAGATTGACGATTCAGAAACGGATACAGACGAGGAGAGTAAGATGGTTATTTGTGAGAACATGCCGCCAGACGAAACGAGTAGTATGTTACAAATTACTTTTCAGCCGCCGCCTGGTATCACTTTACTATTTTCTTCTCACTCAGATGACAAAGAATTAGAAGCGGCTGCCGACGTTGCCAAGGAACGAGAGGAGCAGGAACGTAGATCGCGTCAAATGTCTGAAACAACAGATGATGCACCTGATCTAACTTGTCCTGAACACGTATCTGATTCTGGTACGCTATTAAAACAATTTTAATTTCTCTAAAACGCTAACGATTATTATAAATTGTACTTTCTTATAGACGACGAGATGACTGAAAGAAGGCAATTCTCTGTCCGTCACACAACAGATGACAATACACTGAAACCAAAGCCGATTAAGAAATACGACGTTTCACCGCCAACGTCTCATATGCTGCCAACTGGGATTACTCAATTCCAGCCGACGGGAGCAGTTTTTAAACCTCGATCAAGTGAATTATTGAATGATGCGCAAAGGAAACCTAGTGAAACTGTTTCAAGCCTCTTACAAAAAAATCAATCACATGGCCCAAAGCAAATTCGCACTTTACAACAAGTTCACATGAGGCCGTCAGAAAATCATAGAGGAGGACTTATAAGGACGACTGAAACTGAACAATTTAACCAAATTGGGTCCAGTCAACATTTTATTAGTAAGATATCGTCTCCAGTGCGGACAAAGGGTGCCCAGAAAATGATGCCTCAGGGATTTAATAAGGATGCTCGGCATATTAATGCTGTAACAACTGGTTCTGATTCTGTATCGTCAACGTTGAAGCCCCTGCAGTCGAACACAATTATTATGCCAGCGATAAATGTCCCGAATCTTTCAAATTCTACGTCAGCACCTATCCTCTTCCAGCAACAGCATCAGCAGCAACAGCAACAACAACAACAACAGCAACAACAACATTTGCAGCATCAGCACCATCAGCAGCAACAGAATTTGCATCATCATCATTCCCATCACCACCATCAGCAGCAGCAGCACCATCAACAGCAACCCCAACGCCAGCAACATCAGCAGCAACAGGTCAACGCTGTGTATCCTAGTGGCCTAAGAAATATAGCTCCTGCTACCCAAACCTCCTCGTGCACTAACGATACATCTAAGCCAGCTCAGCACTATGTATTAGTTTCGCAAGCCCCGGGTACCATTGCAACAGATAATAAACAGGCAACTAACCTGCTTCAGCCTGTCCTCATTAATTCAAACCTTGGTAACTTGCTCCAGATTAAACCAGCTGCTACCGAATCGGCAACGGTAGGAGTGGGTGGCGCAAATGCGGCTACAGTTCATTTGGTAGGCAATACTTGCAAAATCAAATATCCAAGGTTGTCAAAGTATTCGTTCATTTAGATCCAAACAACACCCGCGACGACACCTGTTTTGTCTCAATCTCGCCAACCCGTTCAATATCTTCTTCCGTCCATTTTACAGCATTCTCCTAACGGCACTAACGGTAAGGTGCCGAATATCCTGCAGCTGTCTAATTTACAGGCCGCTAATATTCAAATAGTAGCCGCTAACGACCAGGTACTTTAATTTCACTATATAGACAATTAAATGTATTTACTTTATTGTTTTATCCTCGTCAGGTCCAAGTTCAATCTCCCAATAACAATAACAACGAACCAAAAACCTTATTACCGACCGGATTTAAATCAACTGCAATTCAAGCGGTCAGTCAGCAAGGTAGGATTATTCGGAAACTTAATTTTTCTAAAGTAATACCAATATTATTCCCCTATTTCTTTTAGTACCAAGCAACAATAATCAACAATTTGTTCAGCAACTATTGATGAACAAGAGCTCCTCCCAACGACAGCCACCTGTCAGTTCAACTGTCCCATCTGCAACTAAACCGTCCTCTCCTAGGTATCATTTATAGCATAAATTCTTGTATTGTTTAATAATAGACAATTATAGCAGTAGAACGACACAACAAAATACAGTCAAAAATCAAAAAGTGCAAGCATATGCTTTAGTTCCTTCAGCAAGCAGTAAGTTTTCTTTCTCTACAGCTCAGGTATCTTGACTAACTGTTTAATAACAAGTTACAGACCAAGGCAACTCGCAAATATCATTACCCAGCACTCGTCTACTATTGCCTAAACAGAATGGAATGTTCGATCCAGTTTGTAAGTAAAGAGTAGAATATCAGTCTATTTTGAAAGTTAACATTTTATTATTTACATGTACAGTAAAAAATGATCGGTCGATACTGGCAAAGCAGACAAGCATCGGATTTGTGAGCTGTGACGAGGCTGATAAATCGAACAGAGTTCGCGCAACGCTAGCTACGATACCCGTTGCCGATCCGTCTCCTAGGACAGTAGCAATCTCTGGTGCTCCACTCGACAAATCGAATAGCCGCGGTCAAGATTCCTTGCAATCGATCAAGTCTGTCAGTTCGCCAGCTTATGGGCAACAAGTACACTTCACGGCTTCTGATGCTACACAGAGTGAGACTAGTTCAGACGAGGCTGCTTCGACTGGTGATGAAACGGATAAACGCTTGCATAGAGCTTGCAAAGGCAAGCGATATAAGGAGATCGTTGCCGAACATGGCTTAAAGCCATTTAAGAAAGAAAGGAAAAGTACTTACGCGACTGTAAAAAGTAACGTTTCTAATTCGACGGAAGAAAGCGATATCGCTTCTAGTCAAGTAAGAAAAAAGCTTTTTTTTTCTTTTGGCCTCGTTTCTAAACCATTCGTAACTTTTTTAGATGCTGCAGATAAATAATTGTATTAACCATACAATAGAACGATACGAAGGTGAAAGAAAAGAAGAGGAAGGAAAACTATATAAAAGCAAACCCATACCTCCCCCGATACAGGTTACTGATAGCCCTAAACGACCTTTGAAACGATCCATAAATGAAAACACTGAGAGAGTTCTGGATTCCGTTAATTTTGGAAAGCAATTCGAAAAGTTGCCCCAATTCAAACCATTGAATACAGAATCCGGAGCGAATTTACCAAGAAGCCCCCGCTTGCTGGCTAACAGCCTGCGCAAGAAAAGTAAACCATCTCTCGGTATGTTGTAAGTTGGTGATTCGAATGGAAACCATTAATAGTGATTGTTTTGAAATAGATCTGCTGTCGGCAACCGGTGCAGACTCGCATGATCAAGATTCTTCTGCCTGCCAAACACCGGTAACGCCCCGTTCTGCCGTCAATAATAATAATAATAACGAGGACGGTGATACCCGCCACTTCTTCGGTAAAAACTTTAATGCTAAGGATCCCATGGCCGAGTTAAGAGCTCATGACGATGATGGAAAATCCTTACCAAGAACACCAAAGACACCGTGTTCACCTGGAGCGGGCAACAGCTTACGAAGGGTTTTGGATAAGAGGCGCCAACTAGTTACAGAATTATTTGAAGAACACGGCTGGTATCCCGATGGTAATAATTTTCCTTTCGATTACTTTTTACATTAACAATTTAAACCAATAAGATTCGTTATTTTACCCTATAAAATTTAAAATATTTACAAGAATCGATAAATTCTTTTACAGATAAAGTGACGACGAAGTTCTTTCAAGAGCACCAAGAGTTGTTCAAAAATAAACCGACGCTGCAGCTAAAGATCCGTGAGGTTCGACAGAAGTTGATGTCTAGCAAAGATTTCGCTAATACGCATGAAGCTACGGAAGACGAACTGTCTCAGGACGATAAACTATCGGTGGCTAACAACAATGTCGTGAAACCGTGCTGAAAATAAGATGGTGATATAATCCCGTTATTACGTAGCGTATAATTGCGATGCATTCAACTAGCAAAGCTGCATTTCCCCAGCCGACCTATGTTATATTGTACTGTAGTGTTTTCTCTTCTTTTTCAAAGCCTATGTATTGTTTGCTAAGCCTGTGATACGATTCTTTATTACTGATTTACTAATTCATAATTTATATAAGAGAATTGTATATTTATATATTAAACCGCCAATGTTCTGTGAGTGGGTGTGTTAGTAGGCATAATTTTGATGTGAGAACGATATGCTACATAATTGTACATTTTTTTTAATTTTATTAATCTATGCGTTGTGTAGACTGACAAGTGTCTATTCCTTTCAATTTGTGCTATATACTTATTTAACGTATACATACGTAAATGTATATATAGACATATATATATATATATATATATTTATGTATGTATGGATGTACATATATACCTATATATATATTATATTACATATATGTATATATATATATATATATATGAAAGAAATTTTTTTTTTTCGTTTACTTGCCATTAAGGAATTGGTTGCTTGTAAGCGGTCGAGTCTCTACGAATTTTTCTTCAAATTATGTTTTTCGTAAAAATATATTACACATGTGTAATCGAACCGTTTCTCAACTTTCTCATTAATCATATGTGTTAGTTCTTGAATCATGCTTTGATCTCATCATCAAGCAAGCGCAATCGAACAATTGCTTCCATATTGTTAATAATACACCTAATACACCTGTAGAATCAGAAAGCGCACACTTTTATTTTTTCGCGGTTGTAAACATGAATATTAATGAATAGGTACTCGGCAAGTCACGTGTTGGCAGGGCTACATCCTCCGCTATGTGGCGCTTGCGACATAACGACGCCATTCGTTGCGCCCTCTACGGGAAGCTTGTTTATCTTGTTTCAACTGCCTATTTCCGATACAATTGCGAATAACTGGCAGTTTTACAAACATCGGATTGCTTTATAGGCAAAAATAGAGTGAAAGGTGAGTACATATTAAAATTTAAAGTTCATTGTTGGTTTGTCCATATTCATTGGCGCCATCTTGAAAATCTCCGGCATTTCTCCCGACAGCCGCTCCACCACGCAGATATGTCTGGAGACACCGCCATGAAAACTTTCAGTCTTAATTTCTCGGAAGGACTAAAAGAAGATGTCTTAACACCCAACAAAGCATTTAAACATCATCTCTTGGCTAGTGATGGAGAAATCCGTGACTTTTTAAGCGCAATCGTTGTTGAGAGGAGCGAAGGCAGCGACATCAAGTTGCACTTATCTGGTACGTCTTTTTGGGCGTTATAAAATATGTAAATAACTCGTTTTTAATGCCGATTTTCGGCAAGTACATAGGTTTAATATTTGTTAATTATTTGTTGTTGCTTAAAATGTTCAATACTGTGTAAAAATTGCTTATAAACCAAATCAAAATGTCGGAATTGCAAACAACGCCCTCTATGGGCAAAATAACATCGTATCGATTTCGCCAAAGGTACCGGCTCATTTTTTACTAAAGTGTGTACGTTATATCTAAATGAAGCCAGCGCCATGGAGCGTTTGTCAATATATGTAAAAAAAAGTATCATATCACTAATTGCTTTTTTTCCCCTTTATTTCATAGTACCCAACATAATAAAACCCACAACAAATGATGCATCCACACAAAGTTTTATTCCTGAGTTTCGAGATGAAGGAATCCAGTCAACCCCAGAATACGTTACCGCCGAGGTTCAACATAGTCCAGAACTTAAAGAATTTGGTATACAAGCTGAAGCGAGCGTCACCTCAGTTTGCGTTCAGTTCTCTCCGTCCCTCTCTGACAGTAGTACCAGCTTTGACCCACTCTACGGTACGGCAACTGTCGAAATTGAAGCAAAACCGGAAATAGATAGTAAATCTGTACGTAAACTTGTAAACTTTGGTCAAAAACATTCTAAATTCGGCCTATAACATTTTAGGTACAACATCAACCTGAGACAATGAGCGTACGCATTCAAAACTGCCCGACCACGCTAGCCAGAGCAACACAAATATCTCCTAATCTTACCTCAGCTGAAGCCCAATGCACAGTGGAAAATACTGACGATGGATGTCAATGTGTTGCGGATATGATTGACAATGAAACTCAACACCACGTCGAAACAAAAGATGCTGAAACAGAGGTAAGAAATTGTCAAATAAACGTATTTAAATTTTTTCTTAGTACCTCCATAATCTGAGATATGCAATCAATCCCACAAAATTTTAGGTACCTCTCGAATTTGAAGAGAAAGAAACTCAAGCATCGGTTGAATTGGTAGATGCTGAATTACAGTGCGACCCTCCCGTCGAAGAAACTTTGGAGCCTCCGACAATCGATATAGAGCAAGAACAGGTTGATCCTAATGACGACAAAAATGATAAGATAGAAGATGAAGTACTCGATGAATATGGAATGAAAACAAGACATACACAAACAGATCCTGTGACATTTATTGGCGGAAATATAGCAATTCGAGGAAAACTAAACATCAAGCAAGTAATTGTAGAAAAATCTCCTAATAAGAACGATAAAGAATCTTCTCCCACTCCTTCTGGCGGTCGAGGTCGTGGAAGAAGTCGTACAAGCGGATCAGAGAGGCGGACCTATGCTCGCAAATCACAACTCAATCAGATTGCCCAACAATTCGAAGAGGATGATGAATATGTTCCTCCTCATCGTATAAAGCAAGAAAACGTTTATGGTAAAAGGCAGCGTGCAAAGAATACGCATTATGCTGACTTCGAAAGAGATGAAAAAGATATGCCTCATCTAGAAAAAGAGCGAAGCCCAGAGGGTAGTGAAGAAGAGGAAAGACCTCTTCTTGAATCAGAAGATGGAAAAAATTCCAATTCCAGAAGAGGAAGAGTATTAACCAGAGGAGCAGGTGTTCGTACTCGAGGTGGTGTAAAAAGGTATACTCTATCATCACCACCAGAGAAAATATCGCTAGTTGGTAGAAGAGTCAATCCACGACCAGACACGTCTCGACCAGTACCTGTACCTACACTCTCAGAACCTAGTGAAAACGGATTTTCTTGTCCTTTTTGTACCTTTAGATATCAAAATTCTAGCGAGTTATATGGTCATTTACAGATAGAGCACGCAAAAGATAGACGATATGTAGGCCTAAATAAAAAACGACCAAATTGCAACTGGGAGGAACACCAATTAGAACTTGATGCCGCTGGAGAAGAACGAACTGAAGTGAGCGAGGAAGATTTATATGATAACGATGAGCCGCCAGTTAAAAAATTCCGAGCCACCGATGAAATGCCAGTTGATGCTCTTGATGACGAAGATATTGAAGAGTATCGACCATCTCAACCGCCAAATACCAACCGACGATACGTCCGAAACGATAAACCAGTGGCTGCTGGATTTACTCCTTATCACTGTCCATTGTGTCACTTGAGACTATCGAATTGGAGCTATGTGTATAAACACTTGAATAGGATTCATACGGAAAGCGAAGAATATGACGACGTCAAGGCCAAGTTGGAAGAAATGTGTCCTGAGCTAATTGAGCCAAAGGATGATGAAGAAGATAAGTCGGATGAAAAAGATGATATGGATGGCGAAGAAAGCAAAGATGAAAGTAGTCGTCAAAGTTCAACGGGTGATTTTAATTGTGACATATGTGACAAAGTTTTCTGGTCCGAAAATCGTTTCATTCAACATCAAAAAACTCACGTTGTATCAAAGAGTCACAAATGTCAATACTGTGAACGATCGTTCCAACACTCTGAAAATCTTAAACGCCACGTATCCACTGTTCACGAAAGGTCAAAAGTTAAACGATGCGTTTGTGAGCATTGTGGGAAAACTTTCAATTATCAAATGAATTTACAAGAGCACATCATGTCTGCACATAGGCAAAAACAACCTTACGTTTGCGATAGGTGTAATGTTGGATTCGTAAGAAGAAAAGACCTTTTAGCTCATACCTGTCACGGTTCAGATACTGAGCGCATTGTCGATTCAAACGCTGCTTGATTTAACTCTGTACATTTCTTTGGAGAGCGAATGGAAAATTGTTTTTTTTTCTATCTCTTTGTATATTTTAGCATTGTTTTTTGTTGCACTGCTTTAAAATTGTGCGTACTTTATGTTTAAGCTAGTTGGATATGATTGGTTATGCAATAATTTTCGTTTACGCGCGTTTTCGATTAATTTATGTTAACGCACTATACTTTATACGTATTTATTTATAATATTTATATAGACGTTTATAAATACTGTTTATACACAGCATATTCAAATATATATTATTTATAAATACGTATTTATTTATATATATATATATTTATATACTAATATATATATGTATATTGTATATGTTGAAAATGTTAAGTGTTTTATTGAAATAGAATTTATTGGTGGAAATAATACTGACGATTCGTCGTTTAAGCAAGAATGTGTTGTTTTTGACGGGTAATACCCGTCAAGTGCAAATTACGCATGCCTTCGGTATCTGGTATCAGTTGGTTAGATCCTAGTCGATTTCTGGATTGGAGAACTTGATTATCTAGGCGCAGGGAATTTAGTTTCAAAGCCAAATCTTCATTTATACGATGTAAATTTGCTTCAAGATTGTGCAAAGCATGTCTAAAATAAAAAAAAAGTATAAATTTAAATGAATATGTTATAAACTAAATATTTGCGTACTGCGACTGGCGAAGTTTCTCCTCTAATGCTCTCTTTGAAGCGTCGATTTGGGCAACCTCATCGCAGAGACCGTATTGAACGTTATCACGGCACAATTCTACTCCAGGGCGTTCAGTTCTATTTTCTAATCTGGTCTGAGCTAGTTTCATAGGCTTAATTTTAGCCCTTATGGCATCTGATAAGCGACGAATATCATCTTCCAATACAGCAATTTCATCTTCTGTTTGTTTCTTTTGCCATTCTAATTCATCTTTAGCTTGTTCAAATTCGTGAATTCTTTTACGTACGGCGTAGTCAGTTGCCTTTTTCTGCGAGTTTAAATCATTTTGAGTTTGTTGTAGAGTATGATGATTCGATTCTCTTAGGCGTTTGGAAGCAGCTATTTCAGCATCTGCTCTATCTTTATTGTATCGGCTGTAATCTTCCCAATTCTGAGGTGTTACAGAACCCTTTGGTACACGGCATGGATCTGGCTTGTAGGAAATACAAGACGACTCCTCAGTTAAATTATATTGATCAACATCTATGCCCAAAGCAACGTATTTGTCTTCTAGATCTTTTCTTACTTCTTGTCTAGCCTCCTGAAGGACGCACAACTGTTCAAATGATTGAGCAATCTTTGATTGCAATTGCTTCTTAATTCCAGAAATCACTTCTTGCTCCCTCTTCAGTTCATCTTCCACTTCGTCCATAACAACATCGACACCTTGTCTTGCCTCTCTTGTGGTTAAATTTTCTACGTTGACCTCTTCGGGTAGATTCATTGCTTCTAAAGCGTCCTCCATTATTTGTTTTGATCTTGACAATTCTTCAATTTCATCATTCAACTCCTTTTCAGTTCTTTCCAAAATATCTTTCCATTTACGAATATTGTCAACTCTGTCTGCTAAACGGGTGTTGTTGTCGTGTTGATCCCATTTGGTTTTATTAGATGTTTCGTTACGGACGAAGCGTCCCTCCTGCCTTACATCGTGGGAAGCGCTTCTACCTCTTTCGGCATCAGTAGAGATCTTATAGCCATTCATGTGCCAGTCAGAGGTTGAATAGCGTTCAGCAGAATTAACGTAAGTTGCCATGATTCCCTTCTAGTCAAAATTTTCTATTCTATGCCACAAACTTTGCTCTTTAAAAGGGAACTGTTCATAAATTGATAATGGTTGCTAGTCAAACTTTTACTTCGTATACAGCACTTCTATTGGATATTAGAAATCTCATTGACCAATCAAATCCCTTTTTTCACGTTGTGTTTAGGCGACCAAGTCGCCCAGCAACGCAAAAATTAAAAGAAAAATATTTTTATTCATATTTTTTAGATGTAAAAAATTCTACCAAGTCGAAATTTAGGATTTAAATTTTTTTCTATGGATTTTGTTACGCGCATGCGCGATAACGTGTACAGTTTTACAACTTCCGATATTGGTGCCGACTGGATAAAATGTGAAATGGGTGCAATTTATCGCGAATGATATATTGATAACACATTGCTAGATTAATAACGTTTACTTGAATAGCTCATTCATGTTGAAAATTTTTTAGCTTCAAAGAAAATTTAAAAAAATACCAAATGGGAGCTACGTATAGCAGTATCAGTGAATTGTCAAGTAATAAATATCTCTTGCAATTGTCTGGAGTAGAGAAAATTACTGCTGATGACCCTTTTTGGAATCAGCTATTGTCCTATAAATTTCATATACCACTGACACGGTTCGTAGAGCCTTAAAACTAGAACTTTGTTCATCCTTAGATATTGTCTGAACATCCTAATCTTTCAGAGCCGATCAGCGCTTATTGGAAGAGTCAACCAGCTCGTTGTGTAAGGAGCTGGCAGTAAACAATTGTAAAACCCAAAATGTAAACAGTCTAATACGTGTGTTCAACCGAAGATCAGACGAGCTACGAGAGTCTGTCGATACTGATAGCGTTCTTCTCTGGCAAACATATAATGCCCTATTTATATTACGAAGTATTTGTAAATATTTCGTTGAGAATTTGACGGAGGAATTAATTTTATCTCAATTTGGCGATGACGAAAGTGGCAACCTTGTCCTTGATATACTATTTTCATCACTAATTCAAGCAATTATCGACATTCCTGTTCTGTAAGAATTTTTTAAAATTAATTACATTATATCTCTTATAATTAAAATGTTTCCTTTTATGTTTACTTGTTTACAGAGCGCATACGTATGCCCTACAGGTTGAGTGTATCAATTGCATTCTCATTTTGCTATCTCTTCAAATGTTTATTCCAGTTGGTTCGAAGACTCCTGAATTATATGGTTTTCTTATGAAAGGAAAGAGTGCTATGCATGCTCCATTGCTCATAAAGACATTACTTAATAATATAGTTGAAAAAGTTAAATGCCCCTCATTTATGATTCAAAGTTCAGATAATCACGGAGCTCTATACAGGGTTTCCGCATCGTTAGCTTCAGGCTTATGGAATGTTGTAACTCTAAAATTTCGGCAAACTCCTCAAAATAAAGACGAAGAGGTTGTAAAAGATACACTATTAGCGAATCAAAGTTCGCTATTATTGCTCGTTCTTGCGAATCATTGTATCTATTTAGAAAATACTGAGAATTTAATTGGTAATCCTTATAGAAGTGCTTTAATAAGTTTTACGGATAATCGTAAGGAAGGAGAAGAGGAGAGTCCCGTTAGTTTTAAAATGAATGTTTCAGCAATTGTAAAGGAATTATGTTCTACTATTTGGCCGAATGGGGATCATACAACATTATTGTTTTATCTACTTTTACATAGAAATAAAACTATAAAGCAATATACTTTGCAAGAATTGCCCGTTGAAGAAGTGACTCTTCCCTTATTGAGAATTTTATACGATGCTCCAAATACTAATTCTCATCATGTCTACATGGCTTTAATAGTGCTATTAATGTTGACGGAAGACGATAGATTTAATCAATCGATACACGAAATAGTACTACGAGCTGATAAAACGATGAACTGGTTTAAAGAAAGATCTTTATTGGAGATATCTCTAGGTAGTTTCATGGTTCTCGTCATAATTCGTACTATCCAATATAATATGACACGAATGCGCGACAAGTATTTGCACACAAATTGCTTGGCTGCTCTGGCTAATATGTCATCACAGACGAGGCGACTTCATCCGTATGCTTCTCAAAGACTTCTCAGCCTTTTCGATTTACTGCAGAAAAAACGAACAAAACTTGTAGAAAGTTTAAGGGTTACGCCTGAATCTGAGCAAGAGAATATCGTAGATGATCTTCAAGTGATCGAAGAAGTTCTCCGAATGCTCTTAGAAATAATTAATTCAATGTTGAGTCATGCAATGCAATTGAACCCAAATCTTGTTTATACTTTGTTATACGAAAGATCTTCTTTATCTGCTTTGAGGACTCATCCAACGTTTCAAGATATAATACAAAATATTGATACGGTTTTGGCATATTTTCTTTCGAAGATCGAAAGAGCAACTAGCAGTTATGGTCAAACTCTAAGTGTTCCTCAAGTTTTAAAAGTCATTGAAGATGGATCAGCTCAATTTCGTAAAGACCATTTAAAGGTAACTTTTAAATTTTACTTAAAATGTATTTAAAAAATTAATATATTGTAATTTCCATAAATACTTAGAAATTCCCCGAATTAAAGTTCGCCTACGTAGAAGAGGAGGAACCGGAAGAATTTTTTGTACCTTACGTTTGGACATTAATTTTTCGTTTTTCTAGATTATATTTTTGTTCTCAACGAGTGCGTTTATTTCAATTGCCCCAGCAATCAGTTGAATCTAATCAAGATTAAAACATTATTAATGATAACAATGAAATATGTTAAAAGTTATCATGTTTTTCTATTTTGTTTTTTTCATTTCAGTAATATATAGTTTATTTAATTAATTTCTAATTTATTCATTCTTTTTTCCCCGTAGAAGTGTCTATAAACCAATTTTTTAAGTTTATCATTCATTTAGAGGTAATTTGCTCCTAAATTCTATTCATTTATATATATGCATATGTATATGGATTCCTAGGTAACTATATTCGCGTATAATGGGCAGGCCAAAAAAAAACATATAGTAATAAATACTTTATGTTTATTGTGATAACAAATAAAAATAAAAGTTCAAACTATGGATCACTGTAAAATGAATTTCCTTTATGATCAAATAAATAACAGGAATATTATAGGAATAAACATATAAATGAAATTGTTAAAAGCAAAACCATATACTCTTATTCGTGTCTGATAAATATAAAATGATCAGTTTGTACATAAT
The DNA here is from genome assembly GCA_904063045.1 of Dimorphilus gyrociliatus. Taxonomy (NCBI): domain Eukaryota; kingdom Metazoa; phylum Annelida; class Polychaeta; family Dinophilidae; genus Dimorphilus; species Dimorphilus gyrociliatus. The sequence continues at coordinate 1,452,518 of CAJFCJ010000002.1, read as the reverse complement.
TAAAACAAATATACAAAGCTGTAAAATTTTCTAAAAATAACTTAAATTAGCAAACAAATAATTAAAAGCGTTTGTTGTTTGTTCTCGATATGCTTGAGGTGTGGAGAATTGTAAAATATTCACGTAAGAATGATGAAATGAAAATCCATTATCTTCTGCAGAAATGATGATGAGAATAGCGAAATAAGTAAAAGTAAATACAATTACTTAGAACTGCAACAACGCAAAAAAGGTCGATAATATAATATTATTCTTCATTTTCTTAAAAGAATTATTACCTTTTCTTCTTTATTTATAGACGTTGAATCAGTCGCTTTGTTCGTTTGCGATTCTAGTGAAATAGATGAAATTTTATGCTTTTCACCTGGAGATGTAGCTGAATCGTATGGAGATGGTCCTATCCAACTAAGTACAACTGGTAAATAGGCTAATCCATGAAAGACTCCAAATACGACAACGAGGAAAAAGACCTATATCACCGTTATTTTTTATTATTATTTAAATAAAATATTAAAGTAATTGAAGGGAAACACTAGTGCATTACCTTGAAAAATGTTGAGAATACATATGAGTTAGACGCACCCAGTAAAAGAAAAGCAAGAAAAGTACTAAACCCGCCATAAAAGACGGCAGGGCCTATTTTACATAATGTGTTTCTCGCTCTGTCTGTGATTTAGAGAAAGAGTTTCAATATGTTAGAGACAATTATGAAGGAATTAAATAAAAAATCAGTATAAATTTTCAAATACCATTTCGACTTCCTGATATTGTCATAAACATATGGCCCACGTGAGCGGAATAGTCAACTGCTAGACCAATGGCAACAATTAGTTGAACACTCGTAACCGTATCAATTGTCAATCCCCAAAGTTGCATCGCCCCACCAACGTCAAACTATTCGAGGAAAGATGAATGAAGAAAAAAAAGTTAAATATAGTATTTTCTTTGTATGCTAAAGATATGTAAATATGTAAAAATAATTATGAATAATATATGCTACATTATAGACATAAACAATATTAAGAATGGCTTACTTACCAGAGTAAATACTACACAGGAACAAACCAGTATGCACGTCCAAATGTCAGCAATAAGAATGAGTGTCATTACCAGTACGCATAAAAAGGCTAAACCAAGATTTCTATATAGTTCACTTTGTATCACCTATAATGGATATATGTATATGTACATAAAATGAAAACAAAAGAGCACTTAGAATGTAAGAAATAGTAAGGTCAATGCATGAATTAATTGTTCTTTAAAACAAAATAACGATCATTGCCATGGTTTGCAACAAGAAAACACCTGGGTTGATAATCAATATAAATTTATACTTGTTTGTTCCACTAAATCGAATACCGAGTTCTGCACTGCAAACTGATCGATAAAACGCTGATGAATATATATATATACACCTTGACGCAGGTGTACTGACTGCATTTAGTATTTTCCATCATGCAGACGTGGGGTATTTTATTTTTTGTTATCTTCTTTCTCCGTCCTACTCGAACGATACGTTTTATCTCTGTTATCGATGATTCGAATTTTGATCAAGTTTCAAGAAATTTAGAAGATGCTATTGAGAATGTCAATCAAACGATTCTTGATGGAAAAATAGAGCTGCATATTATTAGAACGAAAAAGGAAGAGACTTACAATACTGTAAAAGAAATTTGCAGTATCGTTTCTAAAGGTGTAACAGCTATTTTGGATTTTTCTAACAGAATGGGAACTGTAAATTTACAAGCTTTAGCCAACGATTCAGGTATAGCACATATTTCTTCTGTACCGTCAATATATGAACCGACAGCTTCACTAAATACGACGCTAAATATAAGACCTTTAGAGTTCCATTATATAAACATTATAAGAACAATTGTTGATATTGAGAATCTAACTAACGTCGGCGTAATTTACGATTCATCCTTCGATTTGAACAAGATCCCCAAAACCCTTCTAAGGAATTTGCCCTGTCAGCACCTTTATTTGAAACTCAAAACTAGTGAGGCAGATATGATTAATCAACTGGAGACTTTGAAAAAAGCAGACCTGGATCATTTATTTGTTGCAGCGTCTAGTAAAATGGCGGCTAAATTCTTAAAGATTGGTGAGAAAATGGGAATGATGTCTTTTAAATATCATTGGTACGTTATGAGTATGAATGTCCCGCCGTGTAAAGATTGTCCCCTAAAGGATACAATTGTTCAAATATCGCCTGTAATAGATGAATCGTCTCAATCCTCCTATTCTGTTTACAAAAGTTCCTACGATACATCACCTATTGTCGATGTTAGTAGGGCCTATATCTTCGATATGATTCACTTGATAGCCTCTTCAATCGGCGATCTGATATCGCAAGGGAAATTTGGCAATGAGATTCAATACAACGATTGCTTGCTAGATTCATCTACGGATAAGACAGGATACGAAAAAGCAACCCTCCTTCTTGACACAATATTCAAAAAGACGCGATCTGGTGTAACTGGACTATTAAAGGGTATTCAACCTGGAGTATTAGAACAAGATTCATCCCTAAGGCTTACAAGATCAAAAGAGATTGGGTCCTGGAGTAAAAAAACTGGCCTTATCAGACTAAACGGTTCCATAAGTGAAAACTACATGCAAAAGATTTATAGGGTTGTAACGGTAACCGAACCTCCATTTGTTTTCAACTCTTCTAAACTTCCCAGTGGTATCAGCGAGTATTACTATGACGAAGTTAGCGGCCAGTACTATTACGGATATTGTATAGAACTATTAAATAAGATAAAAGACAAATTGAAATTCAAATACATTCTTTATCAAAGTCCAGATGGGTTATATGGTTCAATGAATTCTACACGACACTGGAATGGTATGATAAAAGAATTAATAGAAGATAGAGCTGATATTATGATCGGAGCTGTATCAGTTATGGCAGAGAGAGAGAATGTTGTTGATTTTACTGTACCGTTCTACGATTTAGTTGGGATAACGATCTTAATGAAAAAGCCGAAATTTGAGTATACTGTCTTCAGATTCTTAAACGTCTTAGAGAGAGCGGTTTGGGGTTGTATCTTCTCTGCTTTCGTCATCGTAAGCGTTCTACTTTGTGTGTTTGATAAATACTCGCCTTATAGCTATCAGAATAATAAAGAAAGTTGGGATGGACAAGGCGACGAACCGAGGGTTTTTACACTTAAGGAGGGACTTTGGTTCTGCATGACATCGCTAACGCCTCAAGGTGGAGGTGAAGCTCCACGAGCTCTATCGGGTCGTTTAGTTGCTGCCACCTGGTGGATGTTTGGTTTCATAATGATAGCCACTTATACGGCTAATTTGGCTGCCTTTCTTACCGTCTCACGACTTGATGAACCTATATCCTCTCTGGATGATCTTGCCAAACAATTTAAAGTAAAGTACGCTCCCCAGTCAGCTACGGCCACACAAACGTATTTCGAAAGAATGGCTGACATTGAAGAGAAATTCTATAGTATATGGAAAAGTATGAGCTTGAATGATAGTTTGGATCAATTTGAGAGAGCCAAACTAGCAGTATGGGATTATCCAGTATCAGATAAATTCACAAATATGTGGGCTGCAATGAAGGAGTCTGGCTTCCCTCTGTCACTTGAGGAGGCAAAAAATCGTATAAAAAATCCTCCTTCAGGACAAGAATTTGCTTTTATAGGAGACGCTACGCAAAATAAGTATGCAGCAAATATAGACTGTGCTCTATGGGAGGTTGGCGAAGAATTTAGTCGTAAACCGTATGCGTTAGCTGTTCAAGAAGGTTCAACCCTTAAAAATCAATTGTCTAGTGTTGTCCTTCAACTATTAAATCAAAGAGTTTTGGAAGATTTAAAGTCGAGATGGTGGGATTTCGGAAAAGTAAAATGCGAAAAAATTGAAGACGAAAGCGATGGAATTAGCATAAAAAATATCGGCGGGGTCTTCCTCGTTATTTTTATCGGTATTGGCCTAGGCCTACTAACTTTGGCCTTTGAATACTACTGGTACAAACTGAGGCCAGCTTGGAATGATAAGAGAGAAGATAAAGGAAATAGTTCTACAACGATAACAACTCAAGCTAACTCTAACGCTCATAGTAATGGCGGTTTTATGAATTAACTATAAAGAAAAGAGATCTCCTTGCTAATGTTATCTTTTCTCGTACTTTTTTTTGTTAATTGATACATTGTTACCCTTACCTTTTTACGAGTTTTTGTCCCTTTCCCCCCTTTCCCTCTGTCGCCTTCCCTTGTAAATACCCCATGTTTTAGAAGAAAAAGAAATGAAGATAAAGTAAAAGAACTTTTAACTTACCTTATTCCCTTCAAAAGTTGTGTATGAATTTTCAAATACTCTAACTTCTACTTTTAGATCATTAGAAGCTTTATTTGCCACCTATTATTAAAAAATATAAAGAATTTTTTTATTATTGAAAAATAATTTTTGACATACTTCTCTGATGCTATCCATTGCTTTTATTTCTTCAGCAGAGTTGGATAATTGTCTGTGACTATTTAATACAAAAACTATATACACCGTATATACTGTATATACTGTATATTGTTATAATAGTCTCATCTATAAAAAACTTACGTAAATGTAAATCTAAATGCTTCTATAATCTCAGTTTTAGTATTTTCGCGTAGTTTGATATCTTTAATAAATCTATTTCCCGGTCCATTTCCTCCATAGACGATAAAATACTTGAATAATATCTCGTCAAAGTCTTTTTTCGTTTTCGGGAATTTATCTATGATAGGGATTTAAAACCATTGAATAATTAAAAAAAATTTAAACTTCCTATTGAACTTACTTGAATCCAATTTGGCGATTATATCAGGGTTATTTGTGTTCTTTAAGAATTCCTTATAGCTTTTAGTCCAGCTATCCGTTGTTCCTTTAGACGTATAAGGATCACCTTCTATTTCATCATGTATTTTTTCTAATCTTGTAAACTTTTCAAAGTAGTTCAATTTCTCTGAGTCAAAATAGACGGCGCTGTTGATACCAGCTTCGGGGAAGTATTTATCGCTTTTTTGAACAAATGTTCTCGCATAAGTTCCAGTTGGTAGAAAGAGAAATGGATCGAAATCCTGCTCTAATTCTGTTACTCTCCATATGGATAGTCCAAATAGGGCTGCCGTTATAACAATGATTATTATCTATAAATTAGATAAGAAAACTCATGATATAGATAATATATTTCAAAGTAATTGTTACAAACTTTTACGGGTAGAGATAAGATAAACTTTGAATAAATTTTCGAAAAAAATAAATTCATATAAGATTTTTGAGAGCAGGCATTCGGTTTAAAATCATTATATCGAATACAGCAACAACAAGCGTCTCTTTCAGATTTTGAGCGCCTTTGGTCGAAGGATATACAGGCAACAAAGAGTGTTATTTGAAAGAGAAAAGTAAAAATAACACCAACACAAACCCATATACAAAATGATCTCAAGGCAGGTATTATCTATAGTTATTAATTTATAATTAAAAAAATAAGACAATAGCTTGCGAACAAGAGCTATTTATAAAAAAGTAAATGAAGTAGGCCTGAAAAAGTACGTACTGTGCTAGCTCCAACCCCAAAAGCTACTATATCGGTAATGGATGTAACCGTAATAGAAACGCCTGCATGTTTAAGCATACATCCAATTTTTTCTTGAACACTTTTGTGTTTTTCTTCTTCCTCCAAAGATTCCCATGCTTGTATTATTACAAACATATCATCTACGCCTATGCCTGATAAGGGGTAGTTATATTAATAAATAAAATATTTTCTTATTATTTTAAGTACCTAATAAAAGGAATGGTAAAACGGAATGAAGCGGACCATAAAATAAACGAATGTATGAGCAAAATCCAAATGATATTCCGATAGCAAGGCCTATACATCCGATTCCACTTAGTGTCACCCAAGCCTGAATCATTTTTGGAAATTTGCATTCTTTAGATTAAAATAGCCATTTGGGCGATTATTCATAGTCAAGCTACACTTACCCTCTGCTCAACTCTATTGAATTTTCCCAAGACTATGCAAACAAAGACAATTACAATCATGTAACCAGCTGCTAGAAGTGAAACATCTCCAGATATGGCACCGCCACCAACATCACCGAATGATCTTGTTGAAAAATAGTAAAGATTCGTTTTCGGTAATTGTGAACCCTTTTCGGCAATATCTAAATAAGATTTTTCCCATGAATCGCCAATTTCATCAACGTCTTGTCCGTTTTTTACAGTAGAGTTAAATTTAATAAAGTAAGTTACTCTAGTAGCTTTTGCTGAGACAATCCTGCCACCCTCCCTATTTATATCACCGAGTAATTTACTGGCCGTAAACGGACTATTATAAACAGGGCTGAAAAAATATTTTATATATTGAGATAATAAAGAAGTAAAAAAAATATTTGACCCCTCGCCTAAGTAATAACAACAAGGTAATAGAATTTTGGTAAAAGACCTAGTTAAAGCAAATAATAATTCACCTGATAGTTATTGTATTAATATCGTTTAAAATTTGTTCTTTAGATAGATTATTAATAATTGATTCATCGAATTTCCATAATTCCAGAATACTATTTGACCAACATTTATCGCCGTTTCTATTAATGAACAGATTAAGAAAACATATATACACATAGTGTATATTATACTTTAGATGAAATTACTTACCTGGCACAAATTGACTGCCAGTTGTATTGATTATCTTTGCGTATAGCCTTAACCTTTTTGTCAAATTTCAACATCTATTAAAGAAATATTCATTTTAATAAATTCATATCTTAAACTTTATTTCTATTATATACATCTTTAATTAATTCTGGTGTTAGAACATCATCGTCATTTTCGAAAATTCCATTGCTAAATCTTATCTATTTAGAATAAAAAAAAAAAGAACATTCGATGATTATGAACAAAATATATAAACAATTTCTCCTACTTTACTAGGGAATTTCTCGTCAACCCATTCCTTATCCAGTTGCGCAATAGATCCTTGCGGTACCCATAGTTTATCAGTTCTATTTTCCTGAATAAGAGTGTTATGATTATTTAATGCTATTATTTAATTCTTTTTTCTTTTCTTTCTTTCTTTTTTTTTACCTGTTTAAGCATTACAACACCAGGAATTATAGCTGCACATAATATTAAATCTATTGCTATAAATGCCCATGGATACCTCGCTACTAAACATCCTAATCTGGAAAATTAGGGATAATAATAGAATGCGAAAATATTCCATTTAAATAAATATTTACTGGTAAAATCCTCTTTCTAGAGAATTAATAATAAAATTACTAATTTTCTTGAAGATTCTACATATGACAAATTCTCCGCAGCTCTTCATAGTTTTACTGGAGTGATCTGACGGCAAGTCACCTTATATACTCTTTTGTGGTCATTATTGAGTTCGATTATTGCTCTAGTTTTCGTTCTAGGCATATAGGCTTAAGTTAGTTTGTTGTGAAATGAAAAAGGAGAGTTGTGATTGGTGCATTTATCAGTGGTGTTTATTGGTCATATTGTAAATGACGTGTTTGTACGCTGGCTACTACACTTGCGTATCCTGTTCCCCATTCAAAATATTTTTGACTGACTCATAGCGGAATATGGTTTTATGAAGGCAAAAGCTCGTATTTCCTTGAAGATAGTAGGAAGCTTTATGCTCTTTTATGCTGTGTTGATTACGAATCCATGGAGATTAAGGTGTCACGTGACCTTAACTGAGAATGGATGAAAACAAAACGTAGCTTCTCAATAAGAAATAACAAATAAAAACTGTCTCGGATAATTTCAGGTATAAATAAAGACATAATGTTATAAATAAAATTGTGATTAATTTCATTGACAATGTAGAATTTGTTCAATGATGTATATTAAAAAGAGATATTGCGTATCACATTCCAATCATTCTTGATGCTAACCATTTCGTATAAATTGTTTCAGGTGTTGCAATTTAGGATGGGAATGAAATAGAAAGGAATGAATTGTGGTGTGCAGTATCAAATAGGTTCGCTCGGTAGCATGAATCGTAGTACAGTTGATACTAATCGATCCAAGTACTCAAAAACAACTGGAAGAAAACGATCGCCTGATTTGTATGCTATAGTTCGCAATCAGAAATTACCACCTTTACCATATTCACCATCTAAAACAAATCCTACTGTTGAGACCCGAAAGATCCCCGATTATTCAAAATCTACAAAACCCTTCTTCGAAGCAGATGAAAGATTTATAACAACCTCTAAGAAATATCCTGACGTTTCGAGGCCTAGACGTGACTCTTTCGATAGCAGAGGTAGCAGTGCTAGAGCAACCAAAAGGTATCTTAGTACTAACTTAATAAATGTAAGCGAACCAAGCAATATTGACCGTCGAAGATCGGATAGTACTGACAGGTTGACATCAATCAAACTGGGCGGAGATACAAATAATAATTACCGCTCGAAAAGCTTCGAGAAAAAAGCTAATGTAAGTATTCACACTTTCTTATTGTTTATAACCTTTTGCGTTTTGCTTAAATCATCAAAAATTCACTTATTATTCATATTTCCAAAATTTTAGAACAATACACCTCGAACAAATAGAAATTGCGGTTTAAAAGGTTTACGAAACCTTGGAAATACAGTAAGCATATCATATTTAATATAGTTAAGAATTAAATCATTAATACTTTCTTATCTAACCCTTATTAAAGTGCTTCATGAACTCGATAATTCAGTGTTTGTCGAATACGAAATTATTAAGAGAATATTGTTTTTACGGCAACTATGAGAATGATATAAACAAAAAAAGTTCTATGAAAGGGAATCTGATTAGAGGTTAGCTTATATTGCCTATTTAGATAATGTTTGTTTATTGAGAGAAATAATCTCTTTTTCTGTTTTTAACAGCATTTTCTGATTTATTGAAACAATTATGGAGTGACAGTAGCGCTTCAATATCCCCTAGAGATTTTAAGGAGCAAATTGGAAAATTTTCTTCTAGGTTCGATGGCTATAGTCAACACGATTCTCAAGAGTTTCTCCTCTACCTCCTCGAAGGATTACATAACGACCTAAATTTGAGTAGAGAGAAAGAGAAACGCTATATAGATAGTAGTGATAACGTTGATAGTACTCCTGCTGCTGAAAAAGCGGAAAAAATGTGGAAATTATATAAAAATTGCGAAAAAAGTAAAATCGTTGATATCTTCGTTGGACAACTGCAGAGTTCCTTGAAATGTGACAAATGCTCATACACTTCAAACACATTTGAGCCCCTGTGGATGCTGCATTTACCCTTAACCGGACAGAGTTCAAAACTTGAAACCTGCTTGTCTCAATTTACAAAGGAAGAGGTGCTAGATAGGGATGAAAAGCCAGTAAGTGCATTCCAATAAATTATAAAAGAAAATATAAATCAAATATGCTAAGCATAACATTAAATTTTAATATTAAAGATGTGTGCGAAATGTAAATGTCGGCAGAAGAGTCATAAGAAATTTTCAATTAGGAGATTCCCCAAAGTATTAATAATTCGTAAGTATAACAAATTTTTTATTGCTTTGTAATCATTGTCTTATTCCGAATAATCGCAATTAATTGTATTCATAACAGAGCTGAAGAGATTCCAACATGGGAGTTATTTAACTTCCAAGTTAAACTCATCAATTAATTATCCCACCAAAGGGTTGAATATGCAAGGACACGCTTCAGACGGTAACTAAGGAGTAACTATCAAAAAAAAGTTAATCATACTAAACCATTGTACAGGTGTTTCTGCGCCAATCTACGATTTATACGCTGTTTCAAATCACTCAGGGTCACCCCAATACGGCCATTATACGGCCGATGCCCTGAATTCGGAAACTGGAACTTGGCACCATTTCAACGACTCTATGTAATTAAAATCAATTGAAACATTTTTTGACAATAGTTATAAAATATTATTTCAACAGAGTATCTACTATCTATGATAGTTCGGTCGTTACGGAGAATGGCTATGTCCTATTTTATGTCAGTCGCGAAAGAACTGAATTATAAATGAAGGAATCTCTCCCAAAAACTCTCCAGAGGAGAAGATTTAAATTATTTATAATATGGAAAGAAAAAAAATGTTCCGTATTCATATTATCACCATATCTATGAAAAGAATCACACAAAAAAAGGAAAAATATTAACTATTTGAGAAAAAAAAACAATATTCATCTTGTGCCAAAAAGGAAAAAAAAAGTATTTTAGCTCTGGAAATGAAGATAACCTTAAGAAAGATATTGTTTGTCAATTAGAAGAAAATATTAATATTATAACCGAAATATTTCATATTTTTTCTCTTTCTCTCTCTATGTTTTGAAAGCGTATGTATCCTTGTTATTTGTTTCCTGAATCTAAAAGCATAATCCTATAATTTTAACAAATCCGTCCATTGTAAAAACAAAAAACAGAAAAAAAAGACAAGCTCCATAAACCAATTCTTTTTTCATTAAAAAATGAATGCTAAATTAAATACAAAAAGCCCAGCTTGTTCTTTTTCGTTAAGCGTTGGAGAAAATAAAAGAGTTTTATAAACCAAAAATGATAAATGATGTCTGAGTAATAAAAACCCATATAAAATAAAAAGTATTATTACATATGTTTTTTTTTTAAAAAACAAATAATAACATAAATAACATAAACCCTCTGAAAGATATTTGTATCCACATAAAGTATATAAATCAGTTTTTTCTTCTTGCTATATTGAATAGGCATAGAGATATCTGTAGTGTTTCTATTTATCTATTCCCAGCCTTCCCAATCTTCATCTGGTTTCTGTATAAGATATTTATTGTTCATTGAATATAATATTAATATTAAAAATTGGTCTTTGTCAGCTCACCTCAGATTTTGAGTCTCTCCTATTATCTGCTACTGTCAGTTTTGCCAATGTTTCTTCGGCTCTCTTCATTTCTTCTTCTGAAACATCTATATCAACCTCCCAATCGTCGTCCAAACTACTGTCACTTTGTTCTATGGTTCGTAAAAGAAAGAGTAAATTTTAGATATTTCCTTTATTTATATATGATAGTACCTTTCTCTTTTCTATCGCTGCCTTTCTCATTGCCGTCCTCATTTGTTTTAACATCATTCGTATCATCAGGTTTGTTCTCTTCGCTCTGTTCTGGTACATTTTCGGGTTGAACACTTTCGGGCACATTTTCTTGGTCCTTGGTCGCATTTTTATATTTAGTACATTCTTCGTTTAGTTTTACAGAGTCGTTACAAAAGTCAATCTCATCTTCTATAGTAACAAATATTATATATAATGACAAAAATGTAATGTTTTCAATAGTATTTATCTATCTACAAAAGATAATTACCATCATCCCATGCAATATCTTTCTCAACTGTGTTATCTGCTCGTCGTTTAAGTTCTTCCCTTCTTCTTTCGTCTCTCTTTAAAAGTTCTAATCGGTAAAAGTACCTAAACGAAAAATCTCATGCTCAAATAGATCAATTCATTTAACTAGATATATACCTCTGCCAAAAAACCGTATGAGGAATTTCAGATGGGACCAGCGAAGTGTACAATGCTCTTACGCCACTTTCATTTACCATTAAGTCAGAGATATCTTTTTTCACCTCATCAATATCGAAAGAATCAAGAAATCTTTCATACTCTGTATCTGTCTCATCTATTGGTTTGATGTATGTATTTTTATCTGATTGAAGAGTAGAAAGTCGGGATTGAGCTTGATCAAATATCACAGGATTATTTTTATCATCTGGATTCAAAGAATCATCAGATTTTAAAGATGATATAAAACTTGAAACACCCTGCTTAACAATCGTAGAGGCTTCTTCTTGCTGTTGAATTAACATTTAGTAAATTTACATTTCTAAAAAAAGATGCTAGCACTCACAGAAATTTTTTCTTTAACTGTTGAAGCTGCCTTTACTGTATCCCTTTGAACAGTAGAAGTAAACTCCTGCAGGTCTGATTTAACGAATTGTAATGCGTCAACAGACTTGAGAAAGTTTAACAGATTATTATAGATTTTTAAAGTCTTGTATCAGATTACTTACTTTATCCTTGGCAGCCTGCAGCCATCCAGACCACCAGCCTCCTGATGATTTGCTAAATCAATTATTATTTAAGTGTTAACATAACAATATCAAAGAATAAGTTTACTTTGATTACTTACTCTGACGCCATATTTGTTTTTGTTTTGTAGTTTCCTAATATAGATGAGTAAACCGCAGTTTCGTATTATAATAGAAGTTGAAGTTGCTTAATTATATTCCAACATTTTTATTTTTTTTCATATATTTTTTGTAGTGGATTTGTTATTTTAAAATTTCCTACGAAATCGACCTTTGACAACAATGTTCTTCCTTTTCGTATATTTTGCCTAGTCCGGCTGGCCGTGAGTAGAAATTTCACATTATAAAAGCTATTTAATTGCAGTTAGCCGTTTATAAGTGTTAGAAGTTGTTCTATATACTAACTAAATTATGCCTTTCAATAAACAGGAGACAAAAGTACACTATGTCTGACGCTGAAGGGTAAGTTAGGACACATATACTAAACAACGTGTGTAAACTGGGCCACCTATTTTTTTTCTCCAGAGATGACACACCTATGCCCACCTCCAATGGAGAATCCATGAACGTTTACACTGCTCTTCAAGAAGTCCTGAAGACCTCTTTGACTGTTGACGGTTTGGCACGTGGCCTTCACGAAAGTGCCAAAGCCTTAGATAAACGTCAAGCACATTTGTGTGTTTTGGCTAACAACTGCGACGAACCGGGATATGTAAAACTCGTTGAAGCTCTCTGCGCCGAACATGGTATAAACCTTTTAAGAGTAAGTATACTCTTCATTAATTAATCACGTTTAGCCCAATAAGGATGATACCAAATGCGCCCTCTTCATAATAAAAGTGATGATTGCATTTACTGATAACGAATGAAATTATTAAACGTTTAGAAAAATTTGAAGTTCTCTAATCGCCATAATAATTACAGGTGGACGACAATAAGAAGCTCGGAGAATGGGCTGGATTATGTAAGATTGATAGAGAAGGAAAAGCTCGTAAAGTTGTTGGTTGTAGCTGCGTTGTTGTTAAGGATTATGGAAAAGAAACTGAGGCGCTTGATGTTATCAATCAATACTTCAGTAAAAATTAATTGTGTCCTTTGATAATGGAAAACAAAATTGTGTAAAATTGTAAACAAAAATTCAAATAATAAATTTTTTGTTCATCAGCTCAAGATTTATTCTCATTAATTGCATCATTTAGCTATTATATAGATTTATGAGAAGAACAAATACCTGGTTGGTTATTATTTTTTCTAGAAAAGTAAAGAATTTAGGCCTATAAGAAACTTTGATAAAAAACAAGCCAATGAACAGTTTACTGTTGCCATGTTTTCCACTCCATTCCATCTGGTGGTTTAACTTCGGTTTTCTCTTTACCAATTTCCTTCCAGTTAGTGGACAAAACTGTTCCTCCTGATTCCTGGAATGATTTCATCATAGCTTTTTTCACTTCATCTGTGCCATCCGAATATATTTTTTGGAAAACTTTGTTCAGTGCTTGGTCACCGTCCAACTTTTCTTCTTCTTCCTCCTTCTTCACTTCATTGGTTAATTTGTCCCAATGATCGTTAGACCTAGTATAATGAGAAGATGATGGGTATTTATGGACATCAAGTTTTTCTTCCTCTCTTTCCAGTTTTCCCCAATGAGCGCCAGATAATTTCTTCGCTTTGATTTCTATCTTAGTTGATAGGCATTTGAGCACGTATTGATCAGGAACAACTTCATGTTTTAACTTGACTTCCCAATGAAGATCATTCCAATCAACGGTCATAGAATTCTCGGTGAAGTTTGTTAAAACTTCCTCCCGCTTTGTCCCCTTTATAAACAGCGAAACAACGACATGGGTTTCGGTTTCGTAAAACTGGTGCTTTACAGCAGGTTTAACTGGTTCGGGAGGAAGTTCCTCAATAACGACACCACTGGACTCTCCAGTCGCCATTTTCAGAATGTTCTAGAAGTAGACTCAATGCGAAAATAGAATGTTGGAAAAACCAGTCTATTCTGACATCTATCGGGGAAGAAAATACCTGTAATATCAACTTTTGTATACACTAGATGACTCTGATAACTGTAAGAATTCCTATTCCTTCCAATGTTTAGTTTTTCATTATCTTATACGTACAATTACAAAACAAAAGTATAAGAATTCTTGAACTAGATTGACAGGATAAAAATTAAAAAGTTCAAGTTCATTATCAAAAATCACAACTTTAAGGTTTACTTATTCGATTGTTAATTCGCATTTATTTAATTTTTTCGCGAATGTGTATTTAATTTCTTAAAACTTCTTGCTAATTCGTTAAAGGAAAATTAAGATTATAAAACTAATTTTATAAGGAAACCGCTTAAGAGAGTTGTATTTGGATTATACCTTCTTTGTCTTGGCTTAGTTCTCAATCGAATATCCTACTTTGTCAACCACTTCTTTGAAAAGAATCTGTATAAAAAACCAGTCTTTTGTGACATCTATTGGAATCATTCGGAACTAAGTGAGAAAAAACACTAGGTGACTCTACCGACTCAATCAATTTGGCGGTTTATGCTACGAGTCGTAGTTGTCTTGCTTGTGTTTTAAATTTTTTATTAGAATATGAGTAATATTTATATTAATGAACCCCCGACCCGAGGAAAGGTTTGTAAGCAAGAGATTTTAAGTTGTATTGAATATATGTGAGCGATATTGCAAGTACTTGTATTATAGGTCCTATTAGTTACAACAGCCGGCGATATTGATGTTGAGTTATGGTCAAAAGAATGTCCAAAAGCATGCAGAAACTTTGTTCAATTATGTATGGAAGGTTATTACAATGATACAATATTCCACCGCATGGTTAAGGACTTCATAGTACAAGGGGGAGATCCTACAGGAACAGGAGAAGGGGGTGATTCAATTTATGGAGAACCTTTCAAAGATGAATTTCATACTCGTTTACGATTCGTTCGACGAGGATTATTAGCAATGGCCAATTCTGGGAAGGATGACAATGGTAGTCAGTTTTTCTTTACTCTTGGAGAAGCTAGAGAATTGAACAATAAACATACAATATTTGGAAAGGTAAAAAGAACAGAAAGTCCTTAAAAATAAATTTAAAAAGCAATACTATTTTCTCTATTTCATCTACAGGTGGCTGGAAATACTATATACAATATGATCAAACTTGGTGATAGTCCGACAGATTCTAACGAACGTCCGTTGAATCCTTATAAGATAATAAAAACAGAGGTAATAAAATTCAATTTCTTTAATTAAAGGAATCATTGCAAAAGACTGAATACATATTCAATAGATACTGTCCAATCCATTCGACGATATAGAGCCTAGGGAAATAGCTAAAAAGTCGGAGAAACAAGAAAAAGTTAAAACTTCCAAATCTAAGGCCACAAAGTTTGTTTATTACTTTTTGAATAATAACAAATAGAATTACTGTAATATTTCTTTTATTTTGAATAGAAATTTTAGTTTACTATCTTTTGGAGAAGAAGCTGAAGAAGATGAAAGGGAAAATGAAGCTTTTACTACGGTAATTAATATACAGTACTTATATTCATTTTGCCTAATTATTTTTAGAATGTATTCTTCTATTCTTAGGAAAATAATTTGAATAAAGATAAAAGTATACACAGTGAAGTTGGTAATACAATTACGGAAAAACTAACAGCTGCAGCAGCTTTTGACGCAGATATAGAAAAAGCTCAAACTCGTAAGAAATTCACGGATAGTGAAGAGGTAAGGCTTTATTTCAAATACCGTCACTAACTATTTTTAACCACGTTCTCTTTAAAAAAAAAAGGATACAGAAGATGAAGAAGAAAGGAAAGCGATGAAAGCTAGAATATCTGAAAAATTGAAGAAAAAAACCGAAATAGACCCTTATGAAGTGAAAAGTAAACCAGGAAAAAAAGATCGAAAACTTAAAAGGGTAAAAGAGCGAAGGGATGAAGAAGAAGAAGAAGAAGAAGAAGAAGACGATGATGACGAATATAATCCTGAAAAGAAAAAAAGATTAAAATTGTAATAAATAGAGTACAATCAGTTAAGATAACTAATTTTATGCTATTTGTCCCTAGGGAACAGATGCGAAAAGAGCAGGAAAAACTAAAAATGGAGATTATTGAAAAGAGAAATTCAGCTTTTAAGAATCAAAATGAAGAATCATCCTCAAGCGAAGAAGGTAAAATTTATACTGTATAATTTTGCGGTTTTACTATGATTCAACTTTTTAACTAATACAATCTCAATAAAATAGAAGTTGATGATGTCGTGAAGGAATACCGACAAAAGAGGCAAAAACAAAGGGAAGAAAGACAATTTGTCAAGAAAGGTTCTGATCGTGAGAAGGAAACTATGAAAATGCTGTCGAAATTTCAGAATAAACTAGAATCTGTAAAGAAGATGAAAACTCTTCTTGGACCAGTAGAGGAGGATAACGAAGAAGATGAATTCCAGTGGATGACACATACTCTAAGTTTCGAAGAGCATAATCGTAAAGTAATTGATGCGAATGTCAAAGAGCTTGATAGATACGAACTCTACGATCCTCGAAATCCTTTAAATGTCCGGCGAAGAAAAGAAGCCGAAGCTGCCGCTAAAGACCACTCCAAATCGCGATCAACTCGTGAAAAACACTAGTGACTTTCGATAGATGGCGCAAAATGTCAAATCTAGGCCGTTTACTTGTATCGATTATACACCATTGACCTTTGTTCATATGACGAAGCTTTTTTTTTGAAATACACAAAAAGCATTTGAGCAGTTTCAAATACTAAGTTTAGATTGAAATAATATAGAAAATACCATAGAAAAGAAGTATATTTAAAATATGTCACCCTCAAAAGAAACGCAAGCAGCTCTGGATTTACAATTACCCACCGGCAGAAAAATGCCTATTTTGGGTTATGGAACATTTCTGGTAAAAGGCTATTCCATCATCTTACGATGATTCTTATTTTATGATTTGTTGTGACTCCACAGGCAAACGATGAAGAAGAATTAAAAGTTGCTCTAAGATCGGCCCTTGATGCGGGTTATAGGAAAATTGATACAGCGCTCATTTATAACAATGAACACGTTATTGGGGAAATTCTTCAAGAGTACTTTCAAAATGGAAAATTGAAGAGAGACGATATATTTGTCACAACAAAACTTTGGCATAATTATATGGAAAGTAAAGAGAGAATTAAGCAAGGAATACAACGTAGTCTAAAGAATTTAAAATTAGATTATGTTGATCTTTATCTTGTTCATCTTCCGATAGGAAGACAAGTAAGTTCATGCAAAGTTCGCCTATTAACTAAAAAAAATAATAGAAACATTTTTCTGTTTTGTTTTGCTCTGTAAAAAGTTTACAACTGAGGACGAGTTAAATCCTATTGATGAGAATGGCAATGGAAAATTCTCCAATGCTGATCTTTGCGAAGTTGTATGGCGTGGTATGGAGAATTTAGTTGATGCTGGCTTAACGAAATCGATTGGAGTATCGAATTTCAATAGTAAACAAATAGAAAGAATTAATAAAGTTGCTAGAATTCCTATAGCCAATAATCAAATAGAAATCCATTCCTTTTTTCAACAATGGGATCTTGTCAAGTTTTGCCAGGATAACGGTATAACCGTAACCGCTTACTCTCCTCTAGCAGCTCCAGGAGCCTCTTTTAGGTAGCGTCTCTATTTCTCTTTGGCATATTTATCAATTACCTCTATTTCTAGGCCACAAGACGCCGATACAAATCCATTAATTTGTCCTATTGTTAAAGAAATTGCCGAGAAATACAAAAAGACTCCAGCGCAAATTCTCTTACGTTCACTACTCGAAAGAAATATTGCTATAATTCCGAAATCAGTTACTCTAAAACGCATCTCTGAAAATCTTGACGTAAGTTTTCTCTTTTTTATTTAAAAAAAAACAAAAAAACAAAACTAAAAGTAAAATAAATAAATAAAGAAAAAGTTAATGTGCGGCCAAATAATTCTTCTTGTGCTTCTTATAGATTTTTGATTTTAAACTCGATGAGGATAGTCGTAAAAAGTTGAAAAGTTTGGATAAAGGATTGCGAATCTTTAAGCAGGATTGGCAGTAAGTTATCCTTGTTTTCTTTTTTAGGTTTTTTTATATAAAGAAATAAAATATAATTTCCGATTAATTTTCGTTACAGGAAAGGAATGGTCGAACATCCTGAATATCCTTTTAATATCCCGTTTTAGTGTGTAGGAGTGTGTTTGTGTTTGTTTATGTGCGTTCAATTCTATAGCAAAATACACGATGAGCTACGGGGAGGCGTTTGACAATTCTTTTCATTTTCATGCTCTTTATCTGTTTTTTCATTTTTATCTTCTTCGATTTTCTGTTGCGGCTGATGATTAATTGTAGGCTTAATTGATGAGTCTGGAGTTTGTCGTAATCTTTCCAATTCGTCGCTTGGCCCCGATTCAAGAGAATTGCGGCTACTAGGTCTAGACTGAGAGGTTGACGTTTGGGCTTTAGGTTCTTTTTTTGGAGATTCTTCATTAGTATCCGCAACAGGTTCCGCTTTAGGTTCATTATATTTACCTAGTTTTTTTAATATAGCCACTTCCATAGCCACTAAACTCTTCTCCTTACACTTGGATAACAAAGGAACAACTTCTGATTTAGCGCCAGACTAATTCGCGGAAAAGATTAGCTTAGAGAACTCTTTACAGATAATAAATCTATACGAGAGAGAGAGAGAGAGAAAGAGAGAGAAAGAATAATACTCACTCTATATGGAACATAAATATCAAGTTGATTGTTTATTAAAAACTCTCCTATCGCGTCTCTGTTATATTCAACGCATAACTCTAGGAGATTTGTATAAGTAGAACCCCCTTTGTCATCCAGATAGACGTGGATTTCATTCAATTCGAAATCGAATTGTTTATCGATTATTTCTTGTACATCTTGTAAACAATCCGATTCAATAGCCTCTCTCAACAGCCGATATGTATAGATCAGATTTGTTTCTAATCCGTATTTGGTTTCTTTCTCAGTTTCAATAAAGGAATCAAAGTGATGAGTAGTATAATGATCCGGTTTTAATCCATTCTGTAGTATATAAATAATAAATAACATTTTAATCTATTATTGATAATTATTCAGTTATTACAATATCCATTTCCATTTCGTCACAATCGCGATTAAGCAATTCGTTGATTATATTCTCACCACCTTTCAAAGCTTGGGCGTAGTGTAGTGCAGTTCGAAAATTCTATTTGGAATAAAAAATTAGAAAAGTGCAGTAGACAATGACACAATCGTTATATACAATTTCTATTTAGAAAGATTTACAGAGAGAGAGAGAGAGAGAGAGAGCAAAACAGAGAGAAAAGTGAATAATATATATTAGGCTTACAAAATCTTTATGCTGACTGCAGGAGGGAAATAGTCTCAGTAAGTATTTAACAATGAAAATCCTTTCATATAAAACTGCAACGTGTATTGCTTGTCTTCCAGATTTATTACGCCACCTTACTGTATCTTCGTCTGATAATTCTTTAACAGCTTTTATATCTCCACTAACGATCGCTTTATGCAATTTATTGGATTTTCTCTATAGGTATATTATATTTTGTTTAGATTTCACTTATAGCAGAAGAGAGCTACTTGCTATTTACCCAAAAATCGGGGAAATCCATTAGAAATTTCAGCACGCCATCTCGTTCATACTTCTTAGCAATACTCATAAGAGATTTACCATTCTCATGTTTAATTGAAAAATGCTCATATCCATCTAAAGCCATACCTTGAAATCTATTAGTCATTTTAAAATATAAATTAATTTAACTAACTACTTTGCTGATAGTTTCAACCTTACTTTTCTAATTCGCCATTTTTCGCCATCTTACAGATATGGCGGTCAATAAATTGTAAATTCTTTTCAATTATTTCTCGTTCTTGATTATGAATTTCTAGGAAAATTCGCTCACGAACTGTATATCTGATGACAATGACAGAAAAACAATGAGAGATTATCGATTATTTAGGGCATTAAAAAGTAAAAAGTAAATGATCATTGACTTACCCTAATTCATCTCTATGAGCTAAACAACGATCGTCTTCGAGAAGTATAGAAGCTACTTCAGGGTCCATATTAGATTTCCAACATTCGTAGAGAATATCGCTGGTTGTCAATGAAGTTTTAGAGAAATCTATATTCTCAAGAACACTTCTTAAAAAGTTTGATGGCAAATTTTCAGACTGATGAAGAATATAGGCAAAAAGTGGTAATTTCGTCCAATCAGGAGTCGTAACTTCTATACCTAAATAGATATGGATTATCTATAAATAAGAATAAAGGAATAAAAAGTAATTAGTAGGGAAACAAACATAAATCTGCTCCTCTTTTAATTAAGAATTTAGCTGCTTCGTAGTTTCCTAAAAATACTAATTCATATAATAAAGGTCTCTCCCGAATATCACTTTCACCGATCGAACTGATATCCTTCGGATTTAAATCAGGTTTATAGTGTTTATACAATTCTCTCATTCTCCTAACATCATTTGCCAGGGCAGCGAATATAAACTCATTACTATGTTTTGATCTACTGAGAATGTGAATTATTTTTGGATTGCCAATTTGTTCGGCCAACTCAAGTAGTGAAACGTCGTCGTGAACAATATTCAAGTTTGACCAATAGGATACCAGTTCCGTTACTTTATCAGCATTCTCTTTAGAAACCGCTTTCCAAATACCAGGATGAAATTGCTTAAGCACCTTTTTCGTTCGTCCATTTGCAATATTCTTAACGTTTCTACTCTCTTCGTGAATGGAAAATGGATCTACTCCGCATCTTAGTAGAGCGTGAGTTATACGTGGATGAACTTCGTTCATTACCGCAACATGAACAACGGTGTTTCCGTCTGCATCTCTGCAATTTAAATCACATCCTGCATATATCAATCGGTAAATACACGACACAACTTCGCCAAGATTATCTTCAGTTATTTCGACATCACATAAGGAATGTAAGAACGTATCTCCGTATTCATTTTTCAAGCAAGGATCTTCACCATCATATATATATTCAGTTATTAAATTAGGTGTGCCAGAGTTAAAATCCTTAATAGCTTTAAATATTTTGCTACTTTTGAACTCACTGTTCATCATTCACGAGCGCTTGTCACTTTCAATCTGGACGACTAAGCGTATGCGTTGCCGTGGTGTATTGAACGGATATTATCGAAAATTATAATGTATGGAAAGGTAAGATTATGACGTCAATAGAAAGTTATTGATGTATTTTACGTATGTAAAATAATTTATTAAAGAAACATTATTATCGTCGGACAAAAAAGAAACATTTTTCAACGAGTCAATGTGTAGTTTATTGTCAGCTAGTCACTTTTTTTTAGTTTTTTTTCCTTTTCTAAACACCAGTACCTGTGGGAAAATGGTTAAATTAGCAATATTAAATACAATTCTATATATATATATATATATATGCTTGTCATAACGATGTCAACTGTTTAAGTGTAAATAGCGACTGTAGAGTATAATCGACCGTATAAAAACAATACCAGCTTTTTGCTCGTTGCCATAATTTATATATTTTATATTTATCAAAGTAAGGCAATTTTCAATTGTAGTAATAAATTATTGGTTAGAAAAGTTCTTTGGTATTCAATAAAGTTTAAAATTGTTGAATTATTTCTATATTTACTTAGAAATTCACTAATTAACCTCTCTGATGCAAAGGCCGACTTATTACTTGTGTTGTATGTATATATGTATACTAAATAAACAAATATATAATCTTCATGTATGGATGATCAATACGAAATTATACATTTTTCATCTTATTACTAACGTCTGAGTAAAAAAAATATTACCTAAATCGTCTTCCGTCCAAATCATTCCAACTTCTTTGGATTATTTACGCTAATGTAGTGGTATAAAACCACTAACATGAAGAGAAGAACTCCCATAACATTTGCGAAGATAGCAAGTTGTACGTCGGTGATCATGTTTGCAAAATTAACGGAATTCCTAAAGAAAGAAGGTTAACAATTAGATAAAAGTACTCTTCTTTTTATATTTAAGTTTAAGCGATATTTTTCAAATAATAACACTCTACCTGATTTATGGAATTAAAGAAAACAAAAAGCCGGATCACACGTAACTCGAATGAACAGACGAAATAAATATGGGCTTCTTTGTAATCGATCACTATTTTTACCAAATCGTACTGTCGATATATAATGAAAACTATAGTGATCGCTTTAAATCGAATAGAACATCCACGTCGATGTTGCCTCGTCCACCATTCAATCGTCGTATTTCCTGTTTAGTGCGCATGTCCAAGAGATACAAATTCTTCAAAAGTAAAGAAAATTTCGGAAAATACCTTCATCTTTTAAATACTCAAAAAGTACTTCTGTGAAAAAAGCTATTAAATCCTTTGAAAGATGAAGGAAAGTAACAGAGTGATACTTATGTACTGTGTATGTTTTGGAATTAGAAAATTTTCTGGCTAACTCTTCATGTTATATAATTCAGTATTAAATGTATAATCGGATTGTACAATTTATGGATAAGTGATCTGTAGTGACGTTGTTATCGAGCGATATAATTCTTATCGATTTATACAAGTTTCAACATTAAACATTCGAAATTTTGACCGGTTTGTTGTTTGAATCATTGGTAATCCGGTAACCGGTTAAATATTTCAACAGCGGAAACGGAAAAATTAGAGCAGACGAAAAATATTACAAAAGAAACCAAATGGCCCAATTTCACAAGAAATGTGGTAGTTTGGTTAAATTAACAGATGACAGACGAACAGCAATTCGTGAGAGATCAGCACATGAATTTAATAACGGGATTGTTTTAAGCGCAGACCCATTGAAAGATGATGCAGTGTTTGAAGTGAAAATCGAAAAAATGGTGTGTTGACTACTCAAACTCTTATTTCCATTCTAAGACTTTTTCTTTATGAGATTATTTATCTAAATAGAAAAGTTATGTAACTCATTTTGCAATCTACTGTTTGATTTATCGAATTCACCAACCGATCTTTGATTTTATCTATAAAAAATATCCCCCAGATCAAATCAGTCTACCAGATGGTTTATTATGCTAAAAAAAACCTATTGCATAAACATAGAACAGTTTTTGAAACTATTTGTCCTTGTAAAAAGAATTTATAGTTTGTAGGCTTTTCTAGAAACAAAACAGCTCTTGAAAAATTCATTACTTCATCAAATCATCTAATATTCAATTTTTGCTTTTGAAAGATTACCTCCTGGAGTGGTTCCATAGAAATTGGTGTCATTTCATCAAATGTAAACAATTTGGAGATTCCAGCCAGCGCAACTGGTTTTACACAAAATTCTTGGATTTTATCAGGAAAGTCACTATTAAAAAATGGTCAAACTTTTAGACATGAATACGGAACAGACTTAGATTCTTTGATGAAAGGAGATAGAATAGGAGTGATGCGTAGTGCTCAAGGAGCTTTGTATTTTTATATAAACGGAGAATGTTTAGGAGAAGCTATCAATTACGTACCGCCTTTTCTTTATGGTGTAGTTGATATTTATGGAAAATGTGTAAAAGTTTCAATCGTCGACGGATTTTCTCAATCAATAGAGCGTTAGCTATGCATATTTTTTATATTATTAAAAATTTAACTGCTAAATTTACAGTTCTATCTAGCCAATTGACAAATGAGGCACTCTGTCGAGCCGCTCAAGATGATTCAAATGAAAAATTAACTTTTCACCAACGATGTGGTAGTCTAATACAATATACAAATGGAAAATTAACTGCTGAGAGGCGGAGAGCGAACGACGAATTCAATAATGGTGTAGTTATGACTAATAGACCTTTGAAAGACAACGAATTGTTTGAGGTTTGAGGACTATTTTTTTAAGATACTCCTTTAATTTCATTTCAATTTATTAGATCCGTATTGATAAATTGGTCAGCAAGTGGTCAGGTTCTATTGAGGTGGGTATCACTACTCATGATCCGTCCCGCCTTGAATTTCCTGCAACAATGACAAACATGAGATCTGGCACAATAATGATGAGTGGCTGCGGCATTTTGGTTAATGGTAAAGGGACTCGTCGAGAATATGGCGATCACAATTTGGATGATCTCAAAGTTGGCGATAGAATTGGTCTTCGTCGAAAACCTTCTGGTGTTCTTCATTACTATATAAATGGTATAGATCAGGGGGAAGCGACCTCTAATATTGCTCCCACTAAGGTTTGGGGAGTAGTCGATTTGTACGGAATGACTGTTAAAGTAACAATAGTTTCGGAGGATTCGTTTGAAATTCCACCAAGGACAAGGTCCGTGCGAACGTTTATTTCACATCCTATACCAACTCGAAAACCAGAGTTGAGACGACAGATAAGAGGAGATACAATCGAAAGATCTGCAAGATTAAACAATTATAATTCAATAATTCGAGATAGTGACTTTGGATATTCCCCACCTTCGAATGGTAGCTATGATATTTCTTTATCCTAATTATAAATAATGTTTTTTTAATAGACCTTTTAGACAATCGCCAAACCGAGTCAACAAACAATGAGAATACGAATCAACAACATATACCTTTGCAATTTCACGAAGTCCACAGCTCTGGAGCTGAACTAGGTATTGACAAACGAATCGCCTGGCGAACGGATTCCTACAATAAGGAGGCTGGCGCAATATTATTTACTAATCGCCAACTTCAGACCGATGAACTATTTGAAATAAAAATAGAAAATATTCAAGAGAAATGGACAGATTGCTTACAAATTGGCGTAACAACAACAAATTTTGATTCTGGTCAATTTGTAGAAAATCTTCTAGATATTACAGAAGAATCTTGGATGTTGACGTCTGCCGGTTTTCATATAAACGGAGAGATGGTCTGGGAAAATTCCGAGTTTATTTCCAACCTACAAATTGGCGATACAATAGGTTTGCTTAGAAAAGAGAATGGTGATTTATCTATCAGTATTTGTTCTGTAAATTGTGGTAAATTTGCATCAAACGTTCCCGAAAATATTTACGGAATTGTTAATGTCAAAGGACAAACAGCCAGACTGCGAATGCTATCAGAATCAGACAATAATGAACAATTGAAATTTCACCATTTGCATGGCAAAAATGCACGCGTCAAACAGAATGGAAAGACAGCTTTCCGACCGAACTCTCTTGGTGAATTTAATAACGCAGTTGTAATAAGTAATAGAACTTTAAGAGACAATGAGATTTTTGAAGTAATTGTGGAAAATATGATGCCAAGATGGTCTGGATCAATTGAAATAGGGATAACAAAAATTCCACCAGAGAATATAGATTTTCCGTCTACTATGACAGAAATCAATCATGATACGTGGATTCTCAGGTACATATATAGATCAAATTTTATCATTATTCTCTTAATTGCCTTTTTATGAATTTTTACAGTGGTTCAAATATAGTAAAGGACGGATCTACAGAGAGGAACGCTTATCCTTTAGATCTTGATAATATCGTACTCAAAGATCGGGTTGGAGTATCTCGAACGTCGTCAGGTGAACTCCATTTCTATTTGAATGGACAGGATATGGGTGCAGCTTTTAAAGATGTTCCGCCAAACGTCTATGCTGTGATAGATTTATATGGCCAATGCTCTCAAGTGACTATGACAAACGAAGATGAAATCATTGAAACTAATACAGATATAGGAAGCCGTTTGGAGAAACAAAAGATGAAACTAGCTTGGCCTATTGAAAAAGAAAATTCAAGAGTGGAGTGTTTCAACGCTAAATGCGGTAATAATATCGCTATGAAGAATAATGGTTCAACTGCTTGCAGGGTACGAGGTTTCAATAATGGTTTAGTTTTCAGCAATTCCCATCTGAAACCAAATAGATTGTTTGAAATAGTAATTGAATCTTATAATTTTGACTATTCCGGTTCAATATCTATTGGTCTAACAACTGATAATTTGAAAAAGGAACTACCAGATAATATATTTGGTTTAAAAAGCGATACTTGGTTCGTCAGCCAATCCAATGTGTACAAAAACAATACAATTATTAAAGAAAATTTCCTACCGTCCCTCTCAAATCTCAACGACTGCTTATTTACTATTGGCATTTATCGAACTGAATTTGGCCAAATGAAAGTTATTTTAAATGGATATGATATGGGAGTTGTTGCCATAGGTCTGCATGAAGTAAGTTTTGTTATTACTTATATTCTATAAATAGGTATATATTAATACTTAAAAAATAATTATCGTACAAAAGGATGTTTACGGAGTGCTCGATTTATATGGGTCTTCCATGGAAGCCTCTTTAGTGAAAACTCTTAATAATTCCGCTTTATTACAATCTCTACCAGAATCTATGCCTGATGAATTTAACGAACTCGATATTGAGTCAAGGGGTAATGATATTGAATTTCATGAAAATGTTGGAAAAAATGCTGAACTGTTTGAAAAAGTGATAGCAAAAAGAGTCAGGTCTTACAATAAAGCTTGCGTTGGCTTTTCTGGACCTGTTGTAAAAGAACAATTATATCAAATCAGTATTAACAAAGTGAGCAAAAATTGGTCATCATCATTAAGTATTGGACTGACAACATGTCCTCTTAAAAAAATTACCTGGCCAGACGACGCCCTTAAATTAAAGCATAATTGTTGGGTAATTCAAGGATCTTGTTTATATAAAAATGGACTAAAAATAAGAAATAAGATTGGGCTAAATCTAGATTTATTAGAAAAAGGGCAGGTAATAGGAATAAAAATTAAAGAAGATAATTGCCTATATTTTTACATTGATGGAATTGAGATCAGTAATATTATTCATAATTTGCCTCCTAATTTGTATCTTTTCGTTGATATGTATGGAAAGTGTGAAGAGATTAGCTTAATTAAAGGCAAGCCAAATGAAACTAAGGAAAAATTGGATAAAAGCAACTGTAACAAAGCCATGAAGAAGATTTTTAATTGTCAATTTTATCAAAAATGCGTTTCGTTAAAGAAATACTTATGCCTACCACAATCTTATTTTCATCAAGCCGACTCTTGCTTTTGTGAAAACTGCTATAGGAAAGACGTCCTTTATAAACTATCTGGTGAACCGGCAAAATCTTATTCTCTACCAGTTGGATGGTGTAGATTTCCTTTAAAAAGTACAACTAACGCTGCAAGGTGGCATGTTGCCTATTATGGCACAAATTTGTCTCTTGTCAGGCGAATTTTAGACGAAGGTGATTTATGTGGAGAAATTGAAGAATTATGTTCCACTCTAAATTTTAACGAAGAAAAAAATAAACCAGAAACAGATAATATCGAACGATATTTCCTATCTCCGTCCATTAATTATGCCACAAATTTCCAGTTTTCCCCACAGAGCGAGTAAGTTATTTTTTATATTATTGAAATTATCATAATATAAGACTAAGTAATTACTTACTTTTTTTCATTATGTTACTCTTCAAAGGTATTACGATGCATCAAATAAAACAAGGAGAATTGTTCAAGTTGCTTTTGAAGTGAGGATCCAACCTTCGTCCTATAGTTCTGGTCCACCTTCTTACAGCTATCCTATTGATTCTTACTTTGCCAATAATGAGATAGAATGGTCGACTAAAGAAAAAGGTGCTGTTATACTAACAGCTTTACTCGTTAAATGTAAATGAACATTTAAGAATCTCAATTGTTTATTATATTCATAAAAAAAGGTCGGAATAAAATTTTAGCCAAAAGATAAGATTTTCTATTATTAGAATTGTCAAATCATTGTAATAGATTGAAGACTTGATTGTTGTACTTCTTGTTCATATTAATTTCAATTAGTAGTTAGTTCTTTATGAATATTTACTGAGATTCTTTTGATAGATTAAAAGAGAAAAGTGAGAATATTCGAATATTTATTACCAGTTTTGTTTTGATCATATAAGCAGACGATATAGCGCAGTTCAATTTTACCACATGGCAAAGCGTGCAGTTCAATTAAGAGAAAAGTTTATTTTCCCGCCTAAGCACGTCGCTCATTATTTTCCATGGCACATGCAGAAAGGTTTAAGGAAGCTGATGAACAGATTGAGGGATGTTGATTGTTTAGTTGAGGTTCATGACGCTAGAATACCATTATCTGGAAGAAATCCAATTTTTAAAGAGACTGCAGAGGTCCGTCCTCATTTACTACTATTAAATAAGATTGATTTAGCGGATATATCTCACAAAGAAATCATTGTTAAGAAATTACAACAAGATGGAGTTAACGAAGTCTTGTTTACAAACTGCAAAAGTGATAGAAACGCTCTAATTAAAGTCATAATAAACTCTCAAATACCCTTAATCTTTCTAAATAAGCCGGTGAAACGTAAAAATTAGACACTTACTTCTTTCAAAATGAAGCTAATTTAGGTGTATTTCTTTTTAAGCACAGATTGATATAAAATAATAATATATTAAAGGAGGGTAAGATTTGAGTTTGTTATGACTTAAGAAACGTATTATACCCACCATCCTACGTCTAATCGATTCAAGATTACGTTATAATAGAACTGAGGAGCAGAATTATAATCTATTGATTACAGGCGTTCCAAATGTTGGGAAATCGTCATTAATTAACACAATGAGAAACGTCTATACTGGGAAATCTGGAAAAGCGACAAGAGTTGGCGCAACTGCAGGAGTAACTAGAAGTGTTCTAGAAAAGATTAAAGTATCGGATTCACCTAAAATATATGTTTTTGATACACCTGGTATCCTCCAACCAAAGCCCAATAATATGGATGCAGCTATGAAATTAGCTTTATGCGGTACATTACAAGATCACATTCTTGGAAGCGAAACAATCGTTGACTATATGCTATTTTGGTTAAATAAGAACGCACTATTTGAATACGTAGACTTCTTTAATTTGCCTTCGCCAACTGACAATGTAATTGAGTTTTTGAGTACTATTGCAATAAAGAAAAATATGATGATTAAAGTAAAATCAGTTGCAACAGGTAAATATGAAATAAAGCCAAACTTCCAACACGTTTCGGAGATGGTTCTAAAAGCGTTTCGAGAAGGAAACTTGGGTAAAATAAATTTAGATAAAGACTTAATAATATCAGCATCATTTTGAACGTTTACAGAAGTATTTAACTTAGCTATAAAAGCAATAATATATAAATAAATAAATATATATATATATATATATATACTGTATATGTTATTCAGAAGGTAATTTTTAATAGAGTTAACTTAATAGAGTTTGTTTATTCTTGTAACATTTTCAAACTTAATTAATGATTAGTCAAAATCTAGTTCAATTTTAACATTCATTATATACTGAATCAACCTCTTCTTCATTCAGTAATGATACTTAACTACCGGTTTTTATAAAGCTATGGTAAAGAACTGTAGCAACGACCTTCAACTTGTACACATGACGAAAAATGACTGATAATCTTTTCTTTTAACGGTCAACATTTAAATTATTATCACAAAAGGAAAGAGGTAATTGATAAACCGAACTTATTAGTATATAGAAACAACACTTAGTTATTATATAATAGAGAATAATTCAATCTTCTTAGCTTGCAAAAATATGATTTTTCAGTTAATAAATATTGTCTAGTTTTTAGCAATGACCACTAGCTTATTAGAAGTAGACCCCGATGCCAAATCTTGGAGTGATTTCAAAGCAAAGAAAACAAAGGCTTTTCCTAAGAATTCCCTTTTCGGTTGCCAATTAGAAATATATGACGAAACAGATAAAAAAAATGTGCAAAATCTAAATTTGGCTAATTATGAAAATACACAAAAAAAGAGATCTAGCCGGAAGAGTTTATCAACTTCCGTAAAGCAACGACTTCCAGGTGAAATAGAATGGAGATGTTTCTTCGAATCTATAATTGCGTGTTTTTTTTGTACTTTCTCATGTTTCATCCATTTTCCTTCTGTTTCTTTGTTTAATATTTTTTTCGTTTCCCTCTACCTAAAAAGGAAAACTATAACTCCTTTATTCTTTCGATAAATGAATATCTTTTTAATATTCTCAATTTATATTAGATCAAAAACTCCTTGAACTTGGAACTAATGCCGTAGAAAAACAATTCAAAGAAACGGAAATAGCTAAAAGTCAATTCGAAGAAGCTAAATTGAAAGCCTTGTGCTTCGATAGGAAGAGCGAAGATCATTTTTCAAAGCATCCTAGAGTTAGTAAAAATCATCAGTGGTATAAAACCGAAGATTTAGCGCACGCTGACGAGGTTAACGCAATAGGATTTGGAAAGAAGAGAAATTTCGATTACGAAAGAGGACTAAAGAAACCAGTTATACATAATTACTCAATCATTGGAGATATTCTTCGCACCGGAATGGATAGTCAACCTGTCGCTAATAATTCAAAATGCTACCAGCTCGGCAATCAACTACCTCCAATTAGAAACAATAGCTCATCAAATGCTGAAACCGTAGATCCTATCTTGTATGAGCCAAGAAATTTTACTGCTGCTAAAAATAGACCTAAAACTAAGGTTATAAATGGTGTTGAATTACCTTTAAATATCATTCATCAATTTGGTACCAAAGTTTGCGAGGAACTACTTAAAGACGAAGGAAGCGTTAAAGATTTATTCGACCAGTACGAATCGGCTAGAAGTCGCCCATCTAGATACGTTACTAGGAGAGATGTTAACAAACCAAAAGATCCTATGAATTTGGAACCAGGTTACGAATCCTTAGGTCAAGCCGTAAGATATAATACTTTTCCAGGCTATAGCAGGGATCAAGAAGTAACGGAAAAGCAAACAAATTACAATTGGCAAGTTTTTGACAATCGAACAGAAATTCCCAATGAATTTAGGGCTCGAAAAGATGAATTAAGTAAGTTTTTCATTCCTATTCAAGTTAAATAACTGCTAACCCTTTAGATAGGGAATTTGGATGTGCAAGCTTATAACTAAGTTAAATGTGTATACGTATACAGCTCGTTGGTCAGAGAAGAGGATTGTAAATGATCGTGTAATGAAAGCATGGAGGCAACGTGACGAAGAGAAAAAATTGAATCAAGCTAATTAAATCAAAAAACAAACAAACAAGTATATCTTCTTTATCTTCTCCTCCTCTTCCTCCTTCAATCAATCCCTACCCGCTTCTGCCAAACGTTATATATCTATAAACTTCTATCAATACATCTATATAAGCGTGCATATCCAAAGAAAGGGTTATTAAACTTGTATTTTTTATATAGATATAATACAATTCATAATTTGATTGTTCATTGATAAATAATCATTAGGCAATTGGCATGAAAACAATTTTATAAAGAGTGATTTATTGAAAAAATGGAATACATATGAAGAAAATAGGCCAAAATATGAGGCAAATTGGAATAGGAATGCCACAGAATTGAGACAAGAGAAGGGAACAAAGGAGAAAAAAATACCAACAAAAGAAAAAAATACAACAAAGAAAACATTTCGAAAACCCACGCAAAAACTGGAAAAAGATGAGATTAATGTTAAAACTCCTCCCTTAACTCCCCCGCAAGCTGCGAAAGATGATAAAATCAAAGTGAAAAAGAATTTTGAAAGGGATGAAGAATTTTGGAAGTTTTACGATCAGCCTATGGGCTAAATATATAAATATTTATAGAAAGCTATAATCTGTCTATAGATATTTTTAGAAAGCGACTAGAAAAAAGATGAAAGACGATAAATTCGCATCAAAATGAATTTTATTTAATAAAAAAAGATAACGTTACAAGATGTGACATTAATTAAATGATCTTTACAGTTTTGTTTGACATTTGCAACATGAGTTTTGTTCTATTTTTATTTTATTTTACTTTAAAATTGATATATTAAGGAAATAGAGAGGACTATTCCTTCATATATATATGCAAAAAACAAAAAAGGAGAGAAGAATTTAAAGGGGGGACAATGTCAAGATAAATTAGGCTTCAAAGAACTTTCGGAACACTTCCAGATCTATGCAATCTGGATTTTCTGGATTAAGTTCTGTTGCCAACTGCAAAAGAATATTTTTTAACTCATTAGTAATGTTAGCAATATTAATGTTTGATATTAACTTACAGCGTTAACAATATCGTCATCACATGGTAAATGATGTTTAATCAGTAGTTCTTTTAAATTCTGTCGGCTGATATAACCAACGCGATTCGTATCTGCTCCAAGGAACATAGCATCCTTTCTACTAGGCGCTGTTATTGCCGTCTTCTGCAGTTGTTGTTTAACTTCACCGGTAATCCTTTGAAGTTCTCCTGGCTCGTAAGTACGCTTTACGTGGATTGGACCTCCTTTTCGCATTTCTCTTTCAGCTCCAGTTTGCCCAAGGGTTTGTCTAAGAGATTGTACTGTTGTTTCTGTTTCGAATTTTAAAAACTATTAAGTAAAGTCTTAATACCAGATGTTATCATCTTACCAGGAAACCGGTTTGGATGTTCTTCCATATATTTAAGAACATATAAATCGGCGTTAGTAATGATAAACCTATGTTTAAAAATCTCTATGCTAGCTCCAATATAGAAATCTGCCGGGCCGTAATACTGTGGGTTGCTAGGTGTAGAGTTTGGCTTCGCTACTCTGCTCCTTTCCAAAAATTTTCCACCTATTATGCCCGAATTTTTCTTGGGTGGTTCGTGAATTGTTATCATATCATCTGCCAATCTATAGGTGATGATAAAGCGTCTAAGTTTATCGTCTGGATTTGGAGTGTCGAGAGACGCCTCAAAACGCAATTGTTTTCCGTCATTCTCCAACATTTTTATAAAATCTTTCTTTGGCTGTTCCGGAACCAGAGATAAGCAAGACTGCATCGAATCTTCTAGAGAGCCAAAACCATTATAAGGTGCAATCTCCATTTTAGGTAGAGGGACACCATTTGGTGATAATTCAACAGGTGTAAAATCTGTTACTCCGAAATTCTTCCAATAAAAGGCTTTGGTAAAGGGATCAACATCATAAATAAAAAATTTACGGTTGAAAATGAGGACTGTTTTTCCTATAGCAAAGTCGCTGGGTGTAAAATAACGTTTAATTTCCTGTTGACTTAGCTCCATAACTATCCCCGGAAAGGTAGATGGAACGTTGTAACGATCAACAGGAACCTTTTGACGTTGAATTAGAACAGGAAAAGGATCTCTTCCGTTATTAGCTGAATGACATTCACGAACTTCCAGTGTATCATCGACAAGATAATACTGATTATAAAAGAAAAAGTATGTTTTAATCATCCTTCTTTAGATATTTATAGATAGTATTACAAATAGTAAATTGCAGTTGGTATACTTACATGAATAACGTATTTATTCATTTCTCCAAACATTGAGTCTCTGTCGTCCCACACGCAGTAGAATCTCAAGACTTTCCTGTCCATTTCCAAGAATTGGCGCAATTTATCAAAATCAGTTGGAGTCTTATAGGTCTTCAAAGCTGCAGACTCTTCTCTATTCTTTAAATAAGGATCCGTTGGACAGTCTTCCGGTGGGTTGACGTTGATTCCTTCCTGGTGGAGGAATCCCCTTGTCCACTGATCACAGTCGTAAATGTGGAAGACTTTACCATAGAATGTAACGTTCATGCCAACGTTCAAATCTTTCCACAGCCAATAATCACCAACGTCATTTTTAGGCAAACGTTGGCGCTTAATTAACTTCCCTTGAGGCATTCCGCTATTCTCTTTTGGTGGTTCAACCACAGCGATACTATCATCTTCCAGATAATAATAAATTTGAACATGACGGACCCTGTAGTGTTCATTGGGTGACTCGTGGACCGTTTGCTTATACCAGCCACTAAAACGTAAAACTTTCTTATCAAAAGCAACGTGAGCGGGTACAAAATCCTCTGGAGGGGCTTGCTTAGCTGGTCCGTAAGTTAAAGTTGGTTTGTATTGAGCCAAATCATCTAATTCCTGTTCAGACAACGTGTTGTATCTTATAGGCTCACCCCCAATTCCAATATTTGGTCTAGAGGCAATCTGATAGCCATTCTTATATCCTAATGAATGTGAAACGTGATAGCGAGATTTCTGTATTTTGAAATTATAATTGATACAATTAATGTAAATTTAAGGAAGGTTTTCACTTTCAAAGTTTAAATACATACAGTCGGATCACAAAAAGTATTTCCTGGTAGGAATGGTAGACCGTCCATTATTATTAGCCAATTATTTAATCAAATTCTTCTGTTTAAAACCAACTGAACGGCTGCTTCTGTTGCTAAAATTCAAAATAACTTGCCGATATACACTGGATGTTGTTTACGCTAGTTGCTATGCACAGTTGCTACGGACAACGTACCGCGAGATCTCATTTAATTTTTTATATTGTGAACGAGATTACTTTGAAGACTCGAAATTAGAAGTTAATATGCAATAGCTTCTTTTTTTTTCCCTATTCGAATTAGTTGAATTCAAACAATCTAATGTATGCTCAAAGTTAGAATTTATTGCATTCTGGTAGGTTTTAATTCAATTAATGTTCGTTTTGTCTGCTTAAATTTTATATATAAAAAAAAGAAAAAGTCTAAAAATTTTCATTTAACCTTGAAAATTTATTGAACTGTTCGAGATATTTTAAATTTAAATGCACAGCTAAGCTTTCTCTTAATATTTTCTATTTGCATTAAATAAGCTAGGTTTGTTGAAGGGACACTTTATTTCTTTAATAATTACTTGCAAAGAAGTCCCGTTACAGGACACTCAACTTTTCGTTAATGGGGAGGGGTGGAGGTATTGTGAATTTACATAAATTAATTGGTCTATAATTCTTTAATTTTAAAAAAAAACTATTTGTTTTATCAACGCAGAGAATTCATTGATTTTTTTTTCGAATGCGACGTCTTTTTCCACAAAAAATGGCGTTTATTTCTGCATAAATTCAAATTGAGATGTCCCATATGGGCAATTATTTTTATAAGTATAATTTTATTATGTAGTTCAATGTATAAAAAAAGAATAGATAACGTTATCAAAAGAAGAAAATATTACAAATAGCTACGTCGTAGAACAAAAAATAGCCATGTTTAAAATTTCTAATTTATCATTGGATACTGTGACCATAAAACGGTGTATAAAAAAAACTTTATCAGTACCCCAGATATAAATAGACAATAAACGAAACACTGTAAATCAGATATATAGCTGTCATATATTAGCATATAATAGCAGACGCTGGGGTGGAAATTAGTATGGTACCGCAATCGGTAATTGTTTTATATGGCTATAAAGGATAACGTAACAGGTTGGTCGCTTCTTCGTGTTCGTGCTCTACGTCTTACAATTCGTATTTTACTAATTACGGTTGAATACTAATTTGTAGGACTCAATTTACTTATTTTATGACGTAATACGTGTAATCGTTGATCGAATGATTAAGGCGCCATCTCTATATTAACCTCTTAAAGGAAGTGGACCAGACAAGACGAGGAAGATACTGTGCAAAATCAAACGTATTTTCTAGCGGTTTCACTACAGCAAAATAACAATTATTTCTGGACTATCGTCTTCTAGAAGATCGTTAAATGTGTATGCTTATATTTAATTCTTATTAAAATCAATTGCAATTATATGTCGCTGCTAGTTATCGTAACAACTTTACTTGCTATCATTCCAGACGGCGTGACGGATTTGTAAAGAAAATATATATATAAAAGAAAAAAAGAACCTGCAGCTTTAGAAATTAGCAAATATTACATTGCTTCATCTCGACAACGAATCTGAATATATAATGTTCATGGAATAATAACAGGTGCGTAAAAGGAGTAATTGTCCTGTATAAGAACTCTTTCCAAGGTAATCGCTTGGAAAATGTCAATTGTTCTTATCGAAAACTATAGTTGCATAATCCAGAGGCACCGACCTTTTTTGTGACAAGTTATGTGTATTAGTAGAGATCTCGTTAAAAGGCACCTATTTTAAGCTGTTCTCTTCTCCTGTTGTTTTCCTCTCGTATGTCGTTCAGTTGTCATGGAAACTTAGAAAATTTAGCGTGTAATGTTTCATTCGTTTGCTACCACTCTCGCAGCACATGCAAATGTCTTACTGCGACTAGCGGATAGATCTTCAAATCTATTCTATACTGCTTTTAACATCAGACTCTTTTTTTTCCCTTAGAAAACCAAGCCATGGCCCAGAACACCTTTAGGTTCCAGTAAGTTTACTTTTAAATAATTGGAAATTTTCATTGATATCTTACTATTCATTATCGTGTTCTTAGGGCCGTAAAATCATACACACCGAATGACATAGATTCTAGATCCGGTTTCATTATAATTAAAAGTGGGGATGTTGTCGAAGTTTACGATAGCAGTAGAGAAGGACATTATTATGGCCATAATTTAACTGAAGGCCAGAAAGGTTTTATTAAAGCTGAACTTGTTGAAAATAACACTATGGTTATGGAAGAACGAAATATTTCATCGCCATTGACAAGAACCTCTACTATTCCTCAGACAAGAAAGACTTTGCCAGGCAAAGAATATGTTAGAAAATATAACGATCCGCTGAATCGACCTGTCTCGGTAAGATCCTCCGATCATTATTCAAACAGACACATTCCACATTCCAAAATGAAGGATTACGCTAGCGTAGACTCTATAGAGGAGCAATATTATGTTGCTATTCCACCAAAGAGAACCGAAAGCTATTCACCATTCTACGTTATCACACCAGTGTTTTGCGATCATTGTAAGTAAATGACAATATTCAATAAAAAACAGTTATCAAATCAAATCAAATTTCCTATACAGGCAGAGATTATATATGGGGTATTAACATTAAAGGTTTCAAATGCAATCGTAAGTGCTATTAAAAAACCTATTTTTTAACGTAAATTAAACTGAATCGTCGTTCTCCAGATTGTGGAACTTTCTATCATCCAGAGTGTCTTGAGTATATTATGGGCAAATTAAGACACAAGTGCATTCAGCAGAAATGCTTTGATGCGACATATGACAGCCCGCAGGTTTGTTTATCCTAAAACTAGAAAAAAGCCAAATATTTCTTATCATTGTTTCTCTATATTACAGCCAATTGAGGTCTGGTCTACAGATCATGTTCTGCAATGGATGGCTGTTTGTAACCTCTATAGATATCAAGAATATTTCAAATCACACAAAATCAGCGGAGCTAATCTTTCCCAAATTGATAAGGATAAATTAGAAGTAAATTTCTAACAGACCCAACCGCTTTCTAATAAAAAAAATCATTTGCAGAAAATGAGAATTTACGATCAATTTATAAGAAACAGTATTCTACTCGCTATTGATAAACTATGCTCAAGGAATTGTTCTATAGAGGAAGGATCGTTACCCCCACCCTTTGAGAAAATGCCGCCTGAAAGGAGATTAAACAGCAGACATACTTTCTACGAGCAAAACTTTTCCGAATTACAACGTTGCCATATCTGTTCTGAATTTTTGTTGGGTATTTTTAAGCAAGGATATTTATGCAGAGGTGGGCAAAGATAGCTGTTGAGTTATTAAATTTCATCTAATACGTTTAAATTACATAGAATGCGGGCTATGTTGCCATAGAACCTGCGCTGCGAATGGTGTTCCAGAATGTTGCGAAGAGAATCGACTTTTACCGCGATCAGAGCCGTTTATTCCAAGTAGATAATATAAAACTCAAATTAATGGTAGTTACAATACTCTATTTATTTTAGATAATCAAACATTTGGCTTCCCTTTGGAAGAAGCCATAGAACTCGGCGAAGAAACACCACAAATCATTCAAGTTTGTACAAAAGAATTGGAAAATCGGAATCCTAATCCAATTAGTATGTGTGAGAGTTATAGAAATAATAAAAGTGAGAGAGAGAAAAGACAAATAAAGGATCTTCGTCGAATCTTTGACTTAGAACCGAATGCTAAATTAGTGAATTTAAAAGATTATACTACATTGACAATTGCATTTATTATAAAATCATATTTGAGGGAATTACCAGATCCCGTTCTTCCGGTATCTTTCTACGAACAATTCGTAACCGCAGCCAGTGAGTACTTTTTCCTTTTTTTTATATGTAAATGCTAATTAATAATACTTACCAATTTAACCAAACCACAGAAATGACTGATAAAAGAGAGATGTTAGAAGAAATTACAGGAATTTTTGAGATGATGCCGCCAAAACATAAATCAACTCTGACTCATATTATGAGGCATATTGTGAAAATATGCATTGAAATTGATCAAACGAATAAGACCGCTGGCTGTGAAAGAATAACTCAAGTCTTTTGTCATGTTCTCCTAAGACCGCCATGGGAGAAAATATTATCTATAGTAAAAAATATGAATTATCACGGTGAGATAATAAGTGCTCTTTTACGAATCGGAGATTGGGCTTTAGACTTGCCTCCAAGATTTCAATGGAGAAAATCCCATAAAACGTATGTCCACTTAAGTTCCTCTATAATGGAACTCTCGAGTACTTCACCACTGTCGGATGAACTATGGTATTGGGGAAATATCTCAAGAGGCGAGGCAGCTAAAATGTTGGAAAACTATCCAGATGGAGCTTTTCTTGTGAGAGATGCTGCAAGTCGGGTTGGAGATTATACTTTAACGGTAAAATGTGACGAAACTGTGAGATTGATTCGTATAGTTCAGGAAAATGGAAAATTTGGATTCTCCCCTCCTTACGAATTTAATTCTGTTAAACAGCTTATTGACAATTATAAAACAACATCTATGGCTAGGCATAACCATAAGTTAGATGTCTTTCTGAAGTATCCTGTTGAAAAGGAAGAGCAAAACTTGATGCAAGAAGAAGAAAAAGATATTTTATATAAATTGCTTGTAAAGCACAACGAATTTCTAGATTTAAATGATCATACAGACCGCATTAATAATGAAATACATGACCTTGAAAATGAAATTGACAGAAAACAGCAAGCTATATCAGCATTTGATCAATCAATTTCCATGTTCCAAAACCAATTCTCAAGTCTATTGAAGAGTTACGAAGCGCAAACAGAGACCAAAAGTGAAAAAGATGAATTTAATTATCAGGAAAGTTTTTTGAAACTTCGAGAAAGAATTGAATCATACGAAAAAATGAAGGATAAATTGAAAATAGAAGCGGAAGAGTCATATAAAAATAAAATGAGAAAAGAAGATAGAATTAATGAACTGAGATCAGCCATAAACCATATAGCATGCAAGCGACATACTGTTGAGTCTTACTTAAGAAATACTTTAGACTATTCTCAAGGAGAAATCGATAGCATAATCTTTCAATTTCGTGAGTATAAAATGAAGTATCCAAGCTGGTCAGTTGAAAAATCAATAGTGCAAACGCTTCGAAAATTCGACCGAAACCGTGAGATGAAGGAACCAAATACTATATATGGCGCGTGTGAAGATAATACCGATTGGGAAACAAAGTACTGGTATGCAGGCAAAATTTCAAGGCCTCAAGCAGAAGAAATACTCAGTGATAAAAGACCTGGAACTTTTTTAATTAGAGATAGAGATACAAATCATGCCTTGACAGTTGTCTACTCATCGGAAACTGAGCCAAGGAAGTTTGGACATTGTCTTATCGAAGAACATCCTGATGGAATTGGTTTTGCGTATCCGTTTAATTTTGCTGATCTATCTGGCCTGGTCGAATATTATCGTCATCATTCTCTTAAAAGAAATAACCCTAGTTTAGATGTTAAGCTCGATTATCCTGCCTTTCTAGGTCGTTGACTGTGCCATAATTTGCTCAAATCGTACATCATTTGATAATTAAACATTACTGCATAGTTTTTTAAGTTTATTCACAATTAACAAACTTTTGACATAAGATACTCAACACACTGTCCGGTAACAACACAATTTTATATACCGACGTCCACTCGAAGTCAGCAACAATGTCCCCTACTAAAAATATTCAAAATTTGTTGCAGTTGTACAGGGCGTTGTCCTGCATCGATGACTGAAACCTACTATATCGCATGTTTAAAGAATATTACTCATTTTTAATTAGCCCTGACAAATCAAACCTTTGCTGAACTGTGTCTTACAGATGAAATGACGACGCAGTTGAAAGCAGTGATTTTTGTTTTTGTAATGCATCAGATCAGTGTTACAGACGTGCGAAGACTTTCTGTAAAGTTGTCCGACACAACTGAAGAGTTGGCGGTTGATACAGATTGTGTAATATACGCAGTAAAGGACAGTTGTTGCTTAACCTACGCACACATACAGTAAACTTTCTAAATATAGGAGTGAAAAAGAAAAGGACTAACTACAAAAAAATATACGTACATTAAATTGCCTGTATCAACTGGCTCCAGCCTTTCACTGCTTAAACCGATATTTTTCTGAGAAAGTTTATATCTCTTTTATCGGCTTCTACTTCGAGAACGGTAACGACGTCTAGGTGATCTCGATCTAAAAAATCAAACATATATTTGGGCCTAAAAGGATTTATAAAAATATGCTTCGGAAACCTTGATCGTGACCGTCTGTAATACCTTGGCGGAGTCGAGCGCTTATCATAGCCTCGATATCTCCCTCGATCATTTCTTGCACGACCACTGGACATTTCTACTTTGACTCGTCTTCCATTCATACGTCTACAAAGTTAGATTTAATTAATATATCAGTAATAATCTCAAATACTAACGTTCCGTC
This sequence comes from Dimorphilus gyrociliatus, assembly GCA_904063045.1. Lineage (NCBI taxonomy): Eukaryota > Metazoa > Annelida > Polychaeta > Dinophilidae > Dimorphilus > Dimorphilus gyrociliatus. The sequence goes on along the minus strand of CAJFCJ010000002.1, from coordinate 1,411,862 downwards.
TAAAGCTCTGCAAGCGTCTAGGGCATCTCTAGGATCAGCAAATTCTACAAAGGCAAAGCCGGGCGGTCTTCTCGCAATCCATACGTTCCGTAATTCTCCATAACGACTAAACGCATCTTCTATTTCTTCTTTCTCTGCCCCATCACCAAGGTCCCCAATATAAACCTTACAATCCAGGCGCCACTCTCTTGTCGCCATCTGTACCGATTTTGCAGTATATGTCGGCTAAAAATCAAATAATAAAAATTTCTCGGTTACAATGCTAAAATGGCGGACCGGTATTTTTTGAGCGTATACAATTTGCTACGCGGAGGACTGAAAAAATAGTCCGTCTATCGGTTTCCTCTCCGCCGCCAGAATATTTCGCAAAGGGCGATAATAACAAACAACAAGTTGATTATTGGCGATCATAGGTATATGATATCAAGGCATTTCTGCAAGATAATGCCTTTACTAATGACTTTAAATTGATATTAATCATTATCCTATTTTGTTATTTTTATGACATTTTGTTATTGCTATTAGACCATGGCAAAAACTCATAAACGAAATTTAATTTTGTTTGCTATCTCTTTAATGTTCATTGCACTCTTTTTTTATGTTTGTCGTCCTTCATTAAAAGATCCGGATTCTCTTATGCCGCGAATAGAAGATTACGATTGGTCTAGACAAGAAGATACACCTAAAGTATCTCTAACAACGGGGAAATTTCAATGAAAACTACTTAAAAATACTTGACAATCGCTTAGAAAACCCCTATTTATAATCATTCCAAAAAATATATATAAGGTGTGTATATTATTGATGTAATTCATAGAATTTAATGACAGACACTTCTATGGAATCAAATACTGAATATTTATGTTACTAAAGCAATACTTTCTACAAGTTTTATAGATAAGTGACCTATAAACCTTATGTGCGTTCAAAAAAAGTGATGAAATTTTATCTTAAATATAAAAATTGTTTAAAAATAGGTGACAACCTTAAAATTCTCATTTTCGTCTAGTAATATTAATAAAAGTATATCATCTAAATTTGGTACGTATAGCGGTTGTTGAACTCAACTTAGATAACGTTTACCTAGATTACGTAAACATCATTAATATTGTCTGTGCGTAAAAAATAGAAACAAAAAACAAAGTTATCAACTTTACGGCGGAAAAAGTTAGAGTAAAAACTTGTTTTGAAATTGTAAATATGCCAAATAGAAGGACAAATTATAATTCTATATATATACTGTATATATATATGTATATATTTGGTTTATTTATAGACAGACATTATATATATATATATATATATATATATATATATACCAGCTTGAATAATTTAAATATAACGCTAATTATTTTCCTTTTATATGAAAATGTATTCTCCAATATCAGAATGAAAACTTCTAAAAATAACTTGGAGGGCGAAGTGCTTTCTTGCGAAGAGAGTTTATATGTGTAAGGCACTATAGACAAATAATTCTTCTATATAACGTTTAATAGACTATATTTATACCCTTTTACTCTTTCCCCTCCCTCAATCTCCTCCCTCTCTTGTTCGCAGTATTTGCGTTAGTTTTATCAAAGAAATCAAGCAATCATAATGAGGGAGAGAGAGAGATAGGTAGATAAATACATAGTATATAACATGTTCTACGGGAGAAGATCAATCTGTTGATAAAATTGCACATTAAGCCTATATATTTTTGTAAAAAAATCGATTTAAGTTAGATTATCAGTTCGCTTGACCGCACAACGTCCCCTTGATACACACATTAAAAAAAATTGTACTCTTTTTTGGCAATTCACCACTCTATTCCGCCTTCCAGTTAAAGAAGAAAGAAATAATCTTCTTTATGATATGTTTTTATGAGACGTAGAATATTCTTGCATGATAATTGTGAAAAAAAAACGATTAACTTGATCATAAACAAAATTTCTAAAGGTTTTCTTCGATTCATAGTAAGACAAAAAATAGAGAAGAGAAATAGGTTTATAAGTATATCTATATATCTATAAATAGCAACTATTTAGCAAATTTATAAGGTTTATTATTAAAAAAAATGCTGGAAAAGAGAATTTTGATTATATCTTTCATATTCTAATAACATTTACTGTGCCTCGATAGATAAAAAGAGTACAAAGGCTAATCGAAATATACTCGATTTTCTTACAAAATACCTTTCATATATTCTATCTATAAATGTCTCTTTTCTCTCAAGTTAAATATTAAATAGTATACATTGGAGGGAAAAATTGATAGATAAATAGATTGATAGATAGTTAGATAGGTAACAAGAGAGAAGAAGGGACGAATGAACAAGATAGACGAAAAGATAATGCAATATATCTCGACGTATTTTATTGATTAGCGAAAAATATAATGAACGTGTCTGCTAGACATTGTATTGTTCATGTATAGAAAAAGAAAAGCTTTAAACTTACAACAGCTTATCGATATCATCGATTAGATTTCCGGTTTCCTTTTTTAGACAAAGTAAACAAACAGCTCAAGAAAATGTTATTACACGGACAATTTTAGGTTATTTTCTATAAAAATATTAATAATATTCTCCTTTATTCTTAGTTATATAGAATTCTTTTATCAAGGAAAGAAGCATTTAAGAATAAGATAGTTAAACATACATAGGACTATTGAAAGAGATATCGATGTCAATTATGGGTCATAAACAAAGAATAGCTCTCTTGCACGTTTAGGTTTTAACGGGGACAAGGTTAGAACTATATATCTTTTGATTTTAGAATATTCCAGAATAATTTGTATCGTTTCGTGGCTTTCCTTCAGACTGATTGAAATATTACTCACTTATTTCGTCATCGTTAAGGAGAACGAATAAAAAAAATATAAAAAAAACAACTAGCCTATACTCTGTGTATTACGTGTAATTGCCAAAATATTTATAAGATAAGCCTCTTTTTTTGGTATTGAGATTAAAATTAAGTCAACATTAACTCTTTTTTTTTTCTAGAACAGAAATTGTTATTCTCTTCTATTTAATACGATTATTGAATTTTATAATATAATACTGTTTTTCACGTATCTCTATACATTGACTACTTTATATTATGTAACGAATTGGTCAGTCTATTTAAAGAGTTTTCAAATTTAGCTTCCGCTTCCAAAATTTTATTTTGTAGGTTTTCAGTATCTTTCGTTCTATAGTTGGCGGGATATTGAATATATTTGCAGGAGGAGTGCCAGATATTAGGCTGAATTCTTATATGATCCGCCTGTTTCCTGTTTACCCAGTTGGAACTGGGTGGCCTATAGTACGTGACAGATCTGAATGTGTCGCTAGACATGTTGACTTCCCTAGTAGGGGGTTTACAGATCTTTTGAGCACAACATTTACAAGGTATATCTTCCAGTTCTGATAGATTTAGATATTCTCTAGCAACACGGTAAACTTGCAAATCTCGGTCAGTAGATAGATTATTTATATGACGGTCTGTCTTTTTTCTCTTGGAATCGTTTAAGACTTTTAATCTCCGAGTATCAAGGGAAACTGCTGATGGAAGCTGGAAAATGTTAAATTTCTTATATCTAAACAGGTCATAGTTAAAGGTATAAGCTCACCATATCTGATATCGCTTTGCGTGGCGTGTTTTTTAAAACACCGAGGTCATTCGATTGTCGACACTACAGAAAATTGGCAACCTTACAAAATTAGTCCTAGTCTCTATTGATATGAATTTGTTGAATAATAATCGTGTTATTAATCACTAGGAAATAAACAAAGATTCAACGCTTTATGTTACTGAAACAAACCAAATTTATTTGTCAAAACTTTTAGTAGAGAAACAATCGGTCAAGGAACCATTGTATACAGACAAATTACAGTTTAAAAACGTTAAGAAATTTATCATCAGGAAATACACAAAAAAGCTATTTAAGGAGATAAATTCATTTTTCCATATTTTTCCAAAAGATTTCCAGCCCTACTCAATAATTTCAAAATGTTGTCGAAAAAAAACAAAGGAATGTAGCTAAATAATTTTCAGCGGCGAGATGTTAACAAACCATTTTTTTAGAACACAGGAAAAATATATATATATATATAGTTTAGCCCAACGAACTTGCCAATCACTTATGTTAACTCAAATTTACAAAAATAAGTTTAAGAGGCAAATTCGATGTCACACTTTACAGTTAGCACCTTCGCACCAAACACGGCAACCTGTCATTTAACGTTTTTGTTTTCAAGTGAAACATCTCACAATCGAGTAGAAGCACAGTACATAAAATCATTCGATATACGAGTACATTATTCAAAATGTACCAAAATGCAAGATTCCCAGTGCACACTCATCCGCACACTCATACAATCAAGTTCAACACAAACAGGTCATTTGGACCGGTGAGCAATAACCACAAATTCATTTAACGCCATCCATTGTTCAAGCAAGCTCAATGTACGGCTTTTTTTTAACTCATAAGCATAAATCAATAATGAAATAACAGAGGACGGACATCGTTTACGCGTGTACACACAAATGAAATGGGACATCAACATATATCTATAAAACTATCATCAGTTGCGATTCTCAAAAATCAGAACACGTGCACGAAAGCCAATCTACAGTTACAGCGATCGCATATGATCAACATGAAGGGAACTAGAAAGCTAGAAACAGAAGCTGTAAAATATGAAGCACAATTGTACCATACTAATTCATTACACGTATTAAAGCTAAAGACAGAAGGCCTTCAACTAATTTTAAATATGACGGAGTGATTTCAGTTCGTCAACGATGTAACCAAAAAAATAATCGCACCACTCCGTTATCTGGGATTTTTATAACTTCTGCATAATCGTTTCACATCCGTCTACCAGGATTCCGAAATTGATGAACAGATGCGAGAAATACCGGAAAATGATTAGTTGTTATATATGGCGAAATGCAGGAGATATTCTCCAATGACGAGATGCTTAAAATGGCAACAAACGACAAGACAAGATGAAGAAATGAATGTAGAAAAAGAATTACTGTGCTTGCAGTCATTTTTATTCAGAATCGCGCCGAAGGCACTTTCAGTAGAGGTGGAGAAGGGCGTAAAGTACAGGTGGATGATACTGAACAACCGCTGTCTCCTTCAGATTCCAAGCGATCTCTTCTTTTGTTGTATTTTTCAATCATTACATAGCCTTGTTCATCTACGGGAGTTCCGTCACTTTCTTCTTCAATGACAAAAACTTTTAGCTCTACCTCATCTCCCTCTTCTTCGTCACTAATCCCCAAACTTCCCATACCCATATCCATGTCTTCCATTTCAAACATCCCTAAATCAGCGTCACTATATTCACAATTATTATTTTTCTTTTCCACGTCGTTCGAAAATGTGGATATATGTGTCGTGGTTAGTGACATTGAATAATGATGCCACATCATACGATTTGCTGCCATTGCATTCTCAGCAAAGAATTCCAATTGATTAATTGAATTGTTTCGTTGCAGAACATGTGGAGTCTGCAATTGTTTGACTGGTGCAACTTTTGATGCAATCCACGGATGGTCCAATACATCTTTCGCAGTATAACGACGATGTGGGTCCCTTACAAGGAGATGAGAAATCAGATCCTTTGCTTCTTGTGATACAGTACACCAGTCTTCATGAGGAAATTTAAAGTGACCTCCTTGAATACTTTTGAATAATTCAGATTGACAAGTAGGGCATGCTAAACCTTTCTCCCAGCCACAGTCATTCTTACCGCAGCTTGAAGCATAAAACGGCGGGTACCCGCACAGCATGATATACAGTATAATTCCTAAACTCCATAAATCACAGCGTTTATCGTAACTCCAGGCATTCTCTACCCAAACATCAACCACCTCCGGTGCCATAAACTCAGCTGAACCAACTGGTGTTTGTAATTCAGGAGTCATACACCCATCTTCTACGTCTTCATTTGTTGTTCCTCCACGAGCTAAAACACCGGAACCGAGATCAAAATCACAGATTCTCACAGGTACCAATTGACCTCGGCGCTCGCATAAAATATTTTCTGGTTTCAAGTCCCGATGAGCGATTCCCTTGCGATGTAGAAAATCCAAGGCTCTTGCAATATCAGAAACTACGGCTGACGCTTCAGCTTCGGTTAAAGTTCCGCGAGCCTCAATTGTTTCCAATAGTGTTCCCCCTTCCATTTTATCGAATACTAAATAAAAGCGATCGCTCTCCTCAAAATATTCAATCATTTGCAATATATTTTCGTGATTCTTGCAAGTTTGAAAAATTTCTATCTCTTTCAAGACCTTACTTCTTGAGCGTCCTGCCTTTTCCACAATCTAATGAAAGAAAAAAATAGGTTATCATAACTGCGCAGTAAAACTTGTGTAACTGTTGTCTGCAGCTTAAGTAGGTCAGTCACGTGTTATGAGAAAATCCAATATTTCTCTATTTAATTTGATGTAAAACATACCTTAACAGCATACTCCTTGTTGTTCGTTGTATTTTTGTATGTCTGAACGCTTCCAAACGAACCTTCTCCTAAATTCTCACCAGTAGCTTCATACAGATCTGTAAGAATGAAATAACTTGTGGTAAAGAATGTTATCAAATTTTGTTTTCGACCAAGATATAGGTCGCTTTCATAAAGCCTATATGTACCGCAGGCATTGACTATCTGACAGTGCAATAATTTATCAACCTAAAAAATAACAGTTAGCCAACAACGCCGCATTTCACTTTAGAGGGAGCAACCACGATTGGGCCTTTAAGTCATGTGATGTTATTTACTATATAGATTGGCATAAATTAACCCATTTTTGGCTTTCTGCTTAAAAGTAGGCGCTTGAAGGTTACATTACGAATTACGTAATAAAATATAACGTAATTTACTTAATTGCGTCTCGCACGAAACAGATTTTTATTTCCGGCAAATTCTTTCTTAACGTTATGTGATTAGATGTTTATCAGATATTTGTGTTTAATAAATCCGACATCCATTGTTAAAATGTAAAATCTGTTGCTTCACATAAACATTTTACATAATCTTCATTATTCATGACTAACTGAAAAGACCCTGGATATTATACAACATATGTTCATATCCAAAAAAAATTTGTCAATACTTTAACGATTTCCTGAAGGAGTTCACCTAAGGTTCATATACCAAAATCAATAAGTTTATGTACCCTTTGCATTATCAATTTTTACACCCCACGTCTGGGTTGTTACAGGGTCATGTTTGCACAGTTAGTGTTTACCTTTTAAAACACTTTGAGATAATCGATATAAAAAGTTGACGTCAGCCTACTAATTCTTACCTTTAAATTTCTTGTACATGCTTTCAGAAGCCCTTCGTCTACGTCGTTTTCTTTGGCTGTTCTTTTGCAACGACTCGTTGTTCTCCTTGTCCCTTACACGGTTGTTATTTACTTCTTGTGGACTTTGAACGGTTCCGTCTAATATCATTTGGTTCGTCACGTTCAGGAGTAAACTGTTCGGGCGAGGTGGCGAGCCTGACTGATCCATCTGTAAAGCAATATGCATTTAATTATAGAAATGCATTTAATCCATATCGGGTAAGTTAAATGGTAACCAGAAAGAGGGCAACATGAGGTGGAGCCACAGAACGTTATGAAATAACTGGAAATAACCAGAAATTCTAACAGTTACAGCACAGAGGGTAAGTCATGTTTTTTTAGTGTATACATTTACTTTACAATATTATATTGAGCTAACTTATTCCGCTTAAAAAATTAGTCCTACCTTTGACTTTTTCGTATCACTGTAAACCATTCTTTCTCAGTTGTTTATACCGCAACTTTTCTTTCTGCTAATTTATATACCACTATGTATTCGACTTCTGACTATCTAGCTCAGCACAAAAACCAACAAAAAAATTTGACCCTCAGCTACAAACACATTTCTTATTCACTACTCGACACAGCCAACGCCACGGAACGATCTTACACCAATACGACTCAACCTCTTGTTTATATATGCTTTAACGTCACGTGACAGATTCACCAGAATGTTCTAACCAATCAGCGATTAGCGTCGTGGCCTCATTTGTAGGCTTAGATATTAAAATCAATAATTTCATCATATTTCGATTGATTGTGATACAATCTTCAACGCTGTTTAAAAGACACTTGGAACTAAATATTGTGACTCACTTTTGACACAAAGAATTGTACGCGTCCAGTTGAAATGACGTGGAGTCTATTTATAGGACGGAATTTCCCACAGTCAGTTTTCAAAGCTTTCGATGAAAAACACAAAGGGGCAATATTTTGCATTTTACTTTCCTCAAAGTAAACTATATATCAACCATGTAAACGTATTGTTTCAAAGATAACTGACTTTTACAAACAACTAGGCAAAATAAACTAACAATTAATAAATAAAAGCAAGCCGAGAACTAATTTTTTTAATATATATGTGATTGAATGGACAAAGGACAAAAATTAACAATTGACATTTTATTTATTGAGAAGATAATTGCATAATGCAAAATAGATCGAAATAAACTTACGTTTTTGCCCTTTTTTTGATAGTACAGATCAGCGGCTTCTCCACATACACCGTTCGCGTTCCGTTCTTCTCCGTTCTTGCTAATTTATGTCGTCACGTGATTGACCTTGTATTATATTCTACTCGTATATCTTTATAAATTACAAATTATGATATTTTAAGTACAATAAGCGTAAACGAAAATTACGAAAATTATTATTAATTTAAAGAAGTCTAGGAGTTTATTATTGGTTAGTTAAGTGGCCATCTTGTATGGGCGATATTATGATAGTATACTGGCTGAGTGTAATATATTGAAAATCATTTCATTAGTAATATTATTATTAAGAATTTCATCTACCAAATGGAGGCAGTAATTGCTCCTGAAGGTTTGAGATCTATATTTTCCTCCAAGTAGAAAGTTTTTGAGACGGTGCCTGATTTATTTCTCTTTCAGATCACGAAACAAGAACCATTATTGACAAGTTGGCATCTTTTGTTGCTCGAAATGGCCCTGAGTTTGAGCAAATGACAAAAGAGAAACAGCGTGAAAATTCAAAATTTCAGTTTTTATTTGGAGGCGAGCATTATCAATATTACCAATTCAGAGTAAACGTCGAAAGAGCTAGTGAGTTTTTGAGCCAATATGATTAATTAAATAGTAATTAATATCCTTGAAGCAGTTCTAAAAAATTCTATATCCCACGCTCAACCTAACTGGCAACAACCGAACATCCTAAATCAGCAAGTTGGCTCATTACAAGAACAAATTCATCAAATGGAAGAGAAACATTTAGAAAAAATAAAAGAAAGTGAACACAACTTGCATGCACAATATCAGAGTTTAACTCAGCAACAACAGGTTAATTTCACTCTCAGCCAAATAATGCATATTAATTGAGTGTTTCCTTTCTATAGCTTCAAATCGTCGAACTTATAGAAAAATCGGAAGCTGATCAATTGAGGGGACGTTGTGAACAATGCGGGTAAATATCAAAAAATTACTTTAGTTCATTTTTAAACTATGTATTTAGTTTGTCTTTATAATAACTTATATGAGATGGCTAAAAGTTCTGGTTGCCTTACAGTATAAATGCGAATGATATAGACAGTGTCCTGGAACCTCTCATACGTTCTTGCTCCAAGGATAATATTTCAGTAAGAATATGGGCAACAATACAATATATTTTTTTTATATCATTGTATACTACATTTCTGTCAAGATACAAAAATCTTAAAACAGATAATTCTGATAGATATTGTTGTCAATTTTTAAAACACATTTTCGTATACTAAGAGCTTGATTTTAGTTTTTAGAAAATAATATTTTTTTAATTATTGTATACTACTTCTTGATAATTTTCAGAACGGGAAAAATTGGGTATTAGCCAACACTAAATCCTACGCACATGCAAAGTGTATATTGGATCACCTTCTTAGAAGGTTTAGACTAAATGTTTATTATTATTCAAAGTTATTTTAACATTCTTATCTATAGGATAATGAACAAACAAGCAACGTTCGAATGCCGTTTACATTTGATTTATTTAATGAATGACTTATTGCATAGTTGGTAGGTGATAATTAGGTTTTTTTATCAAGTGTAGATAATTACAGCCCTTTCTATTTAAATTAAATTTAGTTTTAAGAAAAATCCGGAAAATTCCGAACATATAAAGTCAGCAATTCAGTCAGTACTTGTACCCGCTTTCTGTACTACCTTTCTGTCATGTTCTAATGATGAACAAAAAATGAAGCTAACTAAGGTATGAAAAGCTATAACAAAGTTTTTTTCGTTTGTTCAATTACACTTAATTCTATAGTTGTTAACTATCTGGAGAAACAATAATTACTTTGATATTGGATTCTTGGATGTAAGTATTAATTTTTGGATTTATAATTTTCTGTAAAAACTATTATCACCGATCAGCAATTAAACGAACCGCAGCAGGCCATTACAGGATATCAAGTAAAGTCTACTTATATATTTTATATCTTTAAATCATCTATCTCTGTTAATACTGATTTTTTCTCTTATAGACATCTTTGATGACAAGACACAATGATATTGTGAATACAGTCAGCCAAACTATCAATGAACAGTATAGTAAATTACAAAGTCAACACCAACAGTACGCTGAACACTTAAAAAATCAGTTGCAAGTGAGTTAAATCAATTTCTGATACAACAATGATATTTCATTCCTACAATGATGACAGACAAAGCGAAACGAATTGGAACACCTACAATTAGAGTTAACTCAACAGCAGCAACAAAATATACCTCAGGTTTCTGTGCCGATGAGCATTGCTCATTCGCAGGTTGTGAATTGTGAATTTATGTTCTAAAATTTTAATAGTAGAAAATACCTTTTCTTCATTATAGCCGCCGCCTCTTCCAGTTATGCACAATCAGCCAAATTTGAGTATACCGCCACCACAGTTTGGTATAAATCAACCTCCTGCGAATATCATACAACCAGATTTCAATCAGCCGCTTCCAAATTATGTAGGACCACCTAGTTTTAACCCATCCCTTCCCTCACAAGCGTCAATAAAGCCAGCAACCGCTTTTGATTATCAACATGGTTAGCAACTCATTTATAACCTTTATATATATTATACTTTTATATAGTATAAAAGTAAGATTATCTCCCAAAAGGTGCAAACCGCACAAAGGCACCCTTGATTCAAGATTATCATCATGGCCAAACACCTGTTGGGCCACAAGCTGCTCTACCCGCAATTGAACTACCTGACCTTAGCAAACCACCACCAGGATTTCCAAGTATACCTCAAAATCCAGGTAAGATAAAAATATAATAGATTTTTTTAATATATCTCTTTCTTAGTAGGTCCTAAGACTGCAGCTGCCGCACCACCACCATTCGGTCCTGATTCAGCACTGATTCCAACTGTTCCCTATCATGAGTTGCCAGCTGGCCTTATGGTACCGTTAATACAGGTTAGAGTCACTCGATTGAGTTTGTGATTATTTATTAATTGTGGTTAAACACTGTACAGTTGGAAGACAGTGAATATAGCCCTTTAGACCCATCAGCTATTAGATTACCACCACCTGTACCTCCAAGTGAAAAGTTAATAGCTGCTATAGAAGCTTATTACGCTCCTCCTAACCACGATAAACCTCGGGATAGGTAAAAAAAATGGAAAAAAAATGAACTCTACTTACATCTATATAAACACACCTTTTCAGTGATGGATGGGAAAAGTTAGGCCTTTACGAATTTTACAAGTCAAAGAAAAATGCCCGAGAGGCTCAGGGTTTTGACGTTTCATCAAATGGTCAGCGCTCAAATTCACATTCACCAAAAAGGTTAAGATATAGATCCAGATCTCGCACTCCCAAACATCGATTCAGATCTCCCACACGCAGTAGGACATCTTCAGAATCTCCAGAATATGTGAAGTCAAGATCTCGGTCTCCTGCTGCAAAGAGATCTAGAAGTCGAAGCGTTACGCCTCCGTGGTAAGTCAACGACCTCTTTATCTTCTATCATTCAGTTCAAACTTGATGCTTTCCAGGAAAGTAGCAGTTAGCTCAGCATCTGCGGATCGTCGGCTGGAGGATAACAATCGTGGTTTCAATCTGATGAGAAAGATGGGCTGGTCTGGAGAACGGGGGCTTGGTGTCTCAGAACAAGGTATCACAGATCCCTTAGAAGGTGGCGAAGTCAGGGATAGAAATGATTTATATAAAGGTAGTAAAACTTTATGAAATCAAGTGGGTTTTCTTAAAATGCATATCTATTTTAGGGGTTGGCGTCCCGACTCGTTCGTCAGATCCTTTTGAAGCTTTTCGAAAAAACCGTAGTAGTAGATATTCACAAAGCTTCAAGGAAAAACGTGCAGCAAGAAAAGCAGAGACTGGTATGGACTAATATACCAAAAAAAACTATTAATTTCTTATTGTATTCGTTCCAAGAACAAATTTTAGTTTGAATAAAAAATTATTACATTTGTTTCTTGATTAATCGTAATGTCCTAGTTTTCGAATATTCAAACGTCTAAGTACGTATACTTAATTGAACATGAGGATTTTATAAGGTGTTACAGTAATCAACGTTCTTTGTCATTTTCGCGTCTGCACGACTAACAAGGATTATAAGAAATTCTCATTACAGAATTCAGAAAAAAATGATATATAAATTTATAGTGCAATATCTAAAACTTTATTGTAATAAATCGGAATTATTATCAGGCATTAATTATCAATTTTTTAGACTAATATTTTTTCCGGAAGTTATAATCATCTGCAGAGAATTTTATGGAGAAAACTTTACAAATTTCATGGCTTGTATGATACTCCCTATCCGGGATAATAAGTTGATAATGTCTATTTTTATGTTTACAGTAGTGTAAAACTTATTTAATATGCCACAGTATGAAGCAAAAGACAAGTGAATTGAAAAATAAATTAGAACTATATTTTTCATAAAAGTAGGTCGCGTTCGAATTTCATGTCTTCGCGCCAACGGAAGGAACATTTCAATTCTTTTATTCGAAGTGGCCTCCGGTTCTATTGTTAATCTTTTCGCCATCCTTTTTAATCCTGATAGTGAGTTCTTTAAAAAATATAAATGTACAATTTATTTGACTCAATAAGTAATATGATCCAAATATTTTAGCTTTTCACGCAACTGAATCTTCTAAACTTAAAAGTTCCACGTTACGTTTGAAAGTTAGAAGTTTCTGGGTGGGATAATTTATTAATCGCTAACGTTACGTAATTAGATTCTTCCCCATGTGTAGTTTTTAAGATATTTTATAACTTTTGGAAAATGAAGGCCTTTGCTCAGGGAAAAAGAATAAAACCCAATGTTCCATTATTGTGCTTCAATGAGATATCCAGCTCAACTTCGGACGGTAAAGATGTTTCAATGAAGATAAATAATGAAGATGATCGAAGCCAACAGTCTAATGAAGAAGCTAGTTCTTACTTATGTGGTAAGTTTCAATATCTCAAATCTTTACAGAGTGATTATTTATTCTTAGAATTATTTATTTATCTTAGAATATTCGTAAAATAGTAACACATATCTTAAGTTTTTCGTCTTTTCTACTTTTCACTATACCTTTAATATTGTTACTTTAAATATGTTTAAACAGATCAATCATTTAGTGAAGCTTCGGAAGAAACTGTTTCAAATTCCCTATCTCCTGAGCCAATGACTACGTCTCATGATTTGACTTCAACTATAACAGCAGAAGAAATAAATTTTCTTCCATTGAAAGGTAGAAATTTATAATACATCTAGCTATTTAGCGAATTTTAAAAGTAAATTCTTCCTTCGATTAGACGCGAATCAAACTTTACCTTATCAGATGGATATACAGAACCCTGGTGTTATGATTTATTATGAAGAACAGTTGAACGATAGAGAGGGTATGAACGTAACTATTAATCAAACTTCAAATTTTAAAGGTTTGTTTCTTGCTATATGTATGAATATGATAAAGGTGTAACTTAACAGATGGAGGGTGTCCATTCACCTCTAGTCCAAAAGACGTTGATCAGACCTATACAACTATAAGCCTTCATGATGGCTTTCCCAACGAAATGTATCATAACAACTCAACAATGGAAAATAGTCAAATAATACTTCAAACCAAAACCGAAAAGCAAGAAGATGAAAGTGAGGTATATGATTTGACTAGAATAAAGCATGGGTTGAACGTTGAGAGAACTCTTAGCAGTGAAGAAGGTAAATAATCTATTTTATATCCTTTACCGTAAAATTAAAAGTTTTAAACTTACATAGCTGCCGATATTAGAAATCATGACGAATTGGAGAGGTTTCCAACAAAGTTATGGAAAGCAGCTAATGACCCGAATAGTGAAGTAATAGTTTGGACTGAAGATGGGAAATCCGTAGAAATTGAACCTGCTAAATTTGATAGAGAGGTTTTTGCTTCAGTACTTCATTTAAACAAGGAGAAAGCTTTTATGTATTATAGGTTATGTCAAAGCATCCCCGGCTTGTGCAAGTTAACAGATTCGAAAATATGAGACGACAAATGCGAGAATATGGTTTTGTTTGGGATGAGCAACAGGATGGGAAATTTATTTTTAAACACATGTTCTTCAGGAGAGGACGTAAAGATCTTTTGCGAAATGTTCAAACCAGAAGACGACGAGGTTTGATTTCGGGATCAAAGTCATTCAATCAGGGAGAGCAGCCAACCTCAAAACGAGGCAGAAAACCAGGTAAAAGCCGTAAATCGACAGCAGCGTCAAAGCCTGACAACGAAGCTACAATCTCAAGATCATCATCATCATCTAAGTGCAATTGGACAGCAACTCAAGCGTGGTATGGTGACCAATACATTTATGACAACACTTATGGAAATTCATCTCAAGCTTATTATGTTTATCCGTCATCTGCTTATGGGACCTATCAAGCAAATTATAATAATTCGACCGTGACAACGTCCCATAACACTATCTGTACTACAGAGCAACCAATCTCTGAACTTCAGCAATTTTAATTTGTTAAAGTATCGCTTTTATTCTTCGTTTTTATATTTATTTTATATTTTACCTGAGAAATCAAACTATTTGTTTTAATATTTTTTTTTAATTTAATATATTCAGTTTCTAATTAAGTAGTTTGTTCATCGTCATCTTTAGGACCCCACAAAAATACTTTTTTCTCTGCGGCTGTTAGAAGCATCGGTTCAGATGGGTGAGGAGAAAGTGATGAGACTACTCCAACACCTTTGTGAAGTAGT
This sequence comes from Dimorphilus gyrociliatus, assembly GCA_904063045.1. NCBI lineage: Eukaryota > Metazoa > Annelida > Polychaeta > Dinophilidae > Dimorphilus > Dimorphilus gyrociliatus. The sequence goes on along the minus strand of CAJFCJ010000002.1, from coordinate 1,396,634 downwards.
TTAACAGTGACAGTTGCCTGAAAGAACGAGTTTGTTAAACACTTTCTGGAAGGGAAGTTTTATGCATCTACCTTAACTAGGTCCCAAGTATAAACGCATCCGTCCTCAGACCCACAAATGATATGAGTGTCGAAATTGTTTAAGCAACAGTCGATTTTAAATTGAGTATTTTTGTGACTTTCGTAGCTGAAGAGAAACAGCGTATATCAAATGTCTAAATTAAAAAGATTGAATATCACTTACCTGTTTAATAATTCTCCTGTTTGTTTATCAAAGAGTCTAACTGTACTATCAAGAGACGAGGCCAACAAACACTGTTCATCCCTTGTCATTGACACGCAATTTATTGGTCCTATTAAAATATTAGATATTTAAAGAGAATTCTAATTAAGTTGTAAATATTTACTTCCTAAGTAATCTTCAAATAGTTGACCTTGTCTTATGTCGTATTTACGAAGACGTCCGTCAACTGAGCCAGTTAAGATTTCATGATTATTTATCCATAAACTCGTCACACTATCTTTTGCTTCATCTAAAACTTGAATTACTCGATTGCTCTTACAGTCCCATATTCGTACTGAACCGTCCAATGAGGCAGATATTACTATTGTAGCTTCTTCATTAAATCTTACACAATTTACACAACCAGCATGTCCTCGAAATTTCCTAACAACCCTTGCATCTGCTACATCCCATAATATGACATTTTTATCTAGGCCACAGGACACTAATTGAGCATTATCGCAGGCTGCAGCAGCATCCATGACTTCCTGACCATGGCCTGAATATGTAGCCAACAGACTCCCTCGTTTTGGGTTCCATAATTTCAATTGATTATTACTCCCGCAAGTCATACAATATTGACCATCAGCTGAACATGGATATTTATTAATAAATAAGTGAAATGTGTTATGTACTTACTATTGTATCGCACTGCCCGAACAGCATTCTGCTTACAATCGATTGTATTCAATAATTTTTCGGCGATCGGTTTTGCCATGCGTTATTATAAAAATATAAGCTACGATTTGAAATCGTATATTTCGTGGTCACGCCGCACCAGTTATTTTTCTTTAGTTCCATGATAACCGGAAATCCTGTTCGCGCTATACTACAATTCACTGGGAAAATAAAAATGGCGTCTGTCGGACGAATGATGCTTTTTGCTCGTCAATTTTCTACGGCAACCGTTCGAAGGAGTCAACACTGGCAACAACAGGGTATTCCAGGAACAGTAAGATACACTTTCTTAAATTTTTCTGCAAGAAAAGTGTAAACTTTTTTTGTTAAAACATGTTTTTGGTTGTAACCTTGATTTACCTTGACCTTACCGTTTCGTGCTTTGCAGAATTTGCCGTTTGGTATCAACAATCGCTATAAATTGACAGCACTTTTCACAATTTACTTTGCCAGCGGTTTAGGAGCACCATTTTTGCTCGTCCGTCATCAACTTTTGAAGGATTGATGTAAGTGTTCTTAAAGTATTTGAATATTTATTTTTGATCTCTTTATTTTCAATCACAGGTCTTTAACGTCGTCCACTGAAATTAACCTCTGAATAAGAACGCATAAGAATTCGCATACGAACATAATTGTTTAGTAGTCTTGTAATAAAATGCGTTTCTGAAATCATTTTGAATTTTGTAATAATGCCTCTGACTTATTAATTTCGCTCCGACAGATAGGAAACTACTGAATCTTATAAACAGTTCATAAGCATAGCAGACTATTAGCTGATTACTTAAAAATCGGTTGATGTTGTAATTTAAAGGAACCATAAAGGATTCTTTTTACTGCAATCGTGTGGTGCATATAAAAAAAAAGATCAATACATTTAGTCCATAAAGAGCTGTTTAATGTGATACTTTTACCCTTTTTTAATTAAATTAAATATTATACAGTATAAACTTCCCAATTTGACTCTAGAAATATGAATTGTTATGCAGTAGATGGCGCTTTAGACAATGCTCTTGAGGTTTTTCTGCTTTTATCGCTCGACGTAATCACTCCGCTTTGTATTTACTGAATCGCTTCAAATATAAAGCATACAATATATTTAATGGTTCAAAAACTTAAATTTAAAACTCATTGATCTATTACCCGAATGCTGAATTATCTGTCAACTTTATAATTGAATTTCGGCATAATCCTAAACAAGAGGAAAAACAACATTTTGAAATGACAGAAAAGGAAGAAATGAAAAAGTGCTTCTTGTAAGTTCGAATAGTTAAGAAATTGTACACATAGAACATTCTTAGAACATTCTATTCGTATTATGAACAATCATTAATATAAGATAATAAATATATTCCATCTCCACAGCTGTCAGGAAAAGGAAGCAAAATACACATGTCCAAAATGTAATTACCCTTATTGTTCTTTGGTTTGTTATAAAGGTGAAAAGCACTTGAATTGTTCAGAAAATTTTTATAAGGAATGTTTCGTCGAAGGTCTAAAGGATATGAATAATGAGTAAGTGGTAATTCATTCAAATTCTTAATCTTTTTCAATACATTCGTACATATATCATCCAACGTAAAAAAATTTCAGTGACGGCAACAAGAGGAAAATGATAGAAATTCTTAATAAAATGAGAAAAGACGAGGATCCAGGTAACTTATTGCTTCTTTTTTTTTTAATTAAAAGTTAATCTTATTAATTTATTTTACTCGTTCTTTTTGTAGATCTTAATATTGAATCGCTTGAGGATCGAATTGAAGGATTAGATTTAGGTTGATTAAGCAATCCTATAATTAAATTGTAGTAAAATTTCCCTCTTTTATAGATAATGATACTGAAGAGCTCTGGTCAAAGCTAACTGACGAGGAGAAATCAGAATTCGAAAGACTTTGTAAGAAGGGTAATGCCTTTGTGGAACCTTGGAATCCTTGGTGGTATGAATCTGTCAACTTAAGGCCTAATTTAACGGAAGAAATACTTCCCCTACAGACTTTACTAAAAGTTAGTATTTTACTTTAGTAATCTACTTAAAAAAAAAGCCAATTTTAAACATCTTTTCCCCAGAAAGAACCATCTAAGACCCTGGCGTATTCTATACTAAATACTCTTCTCTGTTACTGCTATATATGTCGTAGATTTAACGGCGATTACATCGATTTATCATCAGAAGCCGCTCAGGTTTGTCAATGATTTTTCTCCGAAGCAAATTCAATTGATTTCCTAAGTATATAATAGTATCTTGTTTCTTTTTAAAAGGAAGTTCAAGGAATATGCGGACCTCTTGCCTGTAATGAAACATTCATAGATATAGCGTCAAGTTTAAGCTCTTTTTCGAAAGCCCTCAAAGTTGACGAAGGAAAAAAGGTTATACAAAAATTCCATTTTGACGCTCTCTTTCATTTTCCATTCTCCTTTCAGAAAACAGGAGAATCCATAGTTAAAACTTGTTTGATGGATACCTGCCACATATTAAAAGAATCTTCAATCTTAAATGAAAAGGATAATTTAATATTACTGGCGTTAAATGACATGAAAAGAATTTTTGATAACAGTATTAAAGAATTAAAAGGTTTTACTTATATCTTATTGTTATATTTATAAATTATAACATTTCTCTTTCAGAAAACAAACAATCTCCAAACAGAGAAAAAGAGAAAAGAGATATAAAGCAATTTTTTCAAATTTCAAAGAAATTAATTTTCTACATGAGCTGGTATTCGTCGAATGCCAAGGATCTCATAAAATTTGCAGAAACTCTCTCATTTCAAAAAGGTATAACAATTTTATTCTTTAAGTTAAAATGTATTTTTCAATTTTCATCAAAACAATTTTAAATGCTGTCGCAACAGATCTACTTAGCTGATTGGTTATTGGATGGGATTTTTAATTAATTCTTTATATGAGAGTAAAAAAACAAGAAAAAAAATACAACAAACAAGATTTTCAAACGATTAATTAAATAGGGAGATAAAAACATGGGGTTATGAGTAAGAATAAAAAAATTTATTCAATTTCCCTTGATTTCTTAAATTTTCTCTTATCTTTCGTCAATTTTTTGCTTAATTTCTTCCTTCCTCGTCTATTTCTATTATCTTTTATCACTTCTTCATTTGGTGTAATGGGATCGTCATGAGTAGTTCGCTTATCGTCCTCTATCATAAATTCCTCGCATGCATCCTCGTTTTGTAATAACAATGAAGCGTGCTCAGCAAGCATCTCTATTTGATCCGCGGAAAAGATGTGTTCAGCGATATCTGCACTAAGAATTTGCATATTATCGGTTATGTGATGAGATGATGACGTATCGGTTCCAACAACAACGTCGGCGGCAACATTGGCACCCATAACTGGGTCGTCAACCATAACTATTGCATTAGTTGAATCTGCTTGAACTTCTTCTAGGCAACTTTCTGCCTTGATTCTAGCCAAGTCTATAGGAGTTGGCGAGTTGCAATCAGACGGAGGGATACCGCATCTAAGCTCAACTTCGCTATCCGTGGAAGAGTCAATACTTTCTTCACCAATTACAGTCTTGTAATTATTCTTCTTTTGACGTTTTCCAGATCTTTTTGGTTCGCCAACAAGCGATGGTCGAATATATCTTCTAGCTTGTCCATTACTATGAGTAGATCCTCCTCCCCCGTCGATTGAACTAAATACCTGCTTATTTGAAAAGTTACCAGCTGAAGCAGCTTGTATTTTCCTTGTTAATTTCATAAGAGAGTCAAAACTAATACTATGAATAGATAAAAATTGACGTATTCTATGCGTCATATGCATAGATTTGCCAGTTAAAAGCTTTTGCATGCACTTTATCTCATCATATATTGAAGCTGCAAAATGCCTGACGATATCTTGCGATGGTCTACCTAAAATGCTCTTTGTATCGAGAAGGATATACTCGATGTAAATAACCATTAAAGTGTCTAGCTCGTAGCGTGCAGTATCTCTGTCTGAATCTGAGTTGAGTATTTGCGATATAGTACGTTGTCTCTCCCTTATTTCTTCTTCTTGTTCATCTCTATTTCTATGGGTTTTGGTTACAACGTCTTCTTCTAACTGATTATGCTCAAAGTCAAACATAGGTCTGTATACAAAAGACGGATGTGGTGGGGGCGGGGGCGGCATAATAGGTGCGGATATGGCATCAATAGACGTTTGAATTTTGGAATATCGTCTAGGTGGCGCTTGTTGCCCTTGTGCTCCGTTCTCAGCGTTCTCTTCAAAAAGCATTCGTCGAAAGCTGAATCTGTCGTCGCTTTCATCGACTTTATCTTGCAGGCTTTCGTCCTTGTGACTCATCCCTTCCTCTTCGCCCGATTTCAATTCCTCTCCATCTTCTTTTTTCGTGTCGGTTGCAACAATTTCATTACCTTTGCTCTCCTCAGTTGCAGGAGTGTTAGTTGATTCTTGCTCATAGCTTGTTGGGCAATGGGGAAAAGAAAAGTCAATTAGAGGTGGGCCACAATATCTGGGGTATGGATTAGTGGGTCTCACACAACGACCAGGAAGCCGGCCGCAGTAATGAGTCGGATACGGTTGGTAATAGGCGTGGGAGGGGGGAGGAGGTGGTGGATATCTGCAATGACTAGGCGGCGGTTGAGTAGGTAATATATACGTTGAACGATTCATTCGAATCGGTCCGGTCAAGGACGAACGTACAGCTGACGTTGTAATAGTTGGCCCTGGAGAAGCCGTTTCGAAAAAAGTAGTTACAATTGGAGAGTCTTCTTTATCACTATTTCCTTTAACCTCTTCGTTTGTTTCGTCCATATTGCGAATCTGTTCCAATATTGTAGAAGTTTTTTCTTCTTCAACCGATTTCTTCCCTCCTTTTCCTTGTTTAGGACGAGCTTGTTTTTTTTTTTCAATAGGAAACTTACGAATAGCTTCGTTAATCGATGATTCGTTCTCTTCAGTCGACTTTACAGTCTTTTCTTGGCTATTTATTCCTTTCATTCGCTAAAAAGAACTGTAACGAAACTACGTCTGAAAAAAAGAATTTTTTTATTGTTTTAAATATTCTTGACGTTACGTTCTGTGAATTCGAAAATCTGGAACCTCGTTCGATTTTTTTTTTTATTTTTTTTTAAAAGAAAACTATAACAAAAATATAAAATTAATAATAAAACATGCAACAGCAATAGACCGTTTACAAGTTAACATTGTTTCGTATATACAGATAAAAAAAAGCCCAAAATCGAAATCGCACGAAAGGATATGCTTGAAGTTCGGTGACTACTACACGGGTTTGAAAGAATGTCGCCGAAAATACCAACATATCTGATCGTACGTCGAAGCGGCATATGATCCAAACTCATGCTTGCCTTCCTCATTTAAGTGATTTATCTCCATTAAAATCGTCATTTCTCTCAATTAGGCTAATTGTTTTGCAAATGTTTTTCGTTTATTGTAACTACCATTTTTTAACAGCATATACGCCTGCAAATGCTGATAATTGCCCACTCATTAGGATAGGCCTAGTAGCACTAAAACGACAAAAACATTCCCTTCCTTCATCCTAATAAATGTGAAAATTTATTAATTCATACGAATGATTATAGAAATATATACTCGTTTCTATTTCACGTAATCGCCAATATGATTAAGAAAAAAATTTATAATTGCCGCGCGAGATAAATTTAATGGCATGCTATACATTGATGAATTAAAAGCGAGAATAATTAAAGTTTGTTTATCTTCGAACATTGCCCGATTCCCTAAATCGACACAACATGCAACAGTCTGGCGCGTCGTCATTAGTATTAAACATTATATTCATATTTTCGTTATCTTCTCAGCTTTCACAACAGGATTAGCTTTCTTTATTTGTTCAGCACCCAATTCTTTGTAGTCGAATGAACACTGATGCTTATCCGAATACCTGTGCATACTGCAATACAGACCGCCGCATCTACACTCAAAACCAGTCAGACCAACTTTCTTTTTGCACGTGGAGCATCGATTCTTTTTAGTTTTTTTCCCATCCTTTTTTTCCTGTTCTTCTTCAGGGGTCGTCGCGGGTGAATTGGCTGCGGCTTGACAACCTTCGTTTTCTTCTTGCTCCTTTGGAGGAGTGGCGATGGTGGGCTTGGCTGTTTGAACGGTTTGTGTTGAGGACGTCGATGTTGCTGCGGCGCTCGAAGTAGCAGGACTGACTCGTCCAGCTCCATTTTCTGTTCGGCGTTTTACTGTATCCTTATAGCACTTCGAGCACATTCCTTCGGTTGCTTCGGATCCGTAAAATCCGCAACCCATTTTGCACAAAGACGACGCGATATTCTGATCGGATGTCGCATTTGATTCCATATTCTGGTCTATAATGACAACGCAAAATTCATAAACAAAAAAGAATGAACTTCTCTAAAATATCAACAAAGAAAAACCTGATTTATTCTTCAATTAAATTTCATTTGATTTTTATCTTAAACTTATTCGATCCTAAAATGTTTTTTTCATTACGTTTACGCTAGCTTTACGTCGTTGGCATGCGTTTGTTGTTACTTTGCACAAACTAACATGGCTGCCGTTAGTAAACGTCAAACCTTCTTCTCAATTAATCGTCTATCACAATAAAATAACCAAAAAAATTGATATAAATGATTTTATATTACCTTTATTTCTAGGCTTGCCAAGGAACGAGCGTCTAAAACTAAATCTATATCGTCCTATGTCTAAGAAAAGCCTACGTTATTCACCACACGACCACGTGACCCCTATCTGAAAATTGATTGGCGGTTGGGCGTCAACCGGAAGTGAACATTTCAGCAAGGTCGTTCTTATAAAAATTAAATTAACTAAAAGGCCAAGCAAAATTAACCACAATCATTCATAAATAAAAGTTTCGTGCGATTTTCTCACACCCGGATGTTCGAACGTAAACATGACGACGATCGAACATGGCGCGTAAACAAACCAATATGAATACATAGGTTTAATAGTATTATAGATTGCTTAGAAAAGCGTGACTTAATGATATAGATAACTTGCAGGAGAATATTTTGAATCATGGCAAGCAGCGGAGTAAAAATGATGTCAACGAAAAGAAAGGATAATAACAACCAGCTTACTGCTGTAAGTAAATACATTATAATTTTTGTTCCTATATAACCTTAGAAAAAACTAAAATTATCATTTTTCCACTCAAAGAAATGGGGAAAGAACACGGTACAAAAGCGTGAAAAATTATCATCCCAGAGCAAATTCCAATCAAGATCTTTTAAAACTCAAAATAGTAATTGGACACCAATTGTTCACAAACCATCAAACGAACAGGTATAGTATTCTAGGAGGGCAGTCACACCAGTTTTTATGCTAAAAGAAAAACTATAAACGTTCTATAAAACGCAGATATTCTTGGAGAGAAAAGAATTAGTATCAAATTGGGTGAGAAAATTTCTTTGTGAAAAACTCTATCTGTCTATCCCTTTATCAGTATCTGTTCATTTTGTTTATTATCTCTTTATCTTATCGTCTTTTTTCTCCCTCTCTCTTTCCTTCGAATTTTCTAACCCGAATTGTAATTCTTATAGTTTGATCTATGGACTGATGCTCAAAGGAAAAAGTTTCTTGATAGAATCCTCAGCCAATGCGAAAGGCCCCAACTCCATTTTATACAAAATTGGTTTGATGTAAGTGTCAGCAAATATGATAGTACTCGTAGTAAAAAACTATCTAATCATTCCATATCTGCCATTTTCAACAGCTAAGAGTGCCTCTAAAACATGTTGATTTTACAAATTTACTACCGAAATTCTTATCTCTCTATATCTTCTCCTTTCTCGATCCTCGATCTCTTTCAAGGGCTGCGCAAGTTTGCTGGCATTGGAAGTATTTAACGGAACATGACGAATTATGGGTTGGAAAATGCGTAAAGAGAGGATGGTATCTACCTTATACTCCTTCAAACAACGAGAATGCAGCTTGGAAAATGCACTACATATGTTGTATATCGACTTTAGATATGGACGGACCGGTTAGTAGTTTTAAACAGTACAACTTAATTTTTCGGTATTCTCTTACAAACAAACTTATCTAGATAACGCACGAAAGTCTAATGAAAGTGATAAGCCATTTATATCCAGTTTGTATAGATAAAAGGAATAAAAAGCTATACAAATTGATTTTTATTATGGCATTTTGATTTCTATTGTTATAGTTATTACCCTTTTCCCAGCAATTCCTTAGAGATGGATACCCAAGAGAACCTAGATTGATTTATCTTGTTTGATTATTAATAATCCAACAATTTATTAATTAATTAAAACAAACAAAAAGAGAGCAATGATTTACTTTTTATGATGAATATTTTAAAAGGAATCTTTCAGTTATTCTCTCTTTCTCTTCTTTTTCCATAAGTAATTGATACATTCTTTGCTTTTTTTATAATAATTATTTTAGTCTATGGAGAGAATTTATGGAAGATTCGGAGATGGGACAAACTTCCTTAAAAGGCAAAAAACTGATTTGAGGAAAAGCGTCAGCCAAACGTATAGGAACTACGGTAGTGAATATATATATATATATATAAATATATATATAATATTCAATTTTTACGACTTTTTTAATAGATGAAGTATTAAATACAAGACCACCTTGGTATCCTCCAGACGTTGTTCCAAAAGATTTGGAATCTACAGCCAAAGCTATGCTACATGACTTTAATCCTAATGATCCTAACGTAAATATGGAACATTTAGGAAATTTTTTAGCTAATTACAAATTATTTTTAGATACCCCAATCGTTAACGTTGCATCATAATAAATTTGGTATAGAATTAAACAAGCTGACTCAATCTCTTCCATCAACAACAAAACTTATTGACTACGGTCTTCGTAGTGAATCACGTAAATCGGAGAATAGAATAAAAACCGTACTAACTTTTATAGAAAGATAAATTATGCTCACCATTCATAATTAATGCTTGATTGTTTATGTATATTTCAGTCTGAAGAAGAATATGATTTTAGTCAAAGATCGCAGAGAGTTCCGCTATCCCAATCTTTAGAAATTGAATCTTTCAAAGAAAAGCGTATGATGGAATTAGTGCAGCAGCCATGGGAACCTCCCGTACCTGTAACACATCCCATTAAAACGGGCACAAATTTAACAGGAGGTGGAAATTATCCCCTTCTAAAATCCGCAAGGACAAGACTAAATACGGATAAGCCAATCAGCAAAACATTCCCTCAAGACGAAAATCCTCGAGTTATTTTTATAAGCTCAAGGGTACCGGCAGCTGATTTACTAGTTGATGCTATTCTATTTGGCGTTATACCTATTGTGTACGAATACGAGGGAACATCTTTAGAGGCTTTGACTGACCGATTGACATCCTATTTATCTGGAAGATGCGCACAGTAAACTTCCAACTATTCTTTTCTCTGTTTATCTTGTCTAAATCTTTTTTAATTAATTTTTATAAAGGAGTATAGGCCTATTCGTCCACAATACCGACATTCAAAAATTAAACCTTGTATTAGGAGCAACCGTTACAAAGCGTACAATAGAAGACGCAGACATAGCTGATTTCCTAAAGACTTTGGCAACAAACATTCTAACCCCAGAACAGAAAGGTCATTTGGACATTTTCACTCCATTAGCAGCAAGCGGTTAGTTAACTAATTTATATTTTCATAGAAAAATGTTTATCATTAATTATACAATTAGAGGATGGAATAGAGATAATGACGAAACTCTCCTCCATTACCGGAACTATATGTACAACACCTACAGGCTTAATTGGAAATTACAATCATGGTTCGTTCTCTAATAAACACTAAGAAGCTATATATATATATATATATATATATATATATTCGTATATTGATCTATAAACAAACAACGCAGTGAACTCTGAATGGCTAACCTCACCTGAATCGGAAAAACAGCCTTGTTTATACTTCTGCAGCGAAAAATTGTCAATATGGGCCAACGTTGCCGATCAAGTAGCAGAAGGTTCACTAAGAACCAAAAAGATCTTATCTTCTTATTTAGAACGGCAGAACAAAGATATTTGTTCCCAAATAACAGGTAAGATAGAGAAAAACAATTCGCCCTCTTTTCTTAGCTCTTTTATGTCATTCAAACTGACCTTGACCTCTAGGTCAAATTCTATACGATTCTACTGGTCTCTTACATGTTGGTAAATTTGAAGAGATTTGCAACGCGTTGCAAGATGGCCTCTACCAAATAAGCCAAGAGGAACCGGTTAATTACAATTTAATATTATAATATATCAGTAAAATTAAAGCTTTCTATCGTTTTTTAATAGAATAATTCATTGGAATTTCTAGGAAGATACTTACTTAGGCGTAGTAATGTAAAGGAAGCGGATATACAATTGGCACAATCCATGACAGTAAGTTAATTAGTTTTTTTTTTATTTTATGTATATGAAAGAAAACCTCACGCCGATAGGCATTTCGACCTTTGACCTACTCTGTTTGTTCTTTCTATAGCCACCAGGCGGAACTCTAAAGCCCGCCATGACAATGAAAGCGGAAATTTTGAAAGACACTATTCAAGAGGATGACATTTATTCCGATGCAACTGGCAAAGAAGATGACATAAGCGTAGGCGACGGAGAGGAAAATGAAAAGGAAAAAAAGAATTACCAAAATTTTGAAAAGAAGACAAAAGACATCGATCAAGATGAATCTGAAGTTGACGAAGATATCAAAGATGATATAAGTGATGATGTTCAAGGTTTCTATCTTAACAAATCCATCATATCGTTATCTTACTAAAACTATACACAATGTACAGAAGTTTTAGATACGGATATGCCTGGCAATACTCTTACTCAAATTGCAGTAAAGAAAACTGGTGCCTTTAAGCCCGTTAACAGCACCCTGAGTGAAAACTTTGATAATAGCTATAGTCCTTTGCCATCCGAAGGGGAACCCCTTTTATCAAAAAGTGTACACAATCAAAGACCACCAATCAAAATGGTAAATAAAAATAAGTGTATAACTCTGCACAGCAATATAATCTATAAACGTTTCCTTTCAAAACTATTACTAGACGCCCGAAGTATTAGCATCAATTGCTGATAAGAGAACTGCAGTTGCTAAAGAGATTCTCTCTTCCGAAACTGATTACAGACGGACATTCGGCGCTCTAAAGAAAGTGTATTTATTACCTTTAAAGAGCGCACTGTCTAATAATAAGTAAGGATTTCTAAATAAAAAGGAACTAAAGCGTAAACTAATCCTCCCTTTTTTTCAGGGCTATACTAAGCGCCCATAATCTACAAATGATCTTTGCCGATGCCATGAATATCCTAGATTTGAGTAGGAATCTTTTAGATGATTTACGTAAAAGACTAGAAGATTGGAATTCGCATAGTTGTCTTGGAGATCTATTTGTTAAATTTTGCGGTCAATTAAAAGTTTATACAAACTTTTTTCAAAACTATTCCATGATACTCCATTGTATAGAGAAAAGCGTCGAACAAATACCGTCCTTTAGAGCATTTTTAAGCAGATCTGATAAAACACCTGCAACAAAAATGCTGAGAATCCAAGAAATCTTATTACTACCTTCCAGAAGAATATTAGATTATGTAACACTTTTGACCTGGTTCGAGAGGCATACACCCAAAGATCACGCTGATCGCAGCGATCTAGCTTTGGCTCTGAAGCTTATTAAAGAATTATCGAAATTAATAACTGAACAGAAAACGAGATGCGATAGGGAACAACAAATTATTTCCTTACAGAAAACAATTTTAAATTGTCCGGTAATATTAATTATTTCTTCTTTAATCTAATTTACATATTTACTTATAAGTTAATCAAACAAAACTATAGAGTTTGATGGAGGCTAACCGATATTTTATAAAGCAATTGGACGTGGCCCATTTAAAAGCGCCGTTATTAAAAGCAAACGCAACGGCAGTGGCAAGTGAATTAAAGTTAGTAATAAATATATTATTTCTAAATATACAAGTATTTTTTTTTTAAAAAACAAATAAATAAATTATAACAATAATAGAACTTACCAACACGTTGAAGACTTGGGTTTGTTTTTATTTAACGACGCCGTTGTTGTAACAAAGCGAACCAGCAGACACTTTCCCTACGAGAGAAGAGTGGAATATACGTACAGATTCGTAGCTTGCTCCTCTCTGAAAAGATTACGTTTAGAGGATGTACCGGATTCAAAGCGTTAGTTACATTTAACTATTAATCGGTTTACTTTTTTTTTAATGATTTTGACTATGCTTTCAGTGACGCGCGACTGCTTTAGGATGCACTCCCCCAATAGAAACTGGTATTGTCAAACGTCGTCTCCGGACGAAAAACTGAATTGGCTAACGATTGTAGAGAACGCTATTAGAGCGGCAATTGACGATAAATAGTAATTCTGTGTTTTTCTTTAATTTATTGATATAAAAAAAGAGAGAATGATCAAGCAGTATTTACAATATTTACATATAAAAAATGACTATTGTCTTATAAATTAAACAGTTTTAAACTTTTTAATGTTAATCTTGACAAAATATTCTTTATTCTTTTGTGGTTTTCTTGGGCAATAAGACTGCTTGGATGTTGGGTAGTACTCCTCCTTGAGCGATGGTTACACCATTAAGTAGCTTGTTTAATTCTTCGTCGTTCCTGATTGCAAGTTGGAGATGTCTAGGGATGATTCTAGATTTCTTGTTGTCTCTGGCTGCGTTTCCCGCCAATTCCAACACTTCAGCGGCCAAGTATTCCATGACGGCTGATAGATAAACGGGTGCTCCAGATCCAATTCTCTGTGCATAATTTCCTTTTCTTAAATGACGATGCACTCTTCCGACTGGAAACTGTAGCCCAGCTCTCGATGAACGAGTCTTGCTCTTGGTCTTAGCTTTTCCACCTTTTCCACGTCCAGACATGTTTTCTTACTTTCAGGGTGAGATGTGAATTCAAAATAAATCGACTAACTGAATGCTAGTCTTTTATCGCTAGCGTCGTCTGTATCTTTCCCTCCCACTCAGCCAATAAGAGCCCTTTAATTTGGTCACGTGGTAAATAAATTTCTTTTTTCTTTTGAATTTACAATTTCAGCCAATCAGCGTCCGGCTGGCTGTAGCGAATGATTGAGCCGCTTATGGCAGCCAATCAGAAGCGTTGAAAATTACTGGAGAACACTTAGACAACTAATTTGCATAAATCGTAAAATAAAAGAAAATAGCTTTGTCATAGCAGCATATTGCTCTATTACGTAAAATTATTAAATTATCGCTAATTAATTAAACAACTATGCCGCCAAAAGCCGTTGCTATGAAGGGCTCAAAAAAGGCCGTCTCCAAAGCTAAGAGTCAATCAAGACAAAGCGTCGACAAGAAGAAGAAGAGAAAGAGAAAGGAATCTTATGCAATTTACATTTATAAAGTTCTTAAGCAAGTTCATCCAGATACGGGTATTTCGTCAAAGGCAATGTCGATTATGAATTCGTTCGTGAACGATATTTTCGAAAGAATTGCCGCCGAAGCCTCCAGACTGGCCCATTATAATAAAAGATCCACGATAACCTCTAGAGAAATTCAGACAGCAGTTCGTCTTCTTCTACCTGGAGAATTAGCAAAGCATGCCGTATCCGAAGGTACTAAGGCTGTTACCAAGTATACAAGCGCAGCTAAATAGAACCCAAAAGAAAAACGATAAGAAGATAAAATGAATAATAATTCAGACATTTTGTAATTTCAAATATGATAGAACAAAATTGCAATTATTCCTTTAAAATTGTACTTTTTATTTCGCATATATCATATTCAAGTGTAAAATGTTCATATTAAAATATTAGTATCATATAATAACGAATTGTGACAAACTAATAAATCATTTATAAAGAGAAATATTTTACTAGTCCTATATCTTAAAACACAGACATATACATAAGGACGATAGTCTAAAAAAAACTGCATATCTTCTTCATAAGCTTTTAATTCAAAACCAGACAGACAGATAGACATTTTTTGCAAATGGAATTAACAGTTGATTATACATACAATAAAATCCTAATTGGGAATTAGTCCTATAAAAGCTCAAGATAATATTGTATTTTAAACATTTTAGGCCTATTGAGCATGTAAGATATTATTCTGATTTACGTAAAGAATACTGTATATTCAAAATATATGGATATACTGTATATACTGTACATCATACAATGCACACAAAGATTTTGTAACCGCTTTTTTCTCAACTTTCGACTGATGCTATTGTGCCATCTATAGCAGTGTCATAGAATATACTCAACTAGTTTCACACATTTTTTTGCGATAACTACTTCTTTTTAATAAAGGAATTTTAGTCTGAGATTTATCTTACATTTATGATTTAGCCTACGTAATTACGTTTATGTAAAGCATCTTTAAAATTCCTTCATCTGTAATTATAATAATGCCTAATTTTATAGTAATGCTTTAATTTTAATAAAAATATTAATTACGATTAAAATGAAATTTGTTTATTTTATTATTGGGATATTTTATAATGTTTGCTGATTCTTATTAGACCCACTATCTTTGGAAAGTCATGCGTTATGCGACTTTTTCTATTATAACCATTTGAATTTTCTCTTTCTTTGTTTGATCGGGAAAGTTTCCGTTAAACATACCTCGTCTGTATCTCCTTCTCGCGAATTGACCAATAGGGGTTGCGATAAAAGTCACGTGACATCGAGCCAATGAGAAGCTTTACAATCCGTTGTAAAATTGTAACGTCTCTGATTGGTCGCAATTTGGCGCTCTCGATTGCTTATAAATACTGGGCTAAACCACTCAGGTCTCATCATTCGAAGTGTAAACGTCGACTGTGGTATAATTTCAAAACATGTCTGGAAGAGGAAAAGGCGGTAAAGGATTGGGAAAAGGAGGTGCCAAGCGTCACAGAAAAGTTTTAAGAGATAACATCCAAGGTATCACCAAGCCTGCAATCAGACGTCTTGCAAGAAGAGGCGGTGTCAAGAGAATCTCAGGTCTCATCTATGAAGAAACTAGAGGTGTCTTGAAAGTATTTCTTGAAAACGTCATCAGAGATGCTGTAACCTACACTGAACACGCAAAGAGAAAGACCGTAACTGCTATGGACGTCGTCTATGCCCTTAAACGTCAAGGAAGAACCCTCTACGGTTTTGGCGGTTAGATGTGTTCCTGCTTTTAAAGAATATACAAAAACGGCCCTTTTGAGGGCCACCATATCTTTGCCAAAGATGTTAAACTAAAAACAACCATTTTACATTTATTAAACATGTAAACATCTTAAACTCACACTGAAATTTTTTATGCTATTATGTTCAAAACTTTGTTACTGGTTAATTTTAAGCTGATTGAATAAACTGATCATAAAAGAAATCATACCTGTTCAATTTTCATATTATATTAAAAGTACTATTACAAAATGACCGCCATTATTATAGTAGTATATCTAAGCTATACTCTTCAGTTGCTATTACCTTAAGGTTAAGGTATCGTTCATAATATCGGGGCGTCTAATCACGTGATTTAAATTATTAAATAATATATAAACGTATATATATTGTGTACATTGTTTAATGACTGATTATTGCGCCAAAAATCTAGAATTAAGTGTCGTCACCCCAATGCCTCAAAAAACGTGCTACAAAAAATTTGCTCGTCGGTATCTTGCTCTCCCGAATAACCAATCAGCATGCAGGACGCTACGTCACGTGACCTTTTGGCGCCAAAACTGAGCATAAAAGTAGAAAGATTTTGGCAGTCGGCATCATTTAGTTCCGTCAACTGAAGAAGTTAACGTCACTGAGTTGGAAATGGCCCGTACTAAGCAAACTGCTCGTAAATCGACTGGTGGAAAGGCACCAAGAAAACAACTTGCAACCAAGGCTGCAAGAAAGAGTGCACCCGCAACTGGTGGAGTGAAGAAACCCCACAGATACAGACCCGGTACTGTAGCTTTGAGAGAAATCCGTCGTTACCAGAAATCTACTGAGTTGCTCATCAGAAAACTCCCCTTCCAACGTTTGGTCCGTGAAATCGCTCAAGACTTTAAAACTGATCTTCGTTTCCAGAGCTCTGCTGTTATGGCTCTTCAAGAAGCCAGTGAAGCTTACTTAGTTGGTCTTTTTGAAGATACCAACTTGTGCGCTATCCACGCCAAGCGTGTCACCATCATGCCTAAAGACATCCAATTGGCAAGAAGAATCCGTGGTGAACGTGCCTAAACTACTACAACTTCAACAAAAACAAAAAACGGCCCTTTTCAGGGCCACTAATTTTATTACCAAAGCATTGTTTTTTTAAAACTATTAATTAGTGGAAAAAACCGTTAGGGATTGACTTTAAATGAATCAATTAGTGAAGTGTTCCTAACCGCGTGTGTTCAGTTTGAATCGACGCGTTGCCTAGGATGAAGAAATACGATTCAAATTTAACTTTTAGTCAATACAAGCAATATACTGAATTGTTAGATAAGGATGTTAGTGCCTTTCAGGAAAAAGTACGCTTAGACGATCCTCCGCCACCTTCGTCAGATTCGACAAAGTTCACGAAAGAAAAATCTATGGAAAGGCGGTCGCAAATTCCTTCAAAAGTTTCATTGCAAAAAACTATAATGCCGTGTCTGGCATGGCGTCGTTTCAAGAAGAAAAAACAGGTAGAAAAGTGTCGTATAAATGTAGACACCCCGATACCTGTTAGGAAACCCCTATATAGTAGTACAACGACTGAAAGGAATAAATGGTGTCGAAGGCGAGTTTATCTGGCCTCTGATCATACTCCTCTACGTTTATATTTTTCATATTACGAGCCTCCAGAAGAAGAATATGTTACGACGATACTTGACGCCTATGGTAAGCCTGTTTTAAAGTTATCTGAACAAGATAAGTACTCTGGAATGGTGTACGATAAAAATTCTTTCACTCTCTTACCCCCTATTGAAAAACCTAAAATAAAATCTATACGAGAAAGATGGCCGCTGAGTATGCGATCCGTAACTCAAATAAGTCTTCATTACCGAGCTCAAAAGGAAAGAAAGCGGAAAGAAGAGAAAAAAGGTCGATGATAATTTTATTTATTTTTGATCTTGACGATATTCAAACAAAGTCAACAATTTAACTATCTATTCTCTGCTCATTGGTATATGCGCCAAGTTTTAAACCTGCATCAATCTCTTTCATCAATCGTAATACAACTTCGTCTTCGTACTTTGGAGCTACACATTGAATGCATATCGGCAATTCATTCGTTTCTTTTAATGCCTTTCGTAATCGTTTTTTCGATGCTATATGAAAAGTTGGTGACGGGGGATTATCGCTCAATTCGGCAATGTCTTTTTCATTAACTTTAGTAACTGGTACCACGCCTGCTGGCCAATCTAATACACTATAGAGAGCTGAGAAACTGTTGACATCTGAAATAGATTATTATTAGATGAGTATGAAGTATTTAACGTCTCTTACATGACATATCTCTAATATATTTGCGAGGGAGTGCAGGAGAGGCAAACGTAGGACATATGCAACAATCCAGATTTTTGGATTGAAAATAACTTTGAAATTTCTCTCTGAATATCTGCAAAAGTTTCATTTTTTCAAACTTGAATACATCTCTTTCACTAAGAATTAGTAATAAAATATCTAACCTTAACTTCTTCACTTCTACAAATATAGCTTTCAATATCCCTGAAAAATAAATAATTATTAAATATGTAGACTTTGAAATTTCAATGGTCTTCTTACTCGCAGCCTTGGAGAACTTTCATTACTCGACTTTCGTATTTCCTCTGTAAAAAAATAGATTAAAAAGTTACATGATTTATTCCAAAGTTCTTTCTACATACTCCTAGGCAGTAAAAGAATTGATATACTGCTTTCTTAATGAATTGCGGCATAAAAGCAGCGAAATAGGCAGACATATTATACATGGATACACTTTCTCCAGATCTGGATATTTTAGGAAAATAAAATATTTCATTTGTTATTTAATCTTCGAATAGAAAGTGTATTTATATTTACAGTAGCTTGCGCAAACGGGAACCACCATCTCCTGAAATTGCTAATAACTCCAAATCTATAGCCGCTTCATCAATTCTATAAGGATTAAATGAAACCAATTTATGACCTCTGTCTTCTAAGAGTTTTTTCACTTGGAGTATAGCTCTTTCAGTTGCTGGGTCAGCCACAGATAATCCATCGTAAGTATAATATCCAATAGTGAGCTTTTCTTCACTGGTTACAACCTGTATCAAATACAGCTGATATATATTTAAAAAATTGAACAACTTTTTCTTTACCTCATGCTTAAATTGAATGGGTGGACACGAATAATCGTTTAAGTGCGAAGCAGAACCAATAATAGCTTGACTGGAATTTAAAATGGTATTGAAATCTCTCCCGACAATACAAGCCGACAAAGGTGCTATAAGTTAATTATATAATAAAAGATATTAATTTAACTATATTATATCATAATTATAAAATATTTCCTTACAGAATATTTGACCTCGTCCGTAGGAGGAAAGTCCTTTCATACTATTGTTAATGAAATATATACAATTGTGATTATCTTATTTTAGAAATACTTACGGGCATCTGGATGATGAAAATTTCAAACCATATAAACCAGAGAAATGAGCTGATACATTTGAATGGCAACCGAATCCAGTAACAATACCAATCGGTGATGCATTGCTTGATACTAAACAAGACTCTGCTCCGCAAACGAAATTTTTTCGCATAGGATTCTCGGTTGATCCATAAATGGGATTGTCTGATACAATACTATACAGAAAAGAGAAGAATTTTTAAACAAGTTATCGAATTCTATTTAGACTTACCTCATTAACAATTGCGAAACATTAGTTTTTACAAATGGTACGGCGCCTTCTTTAATAAGAAGCTAGAGAAATGATATCATATTATATGTAATCATAATAGATTCGTTAAAATTGATGATTTCTTACTTCTACAAGGGAACAATTGGATTCTGATGGATTTTCTAACAAATCTGCTAGTCCGAGTGTAGAGTCATATTCCTAAAATATGATTTAATACATTTCTAAATAAAAATTTTGAAATCGTTTATAAATACTTTAATAGTAAAGTGTTCAGATAGACTTATTGGTAGACCAAATAATTTGCCACCTGACTCTTTTCGTTCGTTAATTGGCATAGAAGTGAGTTCTTGAGCATATTTCTAAAGATTTAACAGTCAATTTATAAATGATTGATCAAACGTTCTGAAATTGAAATCGTACCTCAGCAGCATCCAAAATATCAGTTAATACATTATAATTTTTATGTGTTTCTATAGCCTATATCAAATGGGAAGCAATGTTTAATTGATTAAAAAAACGTTTACAGATGGGTAAAAAAAACTGACAGCTAATTGATATGCTATGAGGGCTTCAGTTGGTTGAATAGTTCCAGTTTTCATTTCATTTATTAGTTCCGTAGGTGGTAAAAGTCTTATTTCTTCCAGACGGTCTTTTAACTGAAAATATACCCTTAATAATATTTCTATCGACAATAACTTTTATATACTGTATTATAAAGAATTATACTAACTCCAGATTGTTGATCCAATAGAAAATTTAATTGTTTTTCAAGATTGTTGATATCATAAGATAATTTAGCTCTCTTACGTTTTCTTTTACCCGCAAGTTTAACTCTTTTATTGATATTCACAGTAATTCTTATAGCGATATAAGACGTGACAGCAAGGGCAATGGCTTTAAAGTATTTACTATCAAGAAATTTTTGAAATAATGATCTTCCGTCCTTTTTTACGGCCTTAAATATGATATGTATTAATTCTTTGTTCATACGGAATTCCACATCTTTTAGTTGATCACGGATAAAATTAAATTTCAACTTCATTTTATTATCGTTCTCTTCTATATACTCTCTTCAAAATTTACCAAATTTATCCTAATAGCTTGATTAACTAACAAATAATACTTGATTTTTATTTATTTATCCTCTTTGAATTGCAGTAGATTGGCTTTTCATTTAGATAAAAAAGTTAATTACAAGTTTGACATGTGTAGAATGTCGTAAGCCTATTATTAGCAAAATATTGAAAAATACTCTTGTATTTACCAGTTTTCACAATAGAGCAGCCCACTTCTCAAGTTTAGAGAAATAACAAATTATCCTGGGTTAAAGAGCCAGAGGATGAGTTTAAAAGTTTATGACATATACCCTGCTCTAGAGAAACTCAACTCGGCATCTGACAAAGCAAAATCCAAGGTTTGCATCAATATATGCCATTTGTTTATGATTTCGTTTGCATTCTTATATCCGTAAAATATTGCAGATCGAATGTATTGAATGCAGTGATAAAAATTTATTTATAGGAACTAACGATTGGTAAATACAAAAATATAATGTATTTCAGGACTTATTTTAAATGATTTATCTAAAACAGCTATGTTATACATTATCTATTGGAAGAAGTGAAAGGAAGAAACAACCGGCTCTCTTTTAAAAGTGAACGCCATGAACACAAATACTTGGGCCTGGTAATAATCAATAATTTAGGGGGAATTATTAATTATAGTTAATTGCTTTCAGAAAAAGCCAATAGAAAAGCTGAATGTAGCAAAGGCTCTGAAGAGATTACTTGTATTATGTGATGAATCTTTGTTGATGTTGAATATGCTTCCTCTAGAACCCGTTGTTGGAATGGGTAAAATAAAGAGTGTTGTCAGCTTTTGTATAAATCCAAATCCCGTTAGAAAGAATCCTTTCAGTATCGAGGTATATTTTTCATCTAACTCTAAATCTTTAAGTATAATAACTATCCATTGACAGCTATGTATTGCACTTAAGAAAAGAGTGGTACAAGTGTATACTCTAACTGAAGATAGGGTGTTTGTTACAAAAGAAATTACAACACAACAGCCTTCTGTGTATATTGTAAGTATAGGATGTAATATTGAGAATTATAAAAAAAGTAGAATTCAATGATTTTTCAGTCGATGAATGCAAGCTACATATGCGCTGCTCTTCAAGATCAGTATATAATGATGAACACTGAAACTTCTACCGTTCAAGACTTATTCCCCTATCAAAACGAAAGAACAAACCCGCTAATCACTTTAATAAAAAATGTAACTTATTAAAACAAATACGATTGCTGATATTTAACGAAGCGACTTTCTTTTAGAACGAATACCTTATAAATGGTCCAAATGCCTTGGGAGTGTTTGTTACAACGGCTGGAATGTCACAAAGACCTCCTCTTCAGTGGAGTGAATCGCTTATTTCAGTAGTATGTTCTTATCCATACGTTCTTGCTCTAAATGATGAATTTATTACTATTCATAGGTTAATATATTTCTTTTGAGTAGCACTATTATGAGATTCATTATTTCTTTTTTCCCTAACAATTAGTATTCTAGATCAACAACAAAAACAGAGTATACCCTTTCAAGGAGGTCAATTTATAGCAGAATTTGGTGACAAAATTTTGGTTTCAACCCACTATCAAATTTTCGCTCTAGTTCCTATTTCATTAGAGACTCAGGTTAGCATATATGAGAAAAAAAAACAAATAATATGTTTAATAAATGATAATAAAACCTTAATGTTTAAAGGTCCAAGATCTGTTAAGTGATCGAAGAGTAGAAGAAGCTTTGGAGTTGACGAGCGTAATGGGAAAAGTTCAATTACCAGGGGAAAAATATCATAAAGTAAGAATTTTACTACTCAGTCGCCGTAGATGAAATTGAGATGTTAAAATAACTTAAAACTATCCATACTTACAGTTAATGAAAAAAGTACTTTTGATGGCTGGTTTTATTGAATTTGCGAACATGAATTTTGAAAACTCAACAAAATACTTTTTGAAATCGAAATTGGATTGTCGCGAGGTAGACTAGTGAAATTGAACCATATGCTTTAATTGTATTTTTATTTACTATTCACCTATAGCTTATTATACTTTTTCCAAATCTTTTACCGTCCGACAATGAATTTTCTCGTTCAATTCCACCTCTTCACGAAATTGCCGACATTTTACAACTATGTAAAGGAGATGCAGAAAAAATTTCCTTATATGAGGAATTTCTATGTAAAATATTAACCGCAATGGAATTGAACGATTCTAATAAACAATATAAAATGGTATATTAATTTAGTTAAATAATTAATTAACAATTTGTACTTGAATTGAATATAACCTTTCTTTTGTATAGGAATCTGATACTGCTCTTTTGAAAGTCTACGCAAAGAATAATTATGAAGAATTAATAAAATTTTTAGATAACTCTAATCGTCAGCTTCACGATGAGTGCATAGATTGGCTGAGGAATAGGAATAGACACTACGCATTAGGACTTTTATACGGTATAAAAAATAATTGGACAAGTGCCCTTGATATTTGGACAAAGTAATTTACTTTTAATGTTCTTCTTTAGTATTTATCCTCTTATATAATTTCGCATTTCATTTAACCTTCGCAGAATAGCGGATGGAGAATTAGAAGACGAAATGTTTCCTGGTATTGAATATGTTTTAGACTGTTTATTAAAGTTTGTTTTATTTTCTTTCACTTCTCATTTAATATTATCATTTCCTCCCTATTCAGGATTGAAGGAGACGAACTAGTATGGAGTTACCTTGAATGGGCTTTGAAGAAAGATCCAATTTCGGCTGTTAAAGTAGTTTAAAGAGATCAATTGTTATATAACATAATCAAATAATTTGCATAAAATTTTTAGATTATCATTCAACGACAAGAAAAGTATCCACAATCTGATTTATTTTTGGCAGATTCTATAATTGATCTCCTTCTACCGTATAATCGAGCTGTTACCACATATTTAGAGCATTTAGTATTTAAGCAAGAAACGAAAGTAGGATTTACCTCTTTTGAAATTGTAAAAATTAATCTCTCTTAAATCCTTTTTATGTACTTAGGAAGAGAGGTATCATACCCATTTAGCGGCTTTATATCTCGAGAGAGTTTTGAAGATCAGAGGTGACTCGACCGAGACATCAACTTATAAATTATCAACAAATACAGAATTAGTAAGCGCTAGGTAAATATTATAAAATAAAAATTATTCTTGAACAATATTATATACATATATTTAAAAATAGAAAAGATTTTCAAAGAATATTACGAGAATCCAGTCTCTTTCGTGTTCATTTAATCCTTGGAAAATTAAAAAATACCGATATGTATACTGAAATGGCAATTTTATATGGAAAGGTAAAATATCTATTTTCTTTTAGAGAAATTAAAAAACTGTTACCCTTTTTTCTTACATTAACAAACAGCTAGAGGAGCACGAAAGAGCTTTAAAGCTACTAGTTCACAAGCAGAGAGATTTTGTAGCTGCTGAAGAATATTGTGAAATGTATGCAAAAGGTCGAGATATTGAATCTAGACGTTATCTCTTTCATTCACTACTCCAAGTATATTTAGATGCTAAATATGAGTAAGCGCTTTGATTTTCCATTCAAGAAACTGTACAGAAATATATATTTTTCCATAGGAAAATTGATAATTTAATTGGACCGACAATATCGTTACTTAACAAGCATCCTGCAGAGTTTGATCCTGTTCGAGTTTTACAACAATTACCGGAAAATTTGTCTATAGGTCTTATATCATCCTTTTTGTCGAGTTCTATAAGGCGACATTTGCATGGGAGTAGAACGTCCAGAATTCATAGAATGTTGGCTAGGAGGCAACATCTACAAGTAAAATCAAGAGTTTTCCACGAACAACAAACTTCAATCACTATATCAGATAATCAGTTAGTTGAAGTAAAAAAAAAAACAACCAAAAAGATTATTCATGCATATGCATATTTGTTTTTTTTTTAAGTTTGTTTAACATTTCTAATTTGCCTTTTTTATTTCGTTTTTCAGAGTTTGCGACGTCTGCAACAGGATATTTGATGAGCCAACCTGCGTTCGTTTTCCGAATGGTGCGATATCGCATATTCAGTGCTCAAAAACTTCGCTCAATCCATTTTTGTAATTTATGTTGCTTATTCTTAAATGTTCTAGAATAGTTTCGAATATTTCCAAATAATCATTAAGCTGCCATGGTAATTGGAATATAGATATGCAGATAGCAAGATAATTATTTAAACAACACAATCTTCAAACGATTTAAAAAATTCTCGTTATTTACAAAATGAAAGATTATTGATAAACAAAAACAAAAAAAACAATCTTCAAATCGAAGAAATAAATAAAAGCAATTAAATCATTTAAATAATATCCGGAAGGTGATGATTTATTTTAGTTTCACAACAACAACAGTAGGCCACGAAGGTTCGCGACTGCTAATTGTTCTTTCATCGGATTTCTGACGTTTTATTTGACGTTTCGATGGTTCTATAAATTGATTGGTTTGCCAGTTTTCCTCAAAAACTGTAACTTGTTTTCCATTGTTAATAGTATCAAAGTTCGAATCAGAGATGAAGCGAGACTGATGTCCAGACTTGTGTGTAGGAAAATGATGACGTGTTTGAAAAAATCCTCTACCGCAGTCTTTTTCATAAAGGTGACAGCAGGCGTCTAATTTCCATATAAAGCAAATGCACAAGACCATAAATATCGATCCAAGAACGACGATGACTATTATTAGAAGCTTTGTAGGCTCTAAAACGTTCCTAAAATTAAAAAAGGAAAAAATTTTTGCTAACTAATGATTAATAGACGATTATAACGTATTAAGATTTGTGTCATTTGTCATTTCAAAGAAGCGTAGTATATACAAGGAAGTTATTAAGAGGTTTTTTTTTAATTTCTTAGAAAAGTCAATAACTAGAAAAAAGAAAAAAAAATTTCATTTCACGTGCCTAATAAGTATGATTCTTTCTCTTTCTTGACAATTAAAGAATGGAGAAAATATCAAATAGTACGTCAATTTAAAAACTCACGTTTCATATTCTTCAGTTGTTAGTACTGTTATATTTTGTTTTACAGTTATATTAATCATAATACGAAGAAGGCGTATAAATCACCTTTCTTTAAATAACGATATATAAATCTTTGAAAATGTCCCATTAAGAAAATAATATTATTATATATATGTATATAGATAGATATCTTGAATTGAATGAAGAAATTAATCTATTTATGCCAAGTATTATTAAAATTCTAACAACTCATTCTTTACATTAATAATTCAAAATATGAAAAAGAGATATAAAAGAAACATTTGAATATTTATATAGAAATTTGAAAATGCGTAAGCAGTGAGAGAAGTCTTTATCAATTATACATTTTTATTATGGGCGATAACATTCTATATAAATATACAGTATGTAATAACGTATACTATTTATACAATAATAATAATATATAGAGATATTTATTAGAGCTTTTAATTCAAGATCTGAATGTAGGATAGAATGAAAGATCGATATTTTTAATTAAAATTTAAGGAACATGACACGTAATTAGGTTGTAAACTATTGATTAAATTTCACATTCTAATTTTTATAATCCTAAAAGATTATACAATTTTTTATATTTTAATATTTATAAACTATTTAACTTCAATAATGTTGATTTATTCAATATTACTTATTCTCTCTCTCTCTCTCTTCCTATTCCCTTTCCCCTTCACTCTGTCCTCATTCTCCTCATCATCCTCCTCCCCACACACTTCGCTCTCGCCCTTTCTTCATTACATTTAGCATAAGCTTCCTTTGAAGTCCTATACATAAAATTATTAAAAGATAATTGTGTTTGTTTATGTAAAATTTCGCTCTTTTTATTATCCCTACAAATATTTACAACAAGTTGTTTATCACTCTTTTTTTCCTGATAACATTAATAAAATGATAAATACAATAATTAATAAAATATGCTTTACCTTATTGTTTATTTTTTAATAGTATAAATTCTTAAACAATGACAATAACAATAACAACAACAACAGCCTTAAGATAAATTATTAACACCAGTTGAATACCCGCATATTCACACGCACACGTACACACACACACATTCACACAATTTATACAGTATATATATATCTATATCTATATATATATATTAAATAAACTTTTGAAAGAAATAAGGTACTTATAGGCCTAATTGTTGCAGTGTACTGCGTCTCTACCGCAGGTGTCGCTAGTCGTAAACTGATCGATAAATGAAATGGTGTAGCGGTTAATGCGAATGAGAGAGTGAGGTTAAGAAGAATGTTGATTTTACCTTGAAAGTAGATATAGTTGAAATAATCACCAAAGAATATGAAGTTGACGGCCGGCATGCGTTTTCATCATGTACATTCGTCGGCCGTCTATTCAAAGCAGAATTATTCGATCGTTGAGAGAGATATTAATCAATTGGGTCACGGTATAGTTTTTACGTCACATCCAATAAATATTGGTCAAAGGATTCGATTAAGAT
This sequence comes from Dimorphilus gyrociliatus, assembly GCA_904063045.1. NCBI lineage: Eukaryota > Metazoa > Annelida > Polychaeta > Dinophilidae > Dimorphilus > Dimorphilus gyrociliatus. Next base: position 1,369,315 of record CAJFCJ010000002.1, on the reverse strand, counting down.
TAATAAGAACGAACTTAAAATCTGTTGGAACTCTTCGTGTTGGATTAACTATTCATGATCCGAAAACTCTTCGAGCTGAAAATCTACCAAAGTTTTCGTGTCCTAATTTATCGAACAAAGAAGGTTTTTGGATGAAAGCCTTACCGCCAACAAATACAAGAACGTTCGACACAGTAACATTTTATGTAAATTCTAGGGGAGTTCTACATTATATGGTCGGTGGACTACACAAAGGTTCTCTTTTGGCTAAGCTACCAAGTAGCAGATCTATGTGGATGATATTTGAATTATTTGGTGATGTTATTGGTTTGGAATTTCAAAGTGGAGAGGAGGCACCTGCAGAAATAGTGGCTAGGGGACCAGACGCAATTCAACAATTTCATTCTGCTTGCGAAGATGGCACCGAAGCGGTGTATAGGACGAGATTAATGATAGTGGGAGGTGAGGGAGTAGGAAAGACGAGTTTAAAGAATTCCTTACTTGGTATAAAGTAAGTATTCAGTAAAAAAATACGTTAATAATATACACAGACAGCTTGTAAGAAAAAAAAATGTTACCAGGGCAACTTGAAAATATTCTATATACATATATGCATGTAATTTTCTTCTCTCTTTTCATTACAATAGGCATAGCTCAAGAGAAGAAAGAACGCATGGAATCGATTTGTCGGCATCATGCTCCTTTTCGCTACGGGAGGGTTCTTCTTGGAAACTGGCCATATCGAAAGGCAAACCTTGGCTTCAGTCACCTCACTCACCTTCACCCAGGAAAATAACACCGACGGAAATATTAGAAGAGGAGTATAATTATGCTATTGCTTCGAATATCGTCCAAGAACTAATATTCAAACGACGTCTAAATGAACAGTTAATCAGTGAGTCTAATAGGGATAAGGGTCAAGATAAACATTTAGAGGATACAAAAAATACTCAATCGTCCTATTTGGACGATGTCGAAACATCTGCACTATTAACGGATGTAACAGAGAGAGTTGCCACTTTGGTAGAGCGTTTATTGGCCGAAAGTGGTAGGACGGAGGAGAAGAACGACGATGTAGATGAGGACGACGTAGTTCTAAACATATGGGACTTTGCTGGAGGAAATACGTATTACGCATCTCATCAAGTAAATTAATATTAGCAAATTCTTGTATTGGATCTAATAAGTGTTTATGGTGTTAATTGTAGATATTTCTTACTCCGAGAGCAGTGTATATTGTCGTTTGCAAACTAGTCGATAATGAAAAGGATAGACAGAAAGTAAATGTAAGTGGGAAAAAGATTTTCTATTACTTATTGAAGAACAGAAAGAATCGAAATGTTGAATTAAAAAAAAAAACCCTGAATGATTGATTTTTTTCTTTTTTTTTGTGAACAGGCTTCCGTTGATTACTGGCTAAGAATGATACATTTGTACACGGCGGAAAATTCAAAGACAGGCGATTCATCTTTATCCCCTCCAGTATTTATTGTTGGAACTCATAGGAATCAGTTAGACGATGACGGAACGAAAAGAATAAAACTTGTAAGTTTAAAAATCAAAAATATTTTCTTTTCCTCCTTCTCTCTATCTATCTTTCCCTCATTCCCTCTTGTTTTTAAGTAGATCGATTCTTATCGATTGATAAGCTAGGTTTATATAGGCTTTCCTTTTCGTAAGAATGCATAAACTGAAGGACTATTTTTTCCATTACGTAGTATTTAATCTCGGAAGATTTACGACCGACTGTGTCCTTATTTATTTGACCTTTCGTTATAGGCCGACGAGGAATTCGGTAGAATTGAGGAAATGGTTCAAAGTAAACATTACGCCAACCACATTGTGCCAAAATATTATGCCGTCGACAACGATCTAGCAAACGACAAAGAGGTAAATGACGTCGGCGTTACCCTAGTAGCGATCAATAATTACTATTTTTAAAACAGATCGGCAACCTGAAAAAGCATATAGAGAAAGTTGCTTTAAATGAAGAGTATATGGGGGAAGAGACGCCCAGTCGTTGGTTAAAAATTGAAAGTCAATTATACGAAAAGGTGGAGGAGGGTATATATTTTATAACGTTTGAACAAATGAAACGGTTGGCTAACGAATACGACGTCGAGAGTGTTGAAGAACTTTACACTCTACTACATTTTTTACACGATGTTGGCTCTATTTTGTATTTCGGTTCGCTGACATCGCTAGATTCTACTCTAAATTCTATTATAATTCTACAACCTCAATGGCTTATCGATATGTTTGAACGCTTGATCGACTGTAACGCCTACGTGTCAGATGCTAATGAACAATACGCTGCAAAACTTGAAAATCAGGGTGTTTTAGACGAACGCCTAATAAGTGAAGTTGCGCAAGATGTTAGCCAGCAAATACCTGCTTTGTTGGGTTTATTAGAGAAATTTGATCTGATTTGTAGAAGTGTTCCATCAAAGGCTGCATCGGTAATTAAAATAATATGATTTAATTGATAATGAGTTTTATTAATTAATTCCTGTGTTTTATTAAAAAAACAGTTAAACGGCGATAGTGTTAAAATAGGGAAATCGTATATAGTTCCTTGTAAGTTACCATTGAGTAACAGTAAATTATATAATCCAGTATCTACCAATGACGTTCGGTTTTATTACGACTTTAATGGATTTCTACCGGAAAGTGTTTTTAATCGCATATTAGTTAGATCAATTCGTTGGTCTCAATCATCCAGCTCATACTCACCGAAACTCTTTCGTCGCCAAGCTAGATTATACTTAGATAGTGAACATGATTTTTGCCTAGAAATGCCCAACAGTGAAAATCCTTCAAGAATTACTATTGCTGTTATTAGAACAATGGACGCAGAGGAGAGCGCCGAAAGACAAAAGACCATTTTACAACCAAAGTCAACGGCTAATGCAAAAGTAAGAAATTTCTTGGAAACTACATTGTCCGAGATAAAAGGTACTTGGTTAAGAAGATTAAGTTACAGATGTGTCGTTCAATGTCCGTGTGATAAACCATGCTATTATCATGGGGATTCGCGTTGTAAACAGGTACAATGCATGCATTTCCTTGATTTAGACGAATGTCTAGCGTCAAAAGTTGTATCGTGTGAACATCGTCGTATAAAGACTGGTCAATTTCGAAAGTGGTTTCCAGCTATTGTTGAAGAGCGTATGGGACCAATTTTATCAAAGTCTATAACTCAAGATTATGAATTATTAAAGAAGCATAGTGAAGCTAAAAACACTGAAGTTCCTCAATGGGTAAAGAGTGCTGCAAAATTATTAAACGGAGGAGGTGAAGGACAAGACTGGTCGTCGCTCGGCAAGAGATTGGGATATAAAAGATCCAAAATGGATCGTTTTAATGATGACTTAAACCCCGGCCTTGCTTTGCTATTAGACTGGTTAATAAGTTCGGGAAATACAGCTTTATCAGTTGACATGATCGTATCTTGCTTAGAGCAAATGAAAAGAGATGATATTGTAGATATCATTCATAAAGGACAAGGTAAGCTGATCGATATGGGATTTCTCCCTATGATGCGTTTCAATTAGAATCATTTATTCCTAATTTATGAGTCTTTTCTTCCCCTTCACTAATAGAAAATGATAGTCCTTCACCACAAGTGTTCATAAGTTATGAATGGGAATCCCAGGACGACGTCAAAGCAATAAGGGATCGTCTCGAAAAGTGTGGCTTTTCCTGCTGGATGGATATTGGTCAGATGGGGGGAGGCGATCAATTATACGCTAAAATTGATAGAGGTATACGTAATTGCAAAGTTGTTCTTGCCTGCATTTCGCCAAGGTTTATCGTTTCTCACTATTGCCAAAGAGAATTAAATTTGGCCGATCTCCTTCGAAAACCTATCGTACCTGTCTTAATTCGTTCAGTACCTTGGCCACCGCCAGGCTCGATGGCTCTACTCCTAGCTCAACTAGTATATATAGACCTTGAGGGAATAGGAGGACACGGTGGATGCGGAGTTCACGCTGATTTAGAGGAAAAATATCGAGAAATTGTTCAAAGAATTTCCAGACACGCTCTACCATCACATATACGTTCTCCACCACCAATGGAAGAGGATCAAGACATTGATGTACCTCATTCGAAAGTTCTCATTCAAGAATATCGCCGTCCGTCCAGGAGGGTAAACCTATATAATGCCGAAGAGTTTAGAAACAGTTCAGAAGTTGGCAATAGAAGACAAGTTGAACAAGTTCATATTCCGCGGTGCACTGTCTGTACAATTTTGTAGAAAAAGATAAAAATAAAAGATAACTCAAAGGAGTAATCAAAGAGAGAGAGCGCGTGAGAGACAAAGAGACAGAGAGTAGAAAAGAAGTAAAATAGTAATAGTTTCTCTCTCTGTATAAGTTAGTTTGTGCGTATGAAAAAGAGTGCAAAATGAAAAGGTGACTTTGCAAGTGATAAATATATAGATATTTTAAAATTAAGAAGAATCAGTATTTTCATTCATTTTCTTTCTTTCTTTCTTTCTTTCTTTATTTTCTATTGTTTTATTATTACAATGTTCATCATTTTACCCTTGATGTGATCCTGTGATATTAATTTGTCTCCAGTTATGCAGTTAACATTCTCCGTCCGCGTTGTATAAATCTGTCGTTGCTTTCGTTGTTGATAATATTTTTAATACACTTGTGGTGCATGTATTTATTTAAATGGATGCACATTCAATATATTGAATATAATGTATATACTCTATCTCTAATATATAGATGATACATACTGATTGTTATGTTTTTTGTAGTTAATATATATTAAATTAAGTTGATCACACTATTTTGCTAAATTGGGGAAAAAAAGGGGAAAAAATAGGTAATTTTCTTTAATTATTTACGAGGTTTAGGCCTTAATTAATTGTACCTAATAAAGACAAACAAAACCACAAACATTTGAAAATATCTAGCACTCGCAAATTAGAACAATGTATCATTCTATCAAGGGATAATACGTCTATAATTTTGTACGTTATTATTAAAGGGAGTATTATAGATATAGTAGATGTGGTATATCATTTAATAAATGGTATATATAATAAAAAAATGATAACTTTATAACTAAAACTGTTGAATGAATGAATAAATGAGTGAATAAAAAAAAAAGCGTATAGAATAAAGTGGGCGACATATGTAATTATCCTTAATTCGTTCGCTTTTTCCTTTTTATTCTCTTTTTTTATTTGGGTTGTTAATCAACTCGTTCAGACCGGTTTAGTAAGTATAACTATTATTTTCCTATTAATTCTCTCTCTATCTCTTTCTCTCTCTTTTTGTCTTGTTTTTTATAGTAAAATTCTCTCCCTACGCTCTCTTTAGCAAATCCTTTGCTAAAGTAAAGAGACAGAGAGAGAGAGAGAGAGAGAGAGAGAGAGAGAGAGAGAGAGAGAGAAAGAAAGTAGCAAATCAATTCTTGTACATTTTCATCGGATTGTACTAACCGATTTTTACTTTGGTTTATATAAACTTATACAACGATTTTCTCTTGTATAATGCAAAAAGTTATATGCATATACAGTATAATAGTAATAATAATAGCTTAATGTATATAACGGTGTTTCAAGATGATAATGTTTAGACAAGATGTTATTACAATTATTAGGCCTATTGTTTCTTTTTTCTTTTTTTTTTAATTTTTACAGAAACATATAGTACAGTTTTTGCAGCTGTTAGATGAGTTTTGAATATTAGAGAAAGTGGGGACTAAAACTACCAGAATGATTAGTTTTATTTACGATAAAAGACAATTGATAAATATTAAAGATTATTTCTCTATTATATAATTTCTATTAGATTTATGAATAAATTATAAATATATATAGTGTTAGAATTAATTCAATTTGTAATAAAGAAACCCCACTTAGATCTTCCAATTAGAATTATTGAAATTTTCTTATGGACATAGAACAGCCGTTAGTTTGCTTTTTAAGGATTTATGTAGTGAGACAAAAAATTAGTTTGTAAGTTTTATTGAAACATGGAAAAAAAAATGTTATCTTTTATTGCTGATTTAAAGCGTAAAATTAGCGATTTGAGTAAGGATGATAAGGAAAAGGCAGATGAAAAGGAAGCAGAAAATGAGAGTAGTAATTATTTAATTATTAGTCAGAATCATATGGGCAAAAAAATTATGAAACATTATATAAAAGTATGAATTCGTGTGCTTTAGATATAAAAGTTGAGGAGGAAGGTGCTGCAAAAGGTGAGGTCGAAGAGGCAGTGAGTGAAAAGGAAGCTCCCGATAAAGTTCACCAAGAGATAAAACAGGAAGAGAACGCAGAAAGGAAGGAGACCGAAGAAGCGGTGAAAGAGACAAAAGAGAAGATATTAACAGAGGTAAAAGGAGAGAAAGAGGCGGAAGAAGAAAAAGAAGCAGAGAAAAAAGAAGAGGTTGAAAAAGTGAAGGAAGAAAAGAGTGAAGAAAGAGAAGAAGAGATAGAAGAAGTGAAGGAAGAAAAGATTAAAGAAAAAGAAGAAGAGAAAGTAGAGGTAAAAGAAGAAGTGAAATCAGAAGAAGAAAAACCAAAAGTTGTAAAAGAGGAAGCTATAATAGAAGAACAAGAGGAAGAGCAACAACAGGAACCAGAACAAGAACAAGAACAAGAACCAGAACAAGAACCAGAACAAGAACAAGAAGAGGATATGGGTAAATGTTGCAGTTGTATAAAGGTAGGTGTTAAAAAAAACATATGCATAGCCATTTCTATTGATTTATCATAGCATATAAACTGTTCAATTGGTTTTCACTTGTGATTATTACAGACATATGACACTCTAGAGGTAATGTCTATATAAGCTTTGAAAAATATTACTCATACGATTAGAACAATCGTTTAAATTATGCATTTTTCATCGAATATTATCTTGAAAAGCAATATTAACTTTCTTATAGATAAATACTGCAATGACATCTATATACTCAACAAATTTGTGTCATTTATATAATTAACAACTGTCTAATAGAGCTTATTGTATGATGAATGATCATTTAACAATATGAATTCTTCTCAATTTTATTTATTAATCATTATCTACAGTCAGAGGCGGAGGTGCCAGAGGAAATTAAAAAAGAAAAAGACGGTAATGACTTTGAAGAGGAAAGAGCTATTCTTATGGAATACATTGTTGAAAGTGAAATGGTTAAAAGCTGTTGTATTGTTAGCTTCCCGTCTGGTCAGATAAGAGTTAATTTTCCTGATGAATTTGTGCCTAATAGAGAAGGTTTTCTTTTGTTTATTTGTTATTTTAATGTTTCAATTGAATATAAAAGATTTTTAACGACTTTTGCAGGAATTCAATACGTAATTGAAGGCTTTCAGGGTAAGCCTGAAAATCTAATAGAACATGGAATCTCTCTAGGTTGTAATCTACCAAATATTACTCCTGGAAGTTACGACGAAGGAGAAGCTCTCTACTCAATAGACGAAGCTACACAAATAGGTTGCGCCGTAGTTAAAACTAACCAGTGCCTCCTATTCGTAGTATTCGAAGGTCAGCTCGCGCCGGCATGTCGTCTAGCTTCCGAAACTGGGAAATTAATGAAAGAGAGAGGTTTATAAATAAAAATTATGCTAGATATAGAGAAATAGATGGAAGATAAAATGAAGAGAAAAGTTTATAAATTTATTCTATCAGTTTAAAGAGTTTAAATTTAAACAAATTTCTATTTAAAAAGTATTCCAATTTTCGTTAATTTATATTCTATTTTCTTGTTAGTAAAGATAATCAATAAATAATCAATACAATTATAATTACTTATTCGAAATTGTAGGCCAAAGTCTTTTTTCTGCCTGTGTCCTAGAAATGGGAAACCATCTTAGTAAACTGTTTTGATATTTACTTTTAAGAATAGAATGACAATTATTCCAATAAATACCCTAGAAATAGTGATATTTAGATACTATAGACCCCGGAAAGCTTTTATTATCCTAGTGATTGCATTGAGTCTAAAATAATCCACATATAGTTTTCTCCCTCGCTCTATTCAATTCTTAAACAATGCCTCAACCAGAAAACGCTTTTGTCATTCTCTTCTTTTACTTCTGGTCTATCTTCCTGAAGATAAACTACAAATAGGGAAACAAACAAATTAGTCTAACCTATAAAACATCAGCTAATAATTATTGAGGGAAAAAAATTGTCCAAGAATTAGATAAGAGCAATTATAAACATTGTTTGTAAAAGTTCTATTCCCCTATTTTCTATTCTTTCCTCCCGCATCCATTGTTTCCTTTATTCGCTCTTTTCTATTCTTTCAACGACAGTAGTAGCTAGAGAGAGAGAGACAGAGAGACAGAGACTTTCATTTATAAATTCGAACAATTTTACAAAGCTTGATTTATCATCTTTCTCTTTCCTATTGTAGAATTTTAGTTGGAAATATAGCGCTCAACCAAGTGTAATTACAAAACAACTTGTTCGTTTTTACAGCTCATTATGCTAATCAATAATATTGCGGGTAATTAGAGATAAATACACTTTATGAAACTTGCATTAAATATGCTCCATATACATTATATATACTAATATATCGGTTAATATTTTCTTGTTTTTAATAACATTTATAAACTACAGATGTCGCTTAAACAATGAAAATGTTTTTAAAACTGTAATGTTATGGTTACCTTTTGAAAAGTTATAATGATTCTTGACAATTTTAACCTGGTTGTATAAGAAAAAAACGTCTATAAATGAATGAATGAATTGTATATAAATAATATATAGTATACAATATATTACATAGGACGTAAAGGAGATGGAAAGAAAGATAAATAGAATGGGATAAAATTCTTTATACTACGAAATATAATTAATCCTTTAGCTGACAAAGTCGGTGAAATCATCGACGAGAGAAGAGAGCATTGGTAACAGAACACCTAAATGACATCTACATGTTGGGACGGAGGAAAAGAGAGACATTACAAAGTAATTTTTCAGTTCCTATGATTCCGTTACGATTTCCTTTAAAAAGAGCAGGTAGTTTTGAGAAATATACAGTAATAAAACATATAACGACGGTTTAATGAACAGTCTGCTAAAACAAAAAAAAAACAGAAAAAATCAGTACATTTATTAATTTAAACAATTCTTTATGCAGTTGTTTTTCTTGTTTTTTCTGTTAAATAATTAATTAAAATAGAAAGAGCATCTTATTCATTAATCATTTAGTCTTTTATCAATTTAATTATATCAAATGATACTTATTAAAAGAACAGAATGGTATCAAATTTTTTGTCGTGGTTTATTTTATAAAAAAATAATTATTTCCTAATAAAATCATTACTTATAAAAGAAATCTTATTAATTTCTTATAGTAATATATATTATAAATATTCTATTAAATCTATATATTCTGTATATACAGTATATATATAGTTCAAAAAGCATCTTTGTTGTGTTAAATAAAAGAGTAGATTTAATATGAAAGAATTGAATGTTATGTGATACAATTGTTCAGCTATTAAACACTGAAGTTTCTCTCTCTCTCTCTCTCTCACTCACGGTAATATTCTGTACAAAACTAGAGAGTAAGATATATTTTACATATCCTAATGATCACATTTATTAAAAAGAAACGCATTATAATTCCATTTAGACTTTCTATCAAACGGTATATTTAATGATATATATATATATATACTGTAAACATCAATGTACATTACGTAATAAGTTAGAAACTTTATATCATGTTAAAAATATACTACTAATAATAATCATACAATAGAAACGCCCATTTATACATGTTTTCTCTTTCTTCTCTCTCTATCTCTCTCTCTCTCTGTCTTTAGTTTTCTTTCCTTTGTATATTCTACTGTAGTTATTAATATCTAATTTGTCTCTTAGTCAATTTTTAATATGTCAATAGACAATTCTTAAAAGGAAAGTTTATATTTTATTTTTTATTAAACATATAAGCTTAAGATACATTAATTTTCTTAGAAGCAAAACTAAACCTACCTCTCCTCCGTTTGTCAAAAATTAAAAAAAAACAAACATAACGACAATATATTTATTTAGATTATCTGTACTTTTGACTGTTAACGACCTTTTGTACTTGTATTGATAGAGGAAACCTTATTGAAAATATGTATCTATAACCTGGTTGATTAAAGACTCTATCGTTGGGTTTTGTTTATTTATAAGGCGTAAGGTTAATGTCCTTAGGGTAAAAAAGGGGCTTTCTTTTCCATTCTATTACATTTTAATATGCTATCGTATATAAAGACTTGTCTGTGTAGGTGACTAAAGGTGACAAACTCGCAAATAAATTGTATTTATTAACTTTATGAAAGCTGTATAGGTAAGGAAAAGAAGAAGAAGAAGAAGAAGAAGAAGTATAGTTTCGTCTCCACCCACTCAAGTAATTATTATTTTCTTTTCTTTATCACTAAAATATGCATTATCAACATCATCCTTTTCATCCTCTCAAGGATAGGATCAAAAGAATTAGTTGTATGTATATTTGGTTTGGTTGTGGCGGGTTTTAAATTGATAAATATGCTAAAATATGTATAAACTGTATTGCATTCCTTCCTCTATCGTGTTCATGTTCTTACATTAATAAACGGAAATAAATAACCTATAGGCTGTGTTTCACCTTTACAGTTCTTCTTAGATTTTACCAATAGACAGTATACAAGTAACGAAGTATTAAGTAATATGAATGAATGAATAATTAGATTGATATGCACATATTGAAAGGTACTTCGTTAATGTAGATGATATTGTAAACGAGTACCATTATGCTAATGAGATTAATTTAATGAAATTGTATAAAATTAATCAATATTTAAATTTTTCTAATGAATTAACAACGACTATTCGCATATAAATTTTACTTTATTACTTTCTCTATATTCCTGTCCATCTCTCTCTCTTGCTCTTCTTCTTCTTCTTCTTCTTCCACTTCTTGTCAAATATATTTCTTGAAAGTTTATTAAGAAATAAATCCCTTGTTAATTAATTACCTCTTTAGATGTCACTAGTTCCGTTTAAATACCGTAGATGGCGCCTCTCTTTTAAATTCATTGATCGTAAACAAATATGGCTGCCTTCTGTTGTTGACTAATTAAGTTTTAATAAAAAATTAAAAGATTTCACGACATCGGATATAAGGATTATCAGCTTTCAAACTTCAATTCAAGGTTGATGTCAATCAAATGTTCAAAGAAATTACGTCATTGAAACATTATCGCAAAAGCACGTGCGAAATATAAAGCATGCAAAATTCAACCAGATGATGCGTCGGAATAAAATTTTAACGATTTCTCTACGTGAATATCTTCAAGTTCGACAAACTCCTCTGGAAGATAATCAAATATGGGCGATCCTTTACGGCGGAGCGAAAAAGCTGCAAAAAAAGTTAAGTTTAGGGGAAACGATCTATCACCTCTCGCCCATAACTCCTGATACAATTTGCATCAAAAAAACCGGAAGCATAGACATATCTAAAGATCAAAATCTAGAAAAAATAGACGATTTTCTTCCTCCAGAATCCAATGGTTCTTCAAGCAATAATGCCGATAATATTGAGAAAACATTAGTTTATTCTTTAGGAATGACGGCCTATAATTCAGCTGATTTTGGTCTAAACGAATCTCAGGTCTGCTAGGCCTATTTTGTATTTTTTGCATCTTATTCTTTTATATGATTCTTTCGATTAACGTATATTTTCTTTTTTAAAAAATAAAAGGAATTAAAAGTCTCGGAAGACTTAGACTCTCTTCTTAGTCGAATGTGTTCAGACATGCCCCAACATCGACCAACTCTATTAAGAATAAAGCGCGTAAGTTAATCTTTCATATTTACAATTGCTTTGTTCATTTCTTATATAATTCGTTCAATACTTTAGATTGCCGCCCACCATCTGACCGAGAAAAAACCTTCGGAAATTCTATTAGACATGTACGAGACGGTTCTAGGCAACGAGTCTGATTACGATTTCTTTTCGGACGAAGACGATAGTTTAGCGTCGTTTAACACAACTATGGGTTCGGAGGAGGTAGTTTACGATGCGCGTTCCGAAAGGTCCTCCCTGTATACGCAATCTTATAAACGAATAAAAAAACGCCGTAATAGATTAAGACTATTGCGTAACGTTAGTTCAGATTGGAGCGATAGCGAAGACGATGAAAAATCTAATTCGCGTGGAAGAAGATTTCTTAATAGGTTTACGGCCTCTGATACGGAATTAAACGGAGATCAGAGCGGTAATATTATGCAATCTAAGAGAAGGGTAAACGTTCCCCCCAGATTACCTATTCCTGAGAATAGACGTTCAAGAAGATTACACAAATCTTCGGAAAGCAAAGTTGATTTTATCAAGAAGGTACGCCTGTAGAAAATTTTTTATCTAACTTTACACGCTTGTTTTTGTAAATAGGCAGCCAACGGCGTGGAATTTATAGAAAATGGTAAAAAATCAGTTATGAAATATACGCTACCGCAATGCAGTTCGTACGAAACTAATTATTTAAGAAGAATACAAATTGTTTTATTAAATGGACGAATTCTTGAAATAATGCTCTCGCCAAAGACTATTGTTAAGGAGGTTTTTGAATTTATTGTTAAATTAACTAAAGTACCCGAACCATACTTTTTTGGATTGATGAGGGTCAAAGGTAAAAGAATATTAATAAATAGTAACATATATAGTATTTTCCTCCTTACTCTTTCATAGATAACGAACAATTTTTCTTGGAATTTGAGGAGTCGTTCGGAAAAATGGATAGTCGACTTTGGAAAGATGAATCTCAAAAATTTGTTCCTTATACTTTAATTTTATACTTTAGAGTTAAATTTTACGTCGATAATACAGACTTAATAAGGTTCCTAGAAAGATATAATGATCAATTAATTCTTTAAAATAGTAATCTATTATATTTCAGACACGATTTTACCGCTCACATGTTCTATCTACAACTACGACAAGATTTGCTATACGAAAGAACCAGTTGTAATTTGGAAGAAGCTATAGAAGCTTCTGCGTTTGCATTAAAAGCCGAATACGGTGATTTCGATTTAAAGAAGCATAACTTCCATAGTGAACATTATATATGTTCCAACCTATTAAGACAACATTCGAAATCCAACGTTAAAACGAATATTATTGAACAATATAGAAAACTAAATGATCTATCGTATTTAGAGGCCGAATTAAAGTTTATAAAGGTGTTAAAATTTGTATATATATACTGTATACTGTATATACTGTATATACTGTATATACTGTATATATATATATATATATATATATATATATATATATATATATATTTATACAATAGCAAATTCTATAATAATATTTTAATATTTGTCTTTTACTATTTATGCCCAGCATGTTCAACAATTGCCTGAATACGGTTTGCATTTCTATAAAGTTTATAGGAGCAAGAAAGAATTAAGTAAATATTTCTACGTTGGCATCGGTTTACACGGAATTGCTCTTGGGGAGGAGAGAATGTATCGAAAGTCTATTATAAATGTATATATTCACCTACTCACATACTAATCTATTATACGTTATAGTATTTGTATTTAATTTCCTCCATTTTTCTTTTATGTCATCTCTTTTAGAGATTTTCATGGGCTTTTGTCGATAAGATATCGTTTAGTAAGAAAAGATTTAGCATCTCGCCTAAAACTGATGTTGGTACAAGAGCAACAAAGATGAATTTTATTACTGAAAGCCACAATAAGTGATTAATCTTTTTATTTCTCTACATCACTTCAATATCATTATCTCTCTTTTATTTAATAGGAGTCAATATCTCGTTGAACTTGGTAGAAGTCAACATCATTTCGATATTAGAATGAAAATGATAGCTACAGATTTATCTCCAACTTCAATTATCAATCAAAGTGATAGCGGTAATCCAAGATTATTCATTTATAAACGATTATCAACTACTGTTTTCTTATTCTGTAAAGGTACCTATTTCTCAACTAACGACGATCAATTAGATTCGGGATATTTTCAACCTACTAATGCTCAGGAAAACAATGAATCTTCACATAAATATAGAAGCGAAACAACCGACGAAAGTGCTCTTTTCTACGATAGAATGTTGTAAAAATATACCCTATCAATTTTTTTATTTTATAGCTATTCTAATGTTATTTCATTAATTTTCACCTTTTAGAAGTAGGGGGGAACAAGAGGAGATTGACGTAACAAGAAGCCCGGAAAAAGAGACTAAACGTTACAGAGATCAGGCGACATTTACTAGCTTCAAACGTCATCATAGCGACGTAGATAGTTTGTTTAACGAGAGAAAAATTTCTGTTGTTCAAGTTACAAAGGACGCTGTCCATGGTATAGGAATGACTTTAAATACAAGAGAAAATGGTATTTTCATAGAAGCTATGGAACCAGATGGCCCCGCCGTTAAAAACGGTAGAATAAAAGTTGGTGACAAACTTTTAGCAATTAATGGTCAGAGTGTAGAAGGGTTGAAAATGGAAAGGATATTTAAGATCATATCCAATGGGTCTAATCCTCTCCAGTTACTCCTATCACAAAACATGAACGTTCACGGTGATTTAATGCCTCGGGACAATCTTCAAATCTTAGCAGATGTTCACGTAGATAGTGTAAGTCAACAGGTTAGCGTTGACCAACACCTCCATTCTCAGGGTTTGCAAACCGACGATGAATTGAAAGAAAGCAAATGCGTACAAACCGATAAAGCAGTCGAAGATTCCATATTTGGAACTGACGTTGAAGTTGAGAATGTTTTAAGGCGTACTTCCAGTAGAAAGAGCGAGACAAAGACTTCAGATATAAGTCGAAAAAGTTCAACACGATCTATAAAAGTAGAGAAAGTAGTGGAGGAGCAGAAGCATGAACAAGAGCAAAAACATGAACAGAAAGAAGAAGAACAAGAATCCCTTTTATCAAATGACAAAGAATCAGTTTTCATTGACAGTGAGTTGGTAGATGATTCCTCACCTTCAATTTTCGTTAATGAATACATAGACGACCTTACACCGGGGGATATTTACTTTGTTAACATAAAAAGAGTGAGCAAGTTAGGTTTTGGATTTACAGCCGAAGTAAGTCTTTCAAAAAAGAAAAAATTCCACTTTAAAGAGTCTTTACTATTTAATTATTTGTATTTGACATACACAGATGCATAACTCGTTTAGTGGCCAGAAAAGAGTATTAATCAAAGATATTATAGATAAAGGGCCAGCTCAAATGAGTAAAAAGATGAAAATTAGAGATATTATCTTAGAAGTAAATGGTGAAGCAGTTATGGATAAGAGCGAAGAGTTTATAAAGCATATGATACGAGATAAACGAGAACTAAGCTTACTGATGGAAAGGGGTATTATGGAGGAGACGTTAAAAAATGATATTAGCCTCAATCAAAGTAAGCCATCTATCTATCTAGTCTCTTTTCACTAATTGCGTTTTGTATTTATATTTAACAGCATTCGAGATTAAAAACAATAACTACGAAGAAAATAATATCATGCCAATCGTTCCCTCGGCAACACCCTCTGCTGTTTTAAACTTCGAGAAAGATGCTGGCCTTTTATCGGAGGATGAAGGCTTTAAGCAAGGCGTATGTTACGAGAAAACCATTTTCTCTTTGGATATAATTTCATACTTATATTATCTTTTACGCATATATATATTTATATATATATATATATATATATATATATTATGTTTATATTCAGGAATACGAAGTGACATTGACTAAAGGGGATCATGGGCTAGGATTTACTGTAGCCGGTGGACGAAAAACTACTGGCTTTTGCTACATTAAAGATATTTTACACGAGCCAGCAATTTCTTGTAAACAACTGAAAGCTGGAGACAAACTTATTCGAGTTAATAATTTTATAATATTTACGAAACAAGCAAACAAACTATTACAACAAGTATTCTTTCTTAAAGGTTAATGGAGTTGATATGAGAGGTTTGGCTCACGATGAGGCCGTCACGTTTTTAAGACAGACAGCTATTGTTTGTACACTCCGCTTACTTCAAGCAACGTCGAATGAGTCATCTCAATCGTCACTAGTAAAAAAACCCATTAAAGACATTATAGGGAAATTTGAAAAATCCAAAATGCTAATCAAGCCTATAAGCAACGCTGCGGAAAAACCTAGAAGCGAATCAACAACTTCCCTCACTGATGTTACGCCAGAAGATGACATAATACCTCAACAACTGCCCACGAAAGTAAGTTCTATTTCACCCCCGGAATGTTTTTTTCCAGGACCTTTTGATGAGCGGTCTCTTTTCCTTTGACAGAGATTATTAGTAATTGAATTAATGAAGCCGGATAGCGGTTCTCTCGGATTAATATTAGAGAGAGCGGAGAGGAACGGAAAACCTGCCTTAATCGTTAAAGAGGATAAGAATGACAAACTGCAAAGAGGTGATAGAATCGTCGAAGTGAACGATATATCAATATTAGACTTAAGTCACGCCCAAGCTGTTGAACTAATAAAAGATTCGCCAAAATTATTGAAATTAACTATTTCACGGTAAGGTTATAACAAAAAAAGATAAAAAAAAAGATAACATAACAAACAAACAAACAAAATGCTTTATATTATCAGTTTGACATGTTTTTTTTCGATTTTTCTAAAACGATAACGGTTATTTAGGGTTGAAGATGATATAAATGTGATGTGAGTTCTATTTTATATATATATATATATATATATATTCATAAATACTTATAAGTGGCTTGCTTAACCGTTTAGTTGTTGATCATGTAAAATACCGCTTCGAGAATGCATCCTCATAACCTTTCTGTCGTATATATTTTCAATCTTGTCTTTTTGTTTTTTTTTAAAAAAACAAATTAATAGCAAAATTTATACTTTATGCTTTTTTTTCTCTCCTAACCAAAAAAAAAACAACAACGACAAATTAAATAGGGCGCCAGATAAGCCTATAAGGAAGAGCGCAACTCCTAAGCAATCATTAAATGGAACGTTTACGACTCCTTCACTTCCGTCGGACGAAACCGATAGCGATATAGATTCTGTTGTAATGAAGAATATTGGCGCCGATACGGAAGCTAAGGAAATTGGTAGTTTACTTGCTAAGAAATCGAAAATCTTCGTTCCAGAGAAAGTAACTGATAGTTGGTTGAAAAATGTTCCTATAATAGACGGATATATCGGTAGTCGATATACTGGGGAACGGTTGGAGGCGGTTATTGATAGTTTCCAACGGAAAATCGATTCGAACGAAATTGTGGATGAGTATAAACTTTTAAGGAATACAAAATTATCAGATTCCTGTATAGAAGGAACACGGTTGGAAAACAAGCCAAAGAACAGATTCAGGAACGTTATACCATGTATGTGTTAGGGATAGATTATGGCAATTAATTCTGTTGCCCTGTTTATTTATATGGTGTTCTTTCTTCTTTTAGACGATTTCAATCGCGTTAAACTCTCTTCAACAACCCCTGACGACTACATAAATGCCTCTCATATTCGGGTAAAAGTAAACGAAAACCATACCCTACATTATATAGCCGCCCAGGGGCCTCTTCCACGCACGACCGCCGACTTCTGGAAGATGATACTAGAAAATAATGTCGAATGCGTAGCCATGGTTACTAATGATACAGAAGGTGGTAAAATAAAATGTCATGCTTATTGGCCGCCCAATGTTGCCCAGCCGTTTACGATATTTGATCGGTTAGTACTTTTACCTATAACAATATTAATTCCTCCTATTTCAACAAATCCTCCAACGAATATCCCTATACTGTATATATATATATACATTATATCTACAAAATATAATCCTCTTCTGTTGATCATCAACAGGTATGAAATACGCTTATCAAGGGTACAAGTGTTACAAAATTCTATTGTTAGACAAATCGATATTGAAGATTTACATACCAGGGAAGTAAAGATTATAAAGCAAATAAATTTTACGTCTTGGGCAGACAATACTGCCCCTCATTCAGCGGAACCGTTTTTAAAGGTATATTGAATATCTTCTACTTGATTCATTTTCACTTAATCTCCCCGTTTTTTAGTATATACGTCTAGTTAATTTACTAAGAACTACAAATGCACCCGTTGTCATCCATTGTAGCGCGGGAATTGGTAGGACAGGTGCTTATATTGTAATCGATACTATTTTAGAATGTATCCGGCTTGACATGGAAATTGATCTGGAAGAAATAGTTCAAGAACTGCGTAAGCAACGACAAGGAATGATTCAAACCAAAGATCAATACTGTTTTTGTTACGATTCAACGGTAGAAGCCTTAAGAAGTTTAATTACTAAACAAATGTGAACTACCTTGCAATTGTTTGTTTTTTAATCAGTCATTTTTTTTTTATTTCACTATATCTCTGTCTCGCTCGCTTGATCTGTCTCTCTTTTTCATCGTTTTATATCTTCTTGATCCACCTTATCCGTCCACATTATACATATATATATATATATATGCAGGGGACACTTGGTATTTTGATATTTTACTCAAACTTTAAAAGTCTTGCTCCGTTTTATTCCTTTTTTTTCGTATTGCTGATGTGATGTTTACTATTACTTGTTTGTTGGATTAAAATAAAAAGCAAAAACAACAGATAATTTCATAGTTTACTATATTTTTGTATATAAATCTGTAGGAAGAAAAGAATAACTTTTGCATTATCTCTCTCTCTCCTCACAACAATTGATTCTTTTCAGGGTGTACTAGTATTTTTTTACCCAATGATTCTCTATTGTCAATTTTAAATTTTTAAGTATATAAGATATAGAGTACATGAGCAAAAGTCGATATAGTGCTTTGTTTTTACCTTCTTTTGAGGATAGATTGATTGATCGTAGGTCCATTAAGTACCCTGTTGTTCCGCCATTCTTTGTAAAGTATTAGAGCGAACCCTGCGTGACCGTCAAGTATCACCTTTTACTGTGTGCACTTAAAAGTTTTGAAACTGTTTTACATTTAAGTGACAAGTAAAATGATCAGGCCTACATTAGTGGTGTATCTGTTGACTGATAAACTTTCCCTCTAGGATAAGAAAAACAGAAGGAGGGCAAATCTTATATTAAGATTATTTCTTTTTTCCCTTTTAAAATTCTTGTTGGTTCCAAACTTCTAAGGCTTTACCATTCTTTCCCTCGATAATTACGGCAAAGTTATCAACTTACTTCATTAATGCCGTTAACAAAGGTGTAATTTAACACTGGTAACGCCAGCTATGCTTTTTTTTTTTTCCTTTTTCATGCAGAGAAAAAGTATTTACCTCTTTACAATTCTTAAATATTTCACTTAATTTTCTTTTGTCTAATTCCGTTTAGTCTCTCTATTTTTTAAGTAAATTCATCGAGAGAGAGAGAGAGCTGCATTTCTAGCTATCTATTCTCGTCTCTTTCTTTAGCTTTTTATCCTTCTTTTTATATTATAATTATTATCGTATATTGACTTTTAACCGCAAATATTCCATTTGAATAGCTACAGTCTACACACTTGCTTTTCCTTTATCCTATTTATCGTAATAAAAGAATGAAATTCTTAAAAAACAAGCGTGAATAAGTTCTAATTTGGAGTGTCTATATATAAATATATATATATATATATATAGACAGATAGATAATAACTTTAATTGAATAAAAGACGCTTATTAATTTTCTATTATAATAGTTTAAAAACAGTAATAATCTATACATAAAGGTATCACGATTTATGTATTTTTTTATGTCTTTTTCAACATATATATATATATATATATATATATATATATATTATATTTAATAAAAAAAAAGAAACTTCCATGAAATATAGGCTTACTAAATATTTTTTTCCTTCTCAACTTTATTATTTAAATAAAAACATCATCAGCGCCATAATTTATATACTAAGAGTACGTATATAATACTGACATTGCACAATTAATATGTTGGCGAATGATGATTGTTTTTTTTTCTTTCTTTTGATAGGAAAAAAAAAGAAGAAAACAGAGAATTTTTAAAAAATAAAGATGCCTATCAGCATTGAACAACTCGTGTACAACAATCATTGTTTTTCCTTGATATATCATTAAAAATAAAAGATGTATTACTATATATAAATATATATATATATATATATATACATCTTTTACTATTTATATATTTATACGTATATACTTGTTTAATAATTTTATATATATATATATATATATATAGATATATATATATATGAACTTTTTACAAATTGTCGACAAGCACAACGGACAAAGTAATATAATAGCATAAACGTAAAAGTATATGGTATATCTGTAAAAGCGATATATGAAAAAAAAAAAAGAGAAGAAAATTTTAAGAGAATTTTTAATAGTTCGTATACAGAATTTTCTTTCCATTTTTTTTTCGAGTATAATCTGCACCGCGACTACAAATAGCCTAAATCTAAGGCGTGGTGGAGAGCGGCTAAATCGTTATGTTGACAAACTCGCCAGAACGGCCAATTGACCTGCTTGGAAATAAAATAGGCAACGAATTAGTTTACTAAATAAATAGAATAAAAGAAAAAAACCTTTTTAGCTGCGGTTTCCTCGTCTCTTCCATCGCCAATAACTACGTAAGTACATTTGCGACCGAAGCGCGATTGTATTCGTTCGAAGCAGCTGTCTTTTCCTATTTTAGGGAGAAAAAAAAATTTATTTTGTTTGTAATAAAAGAAGGTTTTCGATAGGATTTAATTAAGAGTGACGAACCGATTTTGGTGGCGCTATAAATGTTCTCTATGTTGAAAACGCCTCCCAATCCGTAGAGCAAGACCTTGGCTAAGGCGGGCACAAGTTGAGTCGTCGTGACTAGTACATTCACGCAGTTTGACCTCTCATGAACAATGTTGAGTGAACGAAGTGCCAAAGTCAACCAATTATCAGTCATTGTCTCAATTTCGGCCCTCAACTGCAACCATTGATCCCGCTTTTGCGGTCCCAGCATACCTGTTAGATGGCGACACTCGTGAATATAGATAGTGTACGAGAAGGGTGATTTAGCGGACAAACTAGCTAGTAGGCGACCTACCTCCGACATTGCTTCTGTACGTATTATACAATTCCTTTATTCTTCGATACCTGAACGCCAATTTTCGCATCCAATCGACGCCTCCACGAACGCCTGTCGCTAAACATAGGTTAGCGTTTGATGCAGCTGCGTGGAAGCCATCCTGAGCGAAGTTGTAATTAGATAAATCTTGCCCGTTATCATCCGAACTGACATCATCGATGTGAACTTGGTCACAGTCCTTAAGAAGATAATGAAAAGGAAAACGTTAACGTCCCGCATAACAAATAACAACAACAAATTTTATGCCAAACATTCGCGCACTTGAAATGAAAAAAAATGCAAACATCTCAAACGGAACTAAGAGAAAAAAGCGCAAAAATTTGAAAACAACAAGCGTACTCTTATCAGTAGCGGTCTCGGTCTCGTGACACGCGCGTAGTTCGCTACTGCCAAAATTTCGACGTAGGTTCGATAAGAGATAAGAAAAACGGAATAGTAATATTTCGTTTATATCCAATTCGTCGGCCTGTTTTTTTTCCGCCTTAATAAGAAAACCTTGGGCCACCTGTTGTTTCCAGTCCGTGCTTTATCGGAGCGTTCCGCAAACGCTTACGTAAAACGAATCGGAGCGAAAAACGAAAAACGTGCCGTAAAACAACTTACCTCCAAATCGTTGAAGAAGAGGCTGTTGTCGGCCAAACTGAAGATCATTTCTTCCATCCTCAGGCCTAACGCTACGGATGCTTGCGCGTCCTGAAAAGCGTGTTAAAAAAAATAAGTTAAATAAAAAAAAAAAATGGAGAAAACATTTGAAAACACGTTCGTCGCGGTCGGGGAAGTGTAAAATTGGCGAAAATATGAGCAGGGGGATATTTTGCTTTTAGAGATGATGACTAGCAGTTGTATAAAGTAGGTTATATACGCAGGAGGTGCGTGCCGAGCGCTTTTTGTCGAAAAACCGAAGACGGAGTCCATCACCGACACTAGAATCGAATCCCGGAGGACCGCTACTTATCAGTTCGGCACCGACTCCGTTCGGCGGCGATGAGTGAAGAGTGACAGGATGCTGTTTACACTCGCCGCTGATGCGCGCGGAATGAAGGACTGACGCAACGGACGAATTCAACGTAGACGCTATACCGCAATCTAATCAAGCGAGTAAGCGAATACGGCAAGGCGTAATTAGTCGACGCCTGACGTCACTTCTCCTTCTTGTATACCATGCAATCGGTTTTTAGTCTTATAAATGTATAAAAATGCGAATAATCCCATACAATGGTTACGCAATAAGGAACTTATAGATATATAATGTGTATATAGTATATATAGACAAGAATCGCGAAAACATTCTATGCCGTTATGCGCCGCTTGAAGCGTGTTTATCGTGCGCTATGGCAGGCAGTTCGCACCCTTTTCTTCTTTCTTTATATTTTCAATGAGAAGTGGAAGACGCGCGATAGAGATAAGCGAAGATGAATGACGTATCAAGCTGAGAAGCTTGCACTCACCTTTTGATATCGCTGAGCAAATGAACCAGTAAGCAGTGTATGGAATATAATAATCGTCTCGTCCAAATCCCAAACGAACACACGTTCCAAATCGTTTTCGGGTGATGGTGATGGATTATTCGTTCTCCTAGTCCTACTTCTGTTTCTCGACGCTGATTTCATTGAAAAGAGAATAAAAAACATTAACGTTAGAAGTTGTAAGTAAAAAAAAACTACACGGCAAAAAAGTTATAGGTAAAGATAAAGTAGAAGGATTTAGAGTTAGCGTGGAAAAAACTCCTAACCATTCGGGGGTGAAGGTCAAGTGAAACCTAACCTGCGCCGGCAAATAGGCATGCGCCGACCTAAATCAACGGGTCGCGGGTCAAATTGATGCTCAGTGTGACGTGACTGCCAAACTAATCATTGTTTATCTCTTATCAGGCCGCAGTCGTTTGCATAATTCACTCTAATCTATGCGCGCGTGTGAGAGCGTATAAACACGACATGCAGAATTAAATGCAAGACGTCTGCTGAAGGTGACGTCTCTTAACTGCCATTCTCGCCTGTCGAGAAAATGACGCTTGGAGCGAGGCGACCGTATCCGGTAACTCTACTACTATAAGTACCTTCTTTGGCAGGCGGAGGTGAAGGACTGGTGGGAAGGCCAGCAGCGAACGATACGTCGGTGGAAGTGGGAGGTAGTAGCTGATAAGTTTGCGTTGTCGGCGTTGTAGTTGCGTTCGACGTGGCGTTTAAGTAGGAATAGTAGTAAGGATTTTGAGCTTGGCTGTAGTAGTAGGAACAATAATCGGCAGACGCCTGTTCGATGAAAAAAAAAAAGGAAGATCTCGGTCAATTCAGAAATTTGATACTGATGCGACGACTTTGAAATTGAAAAGGCAACTGCGACTGCTTTTTTATTCAATTTGCCGCCAAAGGCATTGTTTAGTAAGTGCACACCTGCTACGTCCCTTTTTATAATTAACCGCCGAATATTAAAAATCTATGTCCATAAATTCCTATGACAACTCACGCGGCGTGACGACGATCTCTTCAACGCCGAGAAAGGGGTCTCGACCCGATTTTTTTCGTTTTTCCCCCTCATTTTTTTTGTTAGTATTATTATACCCTGATCTTCTAAGAGCACAGATACTGCATACAGTGTACACAATATTATTACTATGGCAAATAGTTTCTATACCCTGGATATGTCGTGTTTTTACAAAATGTTCATCAAGAAATATTTATATCTTTTATCTAAATAAATCTTAAGTTAAAGTTGTTCAACTTTCATTTAAAAACGGATTAATCATTCTCCAAAAAAAAGAAACCCTTCTTAATAAGAAAAATGCAAATCTTATTTACTAACCGTCGTTTGTCCTGCCGCAAAGGCTGCCGCATTCTGACCGTTGTTGGCGTATGCACCTGTTTTCGATTTCGACAAGTTCAATAAAAAAAAATACGATCTATTTTCATAAACGTTCTATATACTACACGAGCATCGCGTTACAAGCGTATAATTATATATTGCTAAAAATATTACCATAGTAGCTTGATGGAAAATACGAGCCATAATTAGTAGCTTGACCATTAGTCGTACTTGATGATTGGCCTTTTAATTGCTTAGCTGTTAAATAACAAGACACGCGTCAAAGCTACACCTGTGTTAGTCGGTTATTAAAACCCACAAATCATGCAATTTAACAAATACATGCAATTTTATTTTAAATACTGTTCTAAATATACAAAATGTATATATATTATCTCCTATGCAAATATATACATAATACAAATATCAAAATTTACCCTCACCCGTGTCAGTAGTGTAGGCAGACGGATTAAGACTTCCATAGAGTCCTTGCGTCTGGTAATAAGGGGATCCTTGGACGCCGAATGACGCCGCATTATGGTAGGCCTGCATTGCAGTATCGTTTGACGTCGTAGTCGACGTTGTGGTCGCCGCAGAATCGTTTATGTCTCCGTCGTTTGGAGTACTTTCTCCTAAGTAATTTGCTGTATTCGTTGCAGGACTACTCGAATTACTGTTTTATAAGCAAAAGCAATCAATTATTCAACAGTTCAATAGACTATTAAGAGTAGAGAAATCCATATATATTGGTATATATATATATATATATAGGTGTCGCGACAAACGTCTCTCGTTCTTCTTTCCTCGCTCAATCTAATTTGTCGAGAGACCGTGCAAATTCACAAACTCATCTGGACGCACGGATCAAATGACGCTTTCAGAGGGAGACGCCGACGAGCATTCCGACAACTATAGGCAAATCGCTCACGCCCTGCATTCAACACTAATTTACACTAAATGGTAGCGGCTCTATGAAGAATCAATTAGCCGTTCACTTCAAACGACTAAAGCGCCCGATAATAGAATCAACAAGTTTCATCGACTGTCAAGCTATACAATAGTAAATGAGTATAACGGCCGTATTGCGCCGCAAGCTACGAAGCTCTTATCGACGCCAATATCGACGTCGGCGTTAAAATCTATAAAGCAAACACATTTCAAGAATAAATAGACGCCCGCCAAATCCCTCAAGAGATTCTCTACAACAAACGCGCATCAGCCGCCCCTTTTTTCTGGCTTCCATATAAATATATATAAATATATCTTAATATATATATATATATATAGTATATAAAACGTGCTATATACATATAAAATAGACGCATACTTATATATAAATGTGCATTAAAGAAAGTATATTTACGCTCTTGTATGTATTTTTCCGATTTGCATACTCAATTTTAACTTATCTGTTTACGTAAATATAAGTTTTTCTGCACTAACTCACTTGTTTACAGACTGTTATTATTTTGTAATAAACAGAAGGAACTATAGGACAAAAAATAATATAAGGTGTGGTCATATTCGATCGTTTACTATTACACATCCGGTTGGATATAGCGTATCGAGAAACACACGTCGACCGTATCGAATGTACTAGCCGATATGCGAAGAAAAGGGGGAATATTCCCAATAACCCTACTCTTTCTACCTATACGTTTATATACGGTATGTAATGGTTTAAGGGATAAAAATCTCTATCTCGGATTGCAAGTGGCAGCCGTCGTTCCTAAGGGAATTGCGGCTGCCCTGCTTAGGACAAAACGGATTTCTCTTCTCTTTCGTGCACGCATTCGTGCATCGCGCGTGTATAAACATCAAACGAACCTGTTAAAGTAGGGATAAGACGGTGGGGATGCAACACCTGAATTGGTATTCGTACAATCTGTTGGAAAGAAAGAAAAAAAAAGATAATGGAATAAAATGTGAATATTCCTCATTTTCTTTTAAAAGTTTTTATTTATATATTGTATATAGTTTAGTGTCGAATTTTTTTCTAGATTGCAAACGAAACGTGTCGTTTTGAATAGAAATTGGCCGCGTCTCCGACCCCCAAAGTCGCTTGTTGACCAACATACAACATTATTTACTCTCGGTCTGACTTCTTTTGTGCGAAAGTCGAAGTAAAACTGGTGACAAATGTCTGTTTAATCAACAAACTATACTACAATTTTCTTTCAACAACCTTTCCATTTAGACCGGCGAATCCAAAGTCGGGTCAAAAGGTTACGACAATAAAATGATTTTTTTCTCTTTTTGTGTTATTTTTTAACAATAAGCTTTGTATAAAATCTAAAGATTCTAACACTCAAGAAAACCGTAATGCGCCCGCAGATCCTCCCTTTTTATTTACCCAAATTTACATAATGCCCTGCGCACAGCGAGCAAAGGATTAATCAGATTTGGTAAATACGATAAAGCATCTATCAATCTTTCCCTAATCCCCTTGCAAGAATTAGTTAGAAACAATAAGAAGACACTAACCTGTGTTTGCGTACACCGACGACGCAAAATGCGATTCAACCGGTTCACTTTTCACTGCAAAAAAAATACATAAGTAAAATTAGATGTCAAACAAATTCTCTATATATGCGTAGATGCTTAAGTTTTTTTAATTACACGAATGAAAGCAAAAGGAAAAGACTACTCGCGCTAACATCCATCACGCTTAAAACAAATTTTTTATAATCTAAGTTTACATCACGATGCAATTAGCAGAATTCGCAGAAGATTTTTATACGTAGGAGAGCGAGAAGAAAACATTAATCTATAAAATTTTTTCATATCGGTAATATATATTATATCGAGTACGTTATATCGAATATAAGCTATAAATAAAGTATCATTATCTAATGATGAACATGATATGCCTGCCCGCGTTGAAACAAAACTTGCAAACCAGCGAACATATGCAGATTTAAAAGTCGTAGGAAAAGTTGAAGAAACGTATAAAATATAATCCAGTAAAAACACAAACACGGCAATAAATGTAAGCCTTAATCCATAATCGCAGTGTTGGATTACGAAAATTAGAGCGAGTTTGCGACTCGAATGGCCAAACTGTACCTTGAGTGAGCAGCATGCCTCAACTCACTATACTCCACACAATCAATTACTTTCCTCTTTCCCCTCCAGTCTACGCCCAGATTGGACACTGATTGGCTGTGAACAGTACTGGGCGGAGTCTCCACTCTAAACGACGAGTTGTGTATGGCTACAGTGGGAGGAGCTTATCTACTTGACTGACAACTTAGAGAAAAGACGCCTTTGCCGATCCTTCATCGTTCACTAGTCACTTGCTTTTTAGAACGCCTAATATTTAATTATATATTGTGTGTCATATTTAGATGACATTTTCCTGATTTAACTTTTCTAAGGATTTAATACCAATAACTATTCATTAGCAAACTACAGTATTTAACGAATATTAAGAAAAAACGTCAGTAAATATACAAAATGGGGATTTACGTTGAAAAAAAAAAACCTTATTTGTATAAAAAAAAACTGTGTATCTTACTTTATCGGGCGACTCTTTTAAATTGAAATATATATATATATATCTTCTGCATTTATGGTCTAACCGTTCTTGTGTTAAAAGTGCATTTAGTTAGAAATGAAAGGTCAAAAAAAACTTGAAAAGAGCAAAAACCTATCTTTCTGTGAATGATTTATACATATATATATATATGTACACACAAGTAGACAAGTGCATTTTGTATATACATATATACGCTCTATATTCTATTAAAACATTCTCAAGAGATGCAAGGGAAAGGCCGACATCTGCAAACGAGTCCATATAGTCGATTCTCAGCTGGTAGCCTTCTGAGGAGTTGTACAAAATAAACACTTTCCTCTCGATTACCCACCATCATTCGCTAAAGAATCGTCAACACGCATTCCTTCCCCTCTATCTACACACTCACCCATTTATTTACATACGCATGTACTAATATACAGATTTTTATCATGCTTAGTACGAGTTGCGTATGCGCTATCTGTGTTGAATATAAACAGAAATGAAGGATAATGAAGGGAATGACGTAATAATAAACACAAAAAGATTTACAAATGGCTGCGGGGAGACTTAAACGCAGTTGGGGGCTAATGTAGACACGCATGCACGCAGGCATACTGCACCCGAATAAAACTGTACATGTACACTCAAACGCATCAGACACTTTTCCGCCAAGTTACTTAGATGAGCGAAAGTTTTAATACAAATAAACAATTTGTATATAAAACTGACGTCACAAAGTTGGGGACAATTAGCAACTACTAAACATTGGCGAGATAAAAGGCTACGAAAAGTATCGAAAATCATGCCCCTCGTCCCCAAACCACTTAGAGCATTTTACACGCCGCTACAAACTCTGACAAACGAAAACAAACAACTTTTACAACGTGCAGCAAACAGTGTTTTTGTTTTCTTACTAGTTAATAGCTTTTCAACTCCCGTGAGATTTTTATCTTTTTATCTCAACACGAACTCGCTAACTATTTTAAATTAATGGTAAACTAGCAATGACTAGTACGGTAGGAAAAAATAAAAATATAATCTTTAAGCAGCCGCCAGATGGCGGTACTGTTGCTACTTACCAGTCCAAGTGTCGTTAGTTGTGGTAGAGAATGTATTTTCGTGCGTGTTCTTCACGGTCCCAGTCACGTCAGTGTTATCTTTAAAAAAGGGAAAAAATACAATAGAGAAACATTACAACAATTGGGACATAAAACAATAATTAAAACAATCGCAAAACAAGAAATAAGAGACGAAGCGGGCTATGAATTTATGGTAACGACACAAAAAGCAACTTTTCGTAATATCTCTATAAAACGGCAAACGTTTTACGGTTGGAGAGGCGGCTGTATAGTGAGATGATTTAGGAGACCTTTACTTGTGACAAACAACGTGCTGCAGCTGTACAAACAATGCCTATTGTTTCTAGCGATGGCAGACATCTGGGTCAGTGTATGCAAATTCTGATTTTTATGTTATAAGTTAATATAAATGT